>JAFJYI010000248.1:600000-1190586 GCA_019022655.1 Acacia acuminata
TTGCATCTTGTTTGAGCGTGATGAGCAATTATTTTGAGCCTTTTAATATTTAATTTTCTTTGGAAAATTCTTTTTTAATTACCTGGGCCATGCTAGTTCATTTTCTTGGCAACCTGTTTTATGTATAATTTTGATTACATCATATTTAATTACGAAAAGGATTGATTTTGGCATTTTTGTTTTTCTTTAATTTTTGAAAGGTTTGCAAAATTAATTTATAAGTTATTGAATTGTCTAAATATTTGGAAAATTAACTTTAGACAATTATTTAAGCTATTCAAAATTTTGTAACACTTAATTTAAGATGAAAAAGAGCCAAAATTAATTATTATTTAAACAATTTTTGGGTACATAAAACATTGGGAGGATTTTTCCTTTTAAGTTGATTATTTAGTTAATCAATTAATCCCTCCATTGAGATGTGCATAAATTAGATTCATTTTTTGAATGCACAAAATAGTGGGAGGATTTTGTCTAAGATGATTATTTAATCACATTTGTTGATTAAATTGATCAATTAAATTCTCATTAAATATTTGTGCATATTTGGAATCTAACTTCAAGAGTTAATTTTGGTGATTGATTTTGGTAACATTAATTTAATCAAAGTGGGAGGGTTGAATTTAGTCACTTATGTTGATTAAATTAATTGGTTAAATCCTCTATAAAGTTGTGCATATACAGAATTTAAGTATAAAGTTTTCTTATGGCATGCATAAATAATCACATGTGGATTTTAGAATATCAATTTTTGAAGGTGAGTAAATATTTTTATTCACATTAATGATTTAGTTGATTAAATTAATTAATTAAGATTCTGTAGACATTGTGTATGTGTATGGTATTTACATTATATTGTACATATTTGATATTAGTGATTAGCATACATATTTGTTTAAGGAATAGCTACAACATCTTTATGCACATCTTGTATGCATGGTTAATCACGTAAGGTCATACTATATCAAAATTATGATCATATGTACATTAGTATACACAATGGTTGATGTCATTGTGATGAACACGTAGAATTGAGAAGCGACTACCTCTCTAGGTACATACACTCTATTTTGTTCGATGCAACAAAATACATCACATAAAGGTTTAAAGACATCAATTGTAATTAAATGTGCGGTTGTAATTAATCTTTGCCCACTAAAGGCAGATAATTATAATCATAGTTTTAATTAGGGTGGAATGGAATGACATTATATTTTCTAAGTAGCCCACGGGTATTAGGGGATATAATTGCATTCTAGTTTCATCAATTCAAGATAAATTCATGCCATGCTAATGTCTTTGCCCACAGGTAGACTTTAGTGATACAAATTTATAATGTATGATTAATTGGAATAGAACATCAAATTATATTCTTAATTTACCCGCAAGAATTAAGAATAAGGAAATAATTTGATAGTTTTATGATAAAGGTATATATGGATCTAATTGAATTATAACTTTAGCCCACAAGCAAGTTATATGTCATTAGATTCATGTTTTTTAAGCATGATTTACATTGGTAAATCATGATATGATTTATTAGTCTTAAATTTTAGTTATAAGCATGTATGTTCAATACTATGGAGTCATACAACCTGCGAATTTCTCTGATATGAAATGTAACATTCCCGATTTGAGGGGTGATAACTATAAAGTATCATACATTTGTGGTGGATAGACATTAGTTATGCTATTAGGAAAGATGAACCACCTTCTATGTTTGAGACCGGACTCCGAGATGAGATTGATCTGTATGCAAATGGGAGCGATCTAATCGCCTCTCAATTATGTTCATAAAGACCTCAATCTCTGGCATTCGTGGTCTGTCGAAAAACATAACAAGATTAGGCCACTCAAGAAGGCAATTGATGAACAATTTGTTACTTCAGATAAAGCATTTGCGGCACCCTAATTATGAAGTTTTCATCCCCAAGACTCATTATAGTAAAAGATGTGTGTAAGCACATCATATAGATAAGGGACATTGCGGCTCAACCGAAGTCACTTGAGGTTGACATGTCTGAATCTTTCCTTGTATACTATATTACGAACACTCTCCCTGACCATATAGACCCTTTAGGATATCCCGCAACATACATGAGGAGAAATGGTCAATCAATAAACTTTTGACCATGTGTGTTCAAGAGGAGGAAGGCTGAAAATGCAAATGGGAGAATTTCTTGAATATGACTTGATTAGTGGGAGCGATCAATTGAAACTTGTTTCTGAAAATGATCATTTAGATAGTCAACTTTCCACTTCGAGTTTAAGGATTGGCCGTTAACAATATTCCTTCGGTTCAACCGAATATTGTACAATCAATCATTCAAGATTTACAACCTGCTGATATTGATCCAGTAGATCAAGTTGTTGATGAGGAATAATAAGAAATTGTTGAATAACAGTTGAACAACAAGTTCCTCAAGAAGATAATGAAACAACATTAAGTAGATCTACTAAAGCAATAAGATCAACGATACCTAGTGAATATATTGTGTATCTACAGGAGAATCGACTATAATGTACGGTGAAAATGATCCGGAACATTTTTACAAGCCATGAACGTAGAGAATCAAACTCATGGTGTGATGCTATGAAGGTGAGATGAATGCGAGGCATCTAGCAGTGCGGGATCTTGTTAAGTTTCCCAATGGTGTAAAAGCCATTGAATTTAAAATGGGTCTTTAAAACAAAGATAGACTCATTGGGCAACATTAAGAGACATAAAGCAGGACTCATTGCTAAAGGGTTCACTCAAAAGGAAGGAATCGAATACAAGGAGACCTTTGCTCCTGTATCTAAGAAAGATTCTCTTCGTATCATTCTAGCATTGATTGCACATTTTGAATTAAAGTTGCAACAAATGGATGTGAAAATGGCCTTTCTCAATGGAGATCTAGAGGAAGAGTTTTACATGAAACAAACCATCAGGATTTTCCTCTAATAATGGTGATCATTTGGTGTGCAAACTCAAGAAATCTGTATATGGATTGAAACAAGCTTCCCATCAATGGTATTTAAATTTTCATGATGTTATCTCTTCATTTGGTTATGTAGAGAACCAGAAGGTTAGTGGGAGCAAGACTTGTTTCCTTATTCTATATGTGGATGATATTCAATTGCAACCAACGGTAATGGTTTACTATATGAGGTGAAACGATTTCTTTTGAAAAACTTTGACTTGAGGGCTATAGGAGATGCATCTTATGCCACTAGCATCAAGATACATAGAGACAAACGTCAAGTATTCTAAGTTTGTCTCAAGAGACCTATAGCAACAAAGCTTTGGAAAGATTTTGCATGAGGAATTGTTAGCCAAGTATAGCTCCTATTGTGAAAGGTGATAGGTTCAATTTGAACCAATGCCCAAAGAATGACTTTGAGCGGGGAACAAATGAAAAACATTCCTTGTGCTTCAATAGTAAGAAGCCTTATGTATACTTGGAGTGCACAAGACGACATTGCATTTGCTATTGGAATGCTAAGGAAATATCGAGTAATCCGGTATAAACCACTGGAGAGCTATAAAGAAAGTATTGAGATACCTTTAAAGGAACTAAAGAGTACACGCTTAAGTACAAATGAATCGACAATTTGGAAGTGATTGGTTACTATGATTCGGATTATCTTGTTTGCATGGACTTAAGGAAATCCACTTCGGGATATATATTCATGCTAGCCGATAAAGTTTGTATCATGGAGTAGTAAAAAGCAATCTTTAATTGCAACTTCCACTATGTAAGTTGAGTTTGTATCTTGTTTTGAGGCTACCTCACATGGTGTACAAATGAATAGTTTCATTTCTTGGCTTAAAATTATGGATCCAATTTCTAGGCTATTAAGATTATATTGTGACAATTCAAATTTGTGGTTTTTATGGCTAAGAACAATAAAGGTGGTAGTCGAATTAAGTATATCGACATTGAGTGTTAGCCATAAAAATGCGTGTTAAAAATTAAACAGTGGTTGTTGAACACATAAGCACTAAATTGATCATTGCTGATCCTTTAACTAAAGGCATGCCTACATTGAAATTTCAGGATCATGCAGAAAGAATGGGACTTGGTTCCCTTATGTGATTTTCGTTGTAAGAACGATATTATTTATGAAACTCTATTTGTGATATTTCTCATTTCAGTTTGTGTACACATTCAATTGTTTGTTTAATTTGAGAAATATCATTAAGTTTGGACCAAGAATAAACGTAGGGTTTATTCATTAAGTTACTTGGGCTTGGGAAACACGATGACCGTGATACATGGAAGATATTACTCACTTTAAGAGGACCTATCGCTATGATCCTTGCATTTTGTTTTTCAAAGGTATATACTTGAAGTATGTGGGCCAAGTGGGAGAATGTTGGAATATTTAATTTAGTAATCAATATTCCGTTATTTCTATTATGGCCCACATTATTCTTGGTTTTAACTTAGTCCATTAATCTTTATGTGACCCATTTAATACGCAATAAGTGCGTATTGAATGCGCCATTAATATTTAATGTGCCCAATTAATACGCACTTATTGCGTATTGAATGTGTTTCCTTTTTTAAGCTCGTGATGGCCGGAGGGGAAACACGGTGTAATTAAATCGGTCCCCCGAACTCGCTCCGACCTTGAGGAAAGCACACCATCTGCAGATTCAGAGAGAAGGATCAGAAGGACAGACTCGGAGTTCGTCCCTGCTTGCTTCTGGAGACAAATCAATGGCGGGAGGTATTTGTGATCTCTACTTCATTTTTCCGCATTGATCTTATGCTATTTAGTTGTTCAGCATGATAAGATCGCCAATATATCTAACAACATAAGGATAAAAATTCAACCTCGCTCTAATTCAACAAAATAATGAATTGCTAATAAAAGATAAACGTGAATGTTTAAATGTAAAAGTAATATTTAAATGGTTGCATTGATAATAGAAGGCTGGTTATTCTGTATAACAAGGGACTTCATCCTTCTTCATGGCATTAATAAAAGAAGAGCTATTATTTTACTTTATGTGAGTACATTAAATTTTATAATTAAGGAATATACAAGTACATGTTCTGTTTGGCTTGATGCAATGTTCTCTTCCTCCTCCTCCTTCTTACACATCTTGTTGTTTGGATTAGGAGGAGCCTTACAACCCTGCGCATGCAATGTGATCCATTTTCCCACAATTACCACACTTCTTGGTAGCCCCCTTTTTACTTATCTTTGATGGGTTTTGTTGCTCATCTGGAGCCTTCTTCCTTGCCTTTTTCGGCCTACCAGGTGGCCTGTTATACTCTGGTGGTTGCAAGGGAACCATTGTAGATTGTGGCCGACGTTCTTCACTTGGCACTGCACCTATTACTAAGGCATAAGCTTTTATGAGTGAATCTTTACTGTAATATGGAGAAACATAGTTTTCAGGTGCCCCTTTGATTTGATAAATTGCAATGACATCGTCTTAAGATCTAACACCTCCCTTTTCCATGAACTCTGCGGCTCAAATCTCCCATCACCTGTTGTGTATCATATATAATTCTTTGGGTCATTCTTTGCTCTTTGAAACTTATCGATGATTCTTGGGCATATTACATTTTGAGATTTCTCTATGCCCTCTCTCTTTGCAACTATCCTCTTCATTAGCATCCTTCTAATTATTTCACACATTGTGATGATTGGCTTATCCCTTGCAACCAATATATAAAAGAGTTTAGTGTTTCTGCAATGTTGTTTTGTACAATGTCGCACTTGGCATTTGTTGAGCATGCATGCTTACTCCAAAGTTTAGGGTCATACTTATCTAACTAGTTAGAAGCATTAGGGTCAATCTCCTTTAGTCGTTTCATGTGATGGTTAAATTATATTCTTGTTTTGTTGTTGCCCTGCATGTATTTCCAAGCTCCATCTTTCAAATTCTTTCCCTTATATCTAAGATTGAAATTTGCATATAAATGCCTAACACAAAACCTATGCTCACATTCCATTGCGTTAAGAAACTCTTGCAACCCTTGCAATTTAATTAAATATATTATGAAAATTGAATAATCAATTGATGTACTAGTAAAAAATAGAAATACAATAAATATAAAAACTATACCTTTTGCATGTCCGACATCTCAACCCACCCTTTAGCTTTGCATGAGCCAATGTCCTCAAATAATAGCAATGTCATGAACCAATTCCAACTATCCTTGCACTCAGATTCTACAATGGCATATGATATAGGATACATATTATCATTCGCATATTTTCCAACTGCATGCAAATAGAAGATAGCCTCTAAAACTACCTTTCAAGACACAACCATCTACACATATAATTGGCCTACATGCTTCCACAAACCCTTGTTTATACATGCACCAAGACACACATATAGTCGCTTAAATCGAGAGCCTTGTGCCTTGGTAAATTGCTCTGAATCACGACCCTCAAACACCTCCAATGACTTTTTTTTTTTTTTTTTTTTTTTTTTTTTTTGGCTCGATATGCAGCAAATTTTGAAATTTCAACATTATGATCCGTTTTCACTTGATTTGGAAATGTTGTTGCAGTCCAATCTGGTTGGTCTCTAATGTGTTCAATGTACCTATTTGACAACCAACCAGCAGTCACCCATCTATTCTCTCTTTCCCATCCACAATTGTGCTCCTTGTGGTGGAATGACTTAATTTGAAAATGCATCTCCAGCATGAGTCCTTGATGCATGTATAACTCATCCACAATTGCGCTTGCACTTCACCCTAATTCGAGATACTCCATTTTTTATATACTTGAACTCAATACCATTCTCAACGGCGTATTGCTTTAATGCTCGTCTATAAATTTTAAAGTTTGCAAACTTCATACCAACTTGAAGATTGACAGGCCTTTTAAAATTTGTCTTCTCATTAAACTCATTTGATGATTGCCTTTCTATTTCTTGTTCTTCATCATCTAATCCAGTTAGACTTTCTGACTCCTCAATATCATCATAATCAGATTCCACTTTTTTATCCCATTTACATCCATCCCACTTTGTGCCTCTACATTTCTTGTATCTCTACTACTAGACCCCACAAATCGGTTATCATTCAACCATTGATTAACTTCTGCCTCTATACCTTCAAGATTTTCAAAAAATAAATCTAGTTGCTCACTATCGCTATCGAAAAAGTCACACTCGTTCAAATCAACTTGGATATCTAACTCCTCCTCTTCAACTCTTTGTTCCTCCTCATATATTGAATCATCTTGTAAGTTAGCCATAGTTTTTGTCACTGATGTTACTATAACCTAACATACAAAAATAAAGGAAAGAATAAATTTAGTAATCAAGTAGACAGGACCCAAATCCTTTCTTACCTACTCTATAACAATAATTTCTTATGCCAAAAAATTGGTGTAAGCAAGAGCATGGGGATTTATTTATATTAAAAAAACACCCCCTTATTCCTTTATGAACTACTCCTTCCCTTCTCCTCGAAACAGCCAAACAAAGTCAAAGCCTAGTTCAGACTATTCAAACAATGAAATGCTAACCAGTATTAATTCCATAATATCCCATTCATAAATGACTACCATAGGCCTTTAATTCTTTTCTGTTTCTGCGATGCATCAAGAGCTCTAACACAATTAAAATGACAACTTTTCTTATTTATTTATTCTTCATGCTTTGAAAGAGATTAAGTTTTGCCCTTAACCAAGGAAGTTAGACAGAATTTCCAGTAAAATTTCTTCTTCTTCTTTTTATTTACTAATGTCTTGATTTTAATTGGAAAAAATTGACTGTTGATAGCAATAGTTCAACACGTAATGAGAGAAGGGAATATAGAAACATGGGGTAACATCTATACGTCTGTAGAATTATAAAAGCCAAACAAAGAAAAAGACTCATAAACTGACAAACATGAAAGAGAGTAAAGAACTAAAGTGTAAAAAGACAAGAATAGTATTCAGATACCTGAATAATACTCCTCTATCCTAAATACAGGAGATAATTTATAATACAATTTACACTATAAATTAGTTTATAGTATAATTTACACTATAAATTATATTCTATATTTGGGACCCAAGGCTTTTTTGATTTGCCAATCACCCAAAAGCTTCTAACTAGCCTGGCATGTAGGTTTGAGTTTGACCATGAAACTGAGATCAAAAATGAATTTTCACTCCCCTATG
This sequence comes from Acacia acuminata, assembly GCA_019022655.1. Taxonomy (NCBI): domain Eukaryota; kingdom Viridiplantae; phylum Streptophyta; class Magnoliopsida; order Fabales; family Fabaceae; genus Acacia; species Acacia acuminata. The sequence continues at coordinate 608,131 of JAFJYI010000248.1, forward strand.
TGCATCAACAGTAGTGGTTGAGGGTTTTCTAACAATTGAAACAGAAGGTGTACGTAGCAGATGGCAATCTCATCAGAGGCAATGTGACTAAGCGTTTTTTTTTTTTTTTTTCCTTTTTCCCACATTAAAAAAGATAAAATGACCATTTCACCCTTATATATAACTGATGTAATAATTATAAAATTATTTGCTTATGCCGGATGACACATACAATATGAGTTGTCTTGTGTTAATTTGACATGACAAATTCTGTCAAAAAGATAACTGTGTGTTAACAACAGGGGGTCCAAAATAGAAAAACCAAAGTTCAGTGGGGTTAAATTTAAATGTTGAAATGTCGGGGATTATATACAACTGCCTCAAAGTTAGAGGGGTTTTGTATAATTTATCCTTATTAAATATGTGTTAAGTTGATAAAAAAAATTAAATTTGCTTTTGCTAATATATTATTAAAAATATAGAAGTTTTATTATTGAACATTAAATCTATTTAAAATATCAAAATAGGGATTTTTTTAAAATTTAAATACAAAGTAAGTTGTATGCTTGTTATTTTTTTCATTTCTTCCTTTGTAAATAATATAAATTTGCCTGATTTTATCTATGTTGGAACTCAAAACTCAAAAGGAGGGTCAGGAAAATAATAATAATAATAATAATAATAATAATAATAATAATAATAATAAACTTAAGAGGACTGTAACACAAGACAACGAATTGTCGCAATATAGAGAATCTCAAAAAAAAAAAAAAAAAAAAGGAGGGGTTACACATGAATGACATGATGACATACATAAAGAAAGTTGTCATAGTTTGTTAGTTAATTAATTGTAAAAACTCAGACTATCTTCACTCATTTGATAATAAGAAGTCTATTATAATAATACAATTAAATAAAATTTCTTGATCATCATGTCCTAGTTTTAAAAAAAGCAACTTCCTGTAGTTTTTGTTTTTTCCTCTCTTGAAAGAAAAAAAAAGTGGAACTGTTTTTAAATATTTTGCCATCAATGACATACTATTGCTTTAAAGTTAGGTATCTGAAAAAGGAGTTTAGTTTCTAATGGGAATCAAATCACACTCTCAACTTTTCTAACTAACACAATTACTGTAGGAATATTATATATTATATTAAATAAATATATCTTCGGTTTCATCGGTACCTCCCAATTATCTCTTTATGGGTTTATCAAAAAAGTTAAATTTGTTGACTAAATAAAGATATCTAATTCCACTTGGCTTTAAGTTCATCATTATTCTGTGGATAAACTAAAAGAAAGTCATCAAGCATTACGATATTCTAGTTCTAATTTATATTTTTATATAAAAAAGTTTAGGTGGGGGTAGACACCTAGATAACCCACCAAGACCGGGTATTCTCGCGCTTAAAAACGCTTTATAGAGATACTTGAGATTGTCCACTAACAAGACCCTCACATTATCATCACTTCTCATTAGCTTATAGTGTTAATTTATGAGAGCAAGCATTGTTTACTTTTTGGCCTGATTTATTCAAGCATTACGATACTTCGAGTGTAGCTTTAGGAGTCCACAATTTCATAATACTGCTACAATTTAAGTATTTTAATTAAAAATATTTAATTTAATTAAACAGCTTGAATTTGGGTTTTTTGTCTGATTACATTTTTTATCAAACATATTATGCATTTAATAAAATTTAAAATTTAAAAAATAAAAGTTGTAATTTAGATAATTGTTTTTTAGCCACACAATTTGAATCATAGGTTAAATTATAGACAATTTAGATTAATTTTCTCTTAACATGGAAACAATTGAAAATTCTTTCAGTTGAGGCCTTGAGAGGATTTTTTTCCCCCGACCGACCTGTTTCAACTGAGAATAATTCAAACTCTCATTTTGACGAATTTCACCGCATTTCAAACTAGTATTAATTAATAATTTGAGGGGGAACAAAACTAGTATTAATTAATTATATTTAGCCCTGTCATATCATATAGTCGTATAAAAATATTTAGAAAGAGAATAAAAAATAAAAATTTAAGATATAACTTTGCCTTATTAGTCAAATGCGTGACTGATACAACGATCTCATATAGTCAAATGTAATATTAAAAATAAGGAATTATTGAAGGATTGTTAATTTATTACAATGTACTGATGAAGTGTTTCGTTTACGTGTCATTCTTTACCCCCTTCTCTCCTCCTCCTCTCTCTCTCTCTTCATCATGGAAGCTCCCACACGTTTAACCCCACCAACTCTCTTACAGAGAAATCATTGTGCTTTGCTGCTTAACAGTGTGCTAGTGAACGAAAATCACTCCCTGCTTTTATGCTTCGATCTGTTTTCTAAACAACGTTAGCGCTGTCCTATCACATTTCTCATGTCTGCAATTTAGCTCTTCTGATAAAAAAAAAAGGCGAAAACTTTAATGTCTCCCACTAAACCATTCTTTCTGCCATTTCCCCAATCTGTGATCTTCTTTCTCACTCTCCTTTAATTCCTATTATGCGTCTCCTTTAAACGGTAGATTCAAACTATTGGCTCTCATTTACTGTGTGATCTTCACGTTTTAATTTAGTATATGTTCTCTCTTTGCTTTCACTCACTTCCTTCGTCAATTTTAGACAGGATTTCAGAACTGATGAGCAGAAAATGGCGCTGGGGGTATTGTTTTTCCTGATAATTAAGCTGCATTTAGTTACCAGTGCCACACATTTTCATGGATATGAAGGTATTGGCTTAATTTAGGTGTTGCCTGACTTAGTTTTTACAATGTGTGTGTATGATCCGTTTTGTGTTGTATGATGGGTGTGAAATGTGATTCAGATTTTGAATTTGGGGGCTTTGTTTGTTTGGACAAGTGTTTCTCTCTAGGAGAACAAGTGGGAACTTGGGGATTAATTCAAAATCAAATTTTTGAGGAAAATTGTCTGGTTTCCATAGTTCCCCCCCTGTTCCGGTCATGGAATAGATGAAATAAATCAAAAAATGGATTTTTGTTCATCTTTGTTTCTGTTGTCGTTGCCATGGTAGTTTCTAAAAAGATTTGTGTTTCTTGTATTTTCCTACCTATTCAGTTGAAATGAAACTAATCCAAATTTGGCCTATAATGTGACTTCCCCTTCTTGTATCGTAGTTTAGGGGATTGTTACTGAAGTGAAGATCAAACCCTTGATATTGTCAGAAACTATACTGGAATAATCTTTATCCTGAGTAAAAGAAAAGGCTTAAACCATCTGTGTGTAGCTGAAAACCATCCTTATAACCAAAATAGATTTGCAATTGAGGTCAGGGAACCTATGGTTTTATGTATAATATAAAGATATGTTTGATAATGAGTTTAATCTTTGTTCACAGACATGATATATATAACATTTATCCAATGTATTTCAGAACTGTTCTTGCAGTCATTTGTGCAATCGGTGGTCATATCTTCAGGACTGTAAATATTTTGCGGCATTTTCTACCATTAGTGCAAATGTTCTAGGATAATTAAGAAAAGTTGGCCAATGAATTAAGAGTTTTTCTGATGTATAGAAACTTTCAGTAAGGCCAACAACTATACCAGTCACTTTATGGGCAAAGAGTATACTATTGGCTGCAAGTACCCACTGCAGAAAAATCTCATTTGGGGGAAAAAATTTCAGCATCAATTTTTTTTTTTTTTTGGTCTTGTCAAACCTTGCTATTAATTTAACATCCGTATTTCATTTTTTATGTGAAACTTGATTAGATGTTCTGTTTTTTCTCTGTAGCCACCAATCAACACCATTCCAGAAGCCACGCAAGTATTGCTCTTCCACCAACCAAGTCATCTTATGGAGTTCCTACAAGTATTGCACTTCCACCTTCTAAGTCATTATCTAAGGCTCCTATAAAGGAATGGACCCATGGTTTTGTAGATTCTCCAATATTACATTATAGGCATGAACATTCCAGAAGAAAGTCCCCTGAACCAGCGCCAAAGCCAACTTACTCAGTTCATCCACCAGCCTACAGTCATCAAGGTAAGATTCTGCTTAAAGAACAGGAAACTATTCTTGTGTCAAATTAATTCATTTTTCCATTAATTATTAATATAATTACCGCTTATTCTGTAAACTTAAAGGTATAGGTCCTTCTGTCTTCCAACCACAACCTCCTTTCTCTGCACCAGCAGGCTTGAAATTACCTGCACCAGCACCAGCACCAGCACCATCACCAGCAGTTCTATCAGATCACTTCAATGGTATGAGAAACACCAGTTATGAACTTTGCTATTACCTTTATACTTATATTTTATCTTCCATACTCAGTTAGGTTGTTTCCTTTGTCCATTAGTGCCCTCTCCTTCACCTAGAATTACACCTCAGGGTTTACCATTCAGGAAGACGAAGTCTCCACCAACAGCACCTGTTTTGGGTCTGCCACCTCCACCTCCTAATAAGGGTACTTTCAACTTAATCTGCTGCCCAATTTGTCCTAGAAGATTATTTATAATACCCTCGGTCCTAAATATAAGGTTCAGTTGGCTTTTTTGGATAGAATAAGGAAGCTAAATAAATTATTTTAAAGTATTTATATTTCCCCAAACTAATTAATCTGACTTCTAAACTGATATATAATCTAATGATGCATAATATATGCTATGATTAAGTAATTTATTTAGCTTCCTTAACCTCTTCAAAAAAAGTCAACTGGGTCTTATATTTAGGACCGGAGGTAGTATTATTTTAGGCCTTCTTTTCTACTCATCCTGAGAAATCCTGTGATGTTGATTTTTACCTGTAGATTGTAAATGGGTGACTTGCTCAGAGCCCTTTACGTATGCACCTCCTGGATCACCTTGTGGTTGTGTATGGCCACTTCAAGTTAAGCTTAGCCTTGGTATTTCAATATACAAGTTCTTTCCCATGGTGTCAAAGCTAGCTAAGGAAATTGCTGCCAGTGTTTTACTGAATCATAACCAGGTTCGCATTGTGGGAGCCGATGAAGCTGATCAGCAACTGGAGAAAACTATTGTTCTCATAAACTTGGTACCCACAGGACCAAGATTTGATGATGCAACAGCATTTTCAATATATAAGAAATTCTGGCATCGGGAGATCCACACAGATGCTTCCCTTTTTGGAGCCTGTGAAGTACTTCAGGTTCATTATCCAGGTTATATATTGATTTCCAGTTTCCCTTTACTTTTTTTTAAAAAAAATTTAGAATTTATTTAGTTTTGTTAATAGATCTCCACATTGGTTCTAACTCTTTATTAACATATGCACAGGTCTTCCCCCTTCTCCACCTTCGATTCCCTCAAACATTGATAGCCCATTATTCCCGGGTAATGACAACAACGGAACAATGATGAAACCTTTGGGAGTGGCTATACCGAGGAAAGAAAAGACAGGAAGTGGAAAAATCATGACTTTAGTAATTGTGCTGTCATCTTTTACAGCTCTTATTATATTTGTTGGATTTGCATGGTTTTGTCTGAGGAAATGTAACTCTTTTGTTCATGAGAGCAAACAAATTCCAAACAAAATTCCATCCTCTTCAAAACTGTCAGGTAAAACCAATTATCTATTCATTTTAAAGAGTCAATTTTTTTTTTGTTTTTCCCTTTTTTTTCAACATTTGGTTGCATCAGTTTAAATATATAACTATATTTGCACTTAGCAGGGAGTTCCAGGTCATTGCCTAATAGGAGCATGCCAGGATTTGGTTCTACGCCCTTAAGTTCTAGAACAATAACATATACAGGATCTGCTAAGACTTTTACTCTGAATGACATAGAGAAAGCAACTAACAATTTTGATGCTTCAAGAATATTAGGAGAAGGGGGCTTTGGGCCTGTTTATAAAGGGTACTATATGATGGAAGGGACGTCGCTGTGAAGATTCTCAAGAGAGATGATCGACATGGTGGCCGTGAATTCCTAGCAGAAGTTGAGATGCTTAGCCGTCTCCACCATAGAAATTTAGTTAAATTGATAGGAATATGCATAGAGAATCAGACTCGGTGCCTAGTCTATGAGCTTGTCCCTAATGGAAGTGTGGAATCCCACTTACATGGTAATCAAAAGCTAAGTTCATTGGGCGTTTTCTACACTTTTGGAAGCCAAAATCCTTGGAAATTCTTCATAGGCTAACTTTTGAGTTCTTTTATATGTTCACAGGTGCTGACAAGGAAACTAATCCACTCGATTGGAATGCCCGGATGAAGATTGCACTTGGTGCAGCTCGTGCCTTGGCTTATTTGCATGAAGATTCAAATCCGTGTGTCATACATCGGGACTTTAAATCCAGCAACATCTTGCTGGAACATGATTTTACACCCAAGGTTTCAGATTTTGGATTAGCAAGAACTGCCTTGGATGAGGGAAACAAGCACATCTCCACACATGTTATGGGAACATTTGGGTAATAAAATGCCATCCCTCTTTTGGCCTTTGTGTTAAATTTTTCAAGCACTGTCATGTATGTGATAGTTAAAAGTAATCCTCTGGTTCTTAATGTCTTGGGGAGTTAATATTAGTCCTAAATGTAAGACCCATTTCCCACATTTATCAAATTTTTCCAAAATTACCCCAATTGATGCTCCCTTGACAATAATCATAAAAGAGACAAATGAAGAGAATTAAGGAAGATAATTAGGGTGTTTTAAGAAAAAAAATGCAACATTAACTAACTTAACTATCTTCCTTAATCTAATTAAATTAGATAAATAAGTCTTACGTTAAGGACCGGAGGGAGTATTTACAATGATCTCATTTGGATCCAATATCTCTTAGTTAAAAAAGTAGGCGCTTTACCATTTTCTGTGCATTTTGTTAACATGAAAACTAAATTTAACCTTGCTGATGTATTGCTTTGCAGCTACCTAGCACCTGAATATGCAATGACAGGCCATCTCCTGGTCAAAAGTGACGTTTACAGTTATGGAGTTGTACTCCTTGAGCTCCTAACTGGAAGAAAGCCTGTAGATTTCTCACAACCACCAGGTCAAGAAAACCTTGTTACTTGGGCTAGTCCGCTTCTCATGAGTAAGGAGGGTTTAGAGATGATCATTGACCCGGTTTTGAAGCCTGAAATCACCGTTGACTCTGTTGTAAAAGTTGCAGCAATTGCATCAATGTGTATTCAACTTGAAGTCTCTCAACGCCCATTCATGGGTGAAGTTGTTCAGGCTTTGAAGCTGGTATGCAGTGAACTTGAGGAAACAAGCACAAGAAAACTAAGTATTTTCCAAGAAGAGGGCCTTCAAGCCAAAGTAGATGAACAATCTTCAAGAATTTCATGTGAGATAGTGGATTTTTCTGGTCATGAAACCAAAGTAACAGTATCAACCTCAGAGTTTTTCAGCACATCAGGCCTGTATATTGAGTCATCCAGGCGGAAATCGGCTTCAGGGCCTTTAACTACAGGAAAGAAAAAGCAGTTATGGCAGAAACTGAAGAGTTTGTCTAGAGGGAGCATGAGTGAGCATGGATCTTCAGCTCGACAATGGTCTGGTTCTCAGTAAACTTCTCAGAAAGAATGTTGTTCTCAGTAAGGGCGTACCTACCATGTTATTTATAGGTCATACTTGGAAAATGAGAGAGTAAAGGACGTATGGTAGTTAAAAACTCATTTTATCACTACGATTTTACGTTTTTATGATTTTTTTCATTAAAACGATTTTACTAATTTTCCAAACGTTGTTATGTTTTTACGATTTTACTACGTTACGATTTTTCATTCTCTTTTCGTTTTCAAGTAAAATCTACGTTTTCACTATACACGATAGAGCCTCTTAAAACTTGGGTGCCTACCCTAGGTCCCCCCCAAAAAAAAAAAAAAAAAAACTTATCATCTGATGTATCAAATGATCTTCTTTTTATATGTTCGAAATCACCTCAAACTTTTTTTTTTTTTTTTTTTTTTTTTTTTTTGCCATTTTCTTAAGTCATTCAAACTCTTCCTAGCTCATGTTTATTAGGAATGCTATCTTTTCTTACTTTGATTTTTATATTCTTATCAATTTCTATTTTATAATCTTCTTGTTCCTTTGAAACAGAACATTTATTACCATATATAGTAGTATTGTTTTAACAATAACTATTAAATTATATGATGTATTTTTCAAGATTAGGGCAATACATGTTATAAAAGTCAAAGTATTAGTAGGTTAATGACAACCGGTGCAAAAAGTCCAAAGCATTAAACTTGATTAATGAGTTTATTGGTTTTCCTCTCAAACATTTCGCATAGACCACAAATTAGAAAAGCTTTAAAGTATGGCACCCAATAGGTTAATACGCCTGCGTCACTTACTGGAAGATACATAATCGATATGATCAAATTAATGAGTTAAATGACTGAAGTCATAGGAAAATAGATGAAATTTTCAGAAAAGGTAGTTGCAATAAATTGATGTTGTACTTGGCCCTTTTCAGCAATTATAGAAAGGTCATTTAAATCTTCATCAACAGAGTTCTTCTTCTCATTTTAACTGTTAAATTAATTTAGGGAAAATCCCTTTCAGGTCCTAAGGGATCAAAAAAATATTTAAAAAGTCTCGTAGAAAATTCTGATATTAAAAATGTCTTAAAGAGTTGTCAAAACTCATAGATGAAGTTGTTAATTACCTACTGAAAAAATTGTTAATAAGACTTTTTTAATATCAGAATTTTTTGTAGGACTTTTTTGATTTTTTTTTTTTTTGGTCTCTTGGGACCTTAAAGGATTTTCCCTTTAACTTATGTGTCCACATGGCACTCCTTATATGCCACATCATCATCCCTTCCAATAATTCCTGGCCAACTCATGTGTCTCCACCTCACTCCTCCTTTTCATTCTCTCTCCTTTTGACCACATTCATATGCAAAATGCAAGCCTCTCAGGTCGATGGCAGAAAATTACGGTTTCTTCTTTTTCAAACCCAACCTCCACCCTTGGCAGTCCATCCAATAATTTCAGTCACTATTCCCAGAGAGCGTATTATGGGATATTGACTTCATTAATATTTTATTGTTGAGGAATAATGTTTATTATTATGTTGGGAAATTACCAAAAGGTATGGGTAATTAAATGACTATTTTGCGTCGAAGTAATTAAATAACATTCTAAACGATGGGGCAACACTGCTACAGGTGATATTGATCCTTAAAAAAACTTTTGAATATCCCCACAGTTTTCCTAACCAAAAACTTTTGGGTTAAAATTGGACATTGTTATGGACTTAAATATGAGGCTCATTCAAGGTGTGGTTCAACAATAGGCAACCAATATGGCACAGGTATGATAGCACAACATTTGGGTTTGGAGGCACAAGAGGCCCAGCAGTCCAAACTCTAACCCTAAGGTACACTCTATAAATATAGAGTAAACTTAAGGTCCACAGATTCTACACTCTCCCTCATTTACAATTCTGCTTACACTGTGCACACACCCTCCTCCCATAGGTGAAAGCCTTCATGTTTGTGCACAATGAGCCTCTATTCTGATAGGTATCTCATCCATGGATACCTAGGAGAAGCTATTTGATCTAATATCAACATGCTAATCCACCTAGGGCTAGACATTTATGTTCTACAACAGAACAGACATCAACCCGATCATCAAACATATACGGAATACTTAAGTCTAAGACATAAAAAAAAAGAAATGTAAAGAATCCAAATTTAAATAATTCGATCACTACCATATAAATGATCAATAGGATACATCAAAACCAAGACATTGAGAATGATGCCTCGTCTCATTTGAGACGACCATAAGTTTAGAATCTGTGTGTCAGTTTGAATTAGCGATAGAAGTTGTTTTTCTAACGTAATTTACGATATAACAGGTAAGTTTGTGAGAGGAGTTTTGTCTCGATTTATATGAATATGATTTTCCAATACCAACTAAAACAGATATTTGCAGGGAAAAAAGTCAGTACACCGTGACATATCAAATAACATAATAATAATGCTCATTCGCAAATTAAAACTAGTGTTGTGGTGTAGGATCCCCAGTCGCGTATACATTTGAGATGAGCATTGAAGCATAATTAAAAACTGCAATAAAATGTGAACCAGCATACTAATGTGCAAAATGTCGTGAAAAAGAATTATCATGAAGGAATCTCTCACTGATGCTGTCTCTGATCCCACTTCATCTATGTAAAATATTTATTTAAGTTTTAAAATGTATATACGTACAATTAATACTTACATACTCTAAGAATATTATTTCATATGAATTATGTCCAATGAAAACATAACAACTCAGATAATTTTAATTTTAGTTAGCTAATGACTCATCTGAAAAAATTCAAAATTTATCTTTTTTTTAAGAAAAAATATTGGTTGATCATTTTGTTTTTCTTTTAAAAAAATTAAGATATTTTTTTTTAAAAACAAGATAAAATTTAATTTTTTCAGATGAGTCATCAGCCAACTAGGATTAAAATTATTTAGGTTGCTATATTTTTATTAGGCGAGTTCAAATAGTGTAGTACTCCTAGAGTATGTAAGTATCATCACTAATTGAACATTGAAATTAAAGGAAAATTAAACAAGAAACATTAGGTAATTAGGTAAGCATATAACGCTGCTAAGGGATGGATCCAGATCTTCAATTCTCAAAATCATAACACGAAAGAGTAAAATTTCTTCAAGCATGTCAACGAATGTCATGAAAAAAAAAAAAAAAAAAAAAGATTTAGCGACAAACAAAATCCGTTCTTGGATAGAGAAAATCCGTTGCAAATAAATTTTGTGATGGAAAAAAATCCGTCAAAAAAACTCTCATTGCAAATGAAATTTGTTGCAATAGATAATGCAACGAACTCTCTTCCATCGCAAATTGCGACGGAAAATCAATCTGTCGCAAATTGTGATGGACTAATCTTCTGTCGCAAATTGTGACGGACTTCTTTTTCCAAATATAATCTTATTTAAGAGGGGACAAGTAAGATAGAGAAATAGAGTAAACATAAGTATATATCATCAACTCTTTAATTAATAAGGGACACCAACGGCCAAAAAAAAAAAAAAAAAAAAAAAGCTCATTAAATATTGAAATAACGCTTGTCGGGCTCTTATAAAAAAGATCAAGTTACAATTCAAATTTTGGACTTTCATAAAAAAGATTGGTGGGAGAATGTTGCGGTGTTATCGAACTTACCCTACGGTCCTTATTATAAAGCACCAACTAACAAGTTTATTTGGTCCTTTTTATAAGGTACTTGCTTGTTCCTAAAGAGCATTAATTATTCTTTTTCATATATGCCCCAATAAATAAGGATAGTGCATGAGAGTAGTAATTATTAAGATATTAGAATTTAGTGCAATTAATAGGAGTAATATTAGAAGTTACTCCCTCCGGTCCTAATTATAGGAGCACTTTTTGGGGTTGGATTTGGTCCTAATTATAAGAGCAAGTTTTAACTTTTGTCAATATTTTCTTATAATACCCCTATTTATACTTTCTCAATAATAATTTAATAATACACCTATATATTTAATAAAGTAAATAATGTTTGCAACTCATTAATGTCATATATACCTCAATTATATTTTTTTTTTTATAAAATAATTCTGAGCAACTTTTGTCATATTTTTCCCATATTACCTTACTAATACTTCTTCCACAATAATTAATTTAACAACACGCTTATATTCTATCAAGTGAGAGATTCTACTTTATTTTTTATTTTTAAATAAAATAATTTTAATATTCCTTTAAAAATATTTTTCTTAACCATCCGTCTAAAGTGACTTTTTAATCCTGGAGTATTGGAGTATTGTTTTACTCCCTTTTTTTTTTTTCGATACTGTTGTTTTACTCCCTAAGTGTTAGACCATGCGGACGGATGGCACACAATAATCGAAGACTAGGCTCAGGGAAATTGTGAGGGTACTGTGCGCGTGATTCAACTGATTTTGTCCTATGTAATTTTTAATTTTTAGTAGGGGTATTTTGGAAAAATAATTATAATTAACTAATTTAACTTCTCTCCTTAATCTCTCCAAATTCTGGTAATTAGCTCCTATAATTAGGACCGGAGGGGGTATTACTTAAATTGTAAGCTAACTTTATTGACTTTAACTGTTTTTATTAGTCTATGAGAATTGTTAGTGAGTGCCTTATAATAAAGATCAGATGAGCACATTATCATTTTGAGATGTTTCAAGTTATAGCATTTTTTATACGGGCGTTAAAGTTCAATTTTCCCCTAAAAGTTTACCTTAGGAGTAGTAGGTAATTTTTTTTTTTTTTTGGCCAAAAAGATCAATTTTATTAAAACAAAATGAGAATTACAAACACTAATAGCCGAAGCCAAAAGAATCTCAAAATCTAACATCATATCCTATCACACACCTTACCAATTAAATCCTATAACCTGAATGCACAAATCAAAAGAATGAAACTATATATCAACTGGCACCTATAATCTGAATGAACAAACTTAAAGAATGAAACTACCTGATAGCTATAGCAACCAGTAAAAAACTATAAGCAGCCTATCTATTATATCAGCAAAGTGTTTATCAGTCAGCCGATGCCCTCTCTATCACTTACACCATCAGCATTAATACATGGCCCCTTGGCTCGCTCTGAATCAAGAAATAGAACCCTGCTTAAGGAAAATGGAACACTATCCAGCCAACCATGCTGGCACATCTTCCTTTTTGCATATCGCTAAGCTTGGTCGTGACATTATTTCCCTGCTTGGATACAAGGGACAATGACACACCACTCAGCGAGTCAAGCAAGCCAAAAATATCAGACAACACATCCCAACATCTCCATTCACAACCAGCTAGAGATCTTCATTATTAACCTGTACAACACCTCACAGTCTGTCTCAACTATTAACATAGCTGACTGGAATCTACATCTGTGTAATAAAGCCTCTTTGACTGCTACACACTCCGCCATAAACGGAGAGATTGCATTCACTGCCTTCCCCAAACCCCCAACGAACTCACCCTTGTGATTTCTACATATCACTCCTATACCAGCTTCCATCGTTGCTGCATTAAAGGCGCCATCAGTATTAATCTTGATTGCATCAGAAGTTGGTGGCACCCATCGCAGGTTACGCTCCACCCTACCATCGTGCATTAGCTTACCGGCAGCCCCCACCTTTGATTTAGACTTCCAGAAATCCTCCACCTGTACATTCACTATCCTCACAACCTCCTTAGCATGAGGCCTAATACCTTCAAACACCCATTTGCATCTGCTTTTCCATATCCCCCAACATAAAGTGGCAAACAAAGACTTCCCATAGCAGTCAAGTCCAGCCTCTCCCCCCAACATGTCCCACAGCATAACCTCACACCTCTTCACAGACAGCTCACTAAATTTAATTGCTAATGGGCAGCCAAACCAACACCGTTTAGTCCATGGGCAAAGGAATAGTAAGTGCTCTAAAGATTTTTTTCAACCAGACATATAGGGCAGAGAGGCGTCTTAGCACATTTACGCTTGAAGAGTGCTTCCTGTGTTGCTAGTGCCCCCACTCCTATTCTCCATAAGAAATGTTGCACCTTTGGAGGTACAGTGATCGCCCAAATACATTTCCACAAGGATTTAGGAATATTAAAAGAGGTACCTGGGTCCCGGATCACTACCACATCCACAAGCGCTCTCGCCACCATATAGCCAGATTTGACAGTGTAAATTCCATCTCTGTTAGCCATCCAGACAGCCTGATCCACACGATTTGCTTGAGGTATTGGAATTTTAAGGATCATATCCTTTTCCTCTTCGTTGATTCTTGAATTAATGGCCCTGAGATCCCAGCAACCATTGCTTATGAGACTATCCACCCTTAGCTTGCCTTCTTCCTTTGATACATCTCTGGCTTGAAGTCTATGACCCACTAAACCCGGTATCCAGTGATCTTTCCAGATTAGAATGGACTTGCCATTCCCAATTTTCCAACATAACTCCTGTAACAGCAAGTCTCTCCCTTCCAGCAGACTACTCCAGCCCCAGGAAGCGTGTTTTCCTTTCTTTGCCTGGAGAAAATTGTCTTTGGGGAAATAAATTCCCTTTAGAATTTTACACCACAGGTCATTGGGCTGTTGCAACATCCTCCACGCTGATTTAGCTAAGAGAGCTTTATTAAAGCATAGGAGATCCCTAAAGCCCATCCCTCCATCTGCCTTCTTCCCAGTCATAAACTTCTAATTTTTCCAGTGAATAGCTCCTTCTGCCCCATTCTGACCCCACCAAAAATTGGAGATTAGCCTATCAATTTCCATGCAGGATTTCTTTGAAAAGAGGAAGCATGTCATAGGGTAAGTGGGGATAGAGTTCGCCACTGCTTTAATTAGTATTTCTCTACCGGCAAAGGTCAATAGCTTCTGTTTCCAGCCTTGCAACTTCAGGCCTATTTTATCCCTAACCACAGCTAGTGCAGCAGCTTTGGACCTCCCCCAAATCACAGGCAATCCAAGGTAATTCCCCACTTGATCTGAGTGCTTAATGCCTAAGCATGACAACACTCTATCCTTAATTCCTGAGGGGGTATTAGCAGAAAAAAAGATATTGGATTTCTCCAAATTAACCAGCTGACCTGACGCTCTACAATATACCTCCAGAATCCTTTTTAGCACATTGCAACTAATCTCATCAGCATTCAAGAAGAGTATAGCATCATCCGCAAAGAAGCAATGGGAAAGAATAGGAGCATTCCGAGCCAATTTAACTCCTTTTAAATCTTTTCTCTCAATATGTGTTTGGATCATGAGTGAAAGTACTTCCGATGCAATGATGAACATATAGGGTGAGAGTGGATCCCCTTGCCTAACTCCACGTTCAGGCCTAAAAGCACTCACTTTGCGTCCGTCTACTTGTAGATTAAATGCCGCTGATGATATACAGCCCATAATCCTTTTTACTCATCCATCACAAAAGCCCATCTTCAACATTACCGCCTCAAGGAAGTCTCATTCCACGCGGTCGTATGCTTTATTCATGTCAATCTTCAAGGCAAAATCCCACTTCTGCCCTGATTTTTTATGCCTTAGGTAGTGGAATGCTTCATGCGTGATGACGATATTATCTGAATCATACGCCCGAGAGAAATGCTCGCGATTTGGTGAAATAACTCGCTCATGACCCCCTTCATCCTATTGGTTAATATTTTTGCAATAATCTTGTAAGCCACATTGCATAACCCAATAGGTGCGAAATGATGTACACCCTCGGCTTATCCACCTTAGGGATTAACACAATATTGGTGGCGTTGATCGATCCGAACCGATCTCCCTTCAAAAAACCCATGTACCATGTCACACACCTCTTTATGAACCTCCTTCCACGCAGTTTGGTAAAAAACAGCAGAGTATCCATCTGGGCCTGGTGCCTTGTTAGCACCTATCTGGAAAACAACACCTTCAATCTCCTGATTAGTCACTGGTTCCATTAGCCTCTCATTATCCTCGGCATCAATGACCTTCTTAACATAGGATAATGCTTGATTCATAGGTCGAGAGCCCATTTGAACTAAACGGGTTTTGATAAAACTCATGAAGGCCATATTGATATCTGTTTTTCCTCAAGCCATACACCATTCTCCTTTTTTAATCGAAGAATTTTATTCCTTTGCCTTCTTTGTATGACGCTACTATGGAAAAATTTTGTGTTTCGGTCACCACATTTCAGCCAAGTAACTCTAGAACGCTGCCACCAATAAGATTCTTCCATATCCCAAGCCGCTTCAATTTGTTGCACAATCTCCTCGGCTTCCTTCAACTTATCAGTAGTCAAATAGCCATCGGTACACCTCTGCAATCTGCCTCTCAACTGTTCAATTGATTTCTTGAAGTTTGGAAATACACTTTTGCTCCATCTCATAAGGCACAATCTGCATGCTTGCAGCCTTCTGACCAGCTCGTCTACTCTATCCTCCAGAACTCCTCCCTCTCCCTTCCATCCATCCCGTACAATCTGCAAAAAGTTCTCATGTTGTGCCCAAATAGCCTCGAATTTGAACGCCTTGGGAGATTTATCGTCACAAAAGTAATGTGATCAATCGTAAGTAAAGCATGGTGATCGAACCTATCGGGTCTATATGAAAGACCATAGCATGATCAAACTCCTCTCTAAACTCCACATTCCCAAGCGCCCTATCCAATCTTTCCTTCACAATAGCTCCAGGTCTTTTATTACACCATGTGAACTTTGAACCTTTAAAAGCAAGGTCCAATAAATTGCAATCAGACAACATCATCTGAAAATTGATTATCATCCGCAATGACCTTGGGTTGCCCCCTTCCTTTTCAGCTTGAGAGAGCAGATCATTAAAGTCACCGGTAACTAACCATGAATTATTTACAGTGGTAGCCAAGTTCCTCATCATATCCCATACTAGCCTCATCTCCCTCTCCTTAGGTGAGCCATAAACAAATGTTACAAATTTGGGCGATTTCAGACCATCTGCTTTGATTGCTGTGTGAATGATGTTTTTAGACCTATATAACACTGTCAAATCAATGTTGTCCTTCCACCATAGTGCCAAACCACCAGATAAGCCTCTCGGATCCACGTACAGCTCCTGGTTAAATCCACAACGTCTCCTGACCCTCTTAACTTTTGCTGAACCCATTTTAGTCTCCATTAGGAAGATTATTGAGGGTTGGTGTTTCTTAACCAAGTCCCTCAGATTCTTCACTGTCAAGGCTCTTCCTAGGCCTTGACAGTTCCAGGAAATGCACTTCATGGTGACCCGGTGGCTGTTAATGGCCAGCCACCATCACCATCAGAGATCTTTTTCTTCCTTCTGCTCCCACCAGCTTTGAAAGTAAAATTAGAGCCATCTGCACTCAGAACCCCTGGTTCCTTCATCACAACGTCAAACGCATCTTCCTCAATGGGAATGTTTTCCATATCCCTCCTCCCCTTCTTCCTAACATACCTCTTTGCTTTAGCCTTAACCTTTCTCAGATTAATAGCATACTCTGAAATATCAGTTTTCAGCTCAGCTTCCAGCCTTTCTCAGCTTCCAGCCCCATTAGTTTCCTACGTTTTGACTCCGAGTCTCCCCACTCCTCCTCAGAACCACGTTTTAAGCCCAGGCTATCCAATCTGTTGATCACCTCATTCATAATTCCTCCATTGTACAGCACCATAGCCATAGATTGGACTTCTTGGTCCGGCATAGTATTAGCTCCTTTATCTGTCCCACATCCGCAGCCATCTACTTTTAAATCTATCACAGGGGACAATTCTTTCATACTCACAGAGTTACCAACATTGTTGGCCCCACTACATTGCCCTGCCGCCTCCCTCCTTACCTCCTTTGCCCTCACACGGTTTGCATTACTGCTTGCCTCATGATCAGAATCAACACCACCAGTACAGATAGTTTCCTTTAAGATCCATGGATCAGATCCCTTAACTGATCTTCCCCCATGCCCAGCTGTACAAAAACCATTCAGTTTGATAAAGAAAAGGTCCTCCTCTGGATGAAAAGATGCTGCCTTGTACCTTTCCTTATCCTCATCTGATCTCCTCCTTAATGCTTCCTCCCTACGCCGTCTAACAAAATCAGCCTCTGACCAATCCTTGCTCACTACCACCACAACCTCATCCTAGCTACGACAAGAATTGGTAGTTAGCCAAGCACCAAACTGAGGTACATCGGGATTAACCAGAGACATCAACCTTTCTAAATTACAACATCGGTTATCGTGTCCTAATTTCCCACAGTTATAACAGAAGCTATGTAACTTCTCATAACGGACCAACAACCACGTCTTCTTCCCATCCGGTCTAGGCAACCAAAAACCATACGAAAATGGCTTCCTAAGATCCAATACTACCCTAGCACGAAGGAAATTGCGAAGATACCTGCCATTATAGTGTGGATCCTCAGCTAGCTTAACCTCTCCAACGTAGCCTCCAATAGTGATAGCGTTTTCCAGACATAAAGCTTCCAGAGGTACATTGTGAATCCGAACGAATCCATCTGGACAGCGGCTGAAATCGAAGTCTTCACATGTTTTATACTTCGACCTTTCTAAAAGGTTCAGCAAGCCGCCATTAATAGTCCATGGCCGACCTCGAAGGATTCTGCTATATTCCTCCTCCTTTGTGAATTTGAACATAAAAGCATTACCGTTGATCTCGACCACATCGAAGCCTTCAGGTAGGTTCCAGGCCTTCCTTAATATCGCTTCAATTGCAGCTCTCGTGTATTGTTTATTTGCCAGCACCTTGCCAATAAGAGTCTTCTCTGCATCTGGCTCTTTCCAAATCAACGGATCCGAAATCTGGATTTCTTCCATTAACACGTAGAAGAGGAATCCACCGATGATCGATCCCGATCGAATCGACCGGCGGGAGGTCTCTGCGCAATACTCCTCCTAATCGCCGACTTCCGACGCCAATCACCGTACCTTCGATCCTCCACTCACTCTCGCTTGACGGAGATGGCAAGGTTTCCACACGAGCGTAGCCCGATGGAGAGAAAACCTAAATCTCCTACCTCCTCTTCCCTACCACTCCGAACAACCACCGTGCCTCCAACCACCACCTGTACCTCTGTAACCCACCCTACCCACTCTCACGCTTTGGCGGAGAGACCGAAGCTCCCACACGAGTGCGTGGGGAGAATTTTTTTTGGAGTAGTAGGTATTTGAAAGCGCATTTTTTACTCAATATTGTCTTTTCTTTTCTTTTACACACCCACCTACGTGGCTACGTTGACAGTTAATTTATTGTTTGTTTGACCAATAATTACTTACGTGGCTGCCCCATGTCATTATAGCCCTCTTCTTCTCTGAATGCTTCTTTTTCTCCCAAAATCACCTTCAACAACTTTTATGCTCTCTCGCAAAATCTGAGAACGCTCCTTCACACATTTGACCTACGTCATCTACCATCAACAAAGAATTTGAAACCAAATTAAGCATTCACAATTAAACATTTACTCATTAAAAAAAGATATTGCTTCACTAGCAAATCATGATGACCAACAGAAATACTTATTATCCACTGTCACAACAAAGAGAACGAAATAGGCCGAGGAAAGAGACATCATGCGCTTGCATGTCGTCATCGCATGGATTTGTATATGCAGATTCCAATCTCTGAGCTGAGCATAATACAAGTACATAGAACAGAATTTTTTTAAATTAAGGGGAAAAAAACTGATAAACTAAAGCAACGAAGCTATATACAAGGGCGGATCCAAGTATACTATAAGGGGGGCACGTGCCCCCCTTGATTTTCCTCTTTTTTTTTAAAAAAAAAAATTTAATTTTTCCCCCCTTTTATGTCTTCCTCAACACCGGCTCACTTTGCTCCTTACTCTTCTTTCCCCTATAAAAATACTTGCGGACATATTTTAGCATTGTGACCTCAACTGAAAAAAATCTGCTTCCTTTTTTAAGATACTTTGTTAGCATTTTGTTGCCTTTTCTCTATATTTTAGATGGATATTCCCAGCACAAAAAATTGTTTGGAGGGTGTAGGTTTCTAATTTTCTGTCATGGGCATTTTATGGCTAACACTTGCTCTTTTTCTTATTGATGATGATAAAAATTACAACTGATAACAAGTGAAAACCTTCTGAATCATGTATTATTTTTTTGTGCTTTTGATGACAAGTGAAAAAAAAAAAATTTCGAGGGCAGCCCCCGCCCCCACCCACCAATAGTGCCCCCTTCCGTAAATTTCTTGATCCGCCCCTGGCTATATATATATATAGGCTTTGCAATATATATATGACTGAGATTTTACCTATGATGATATATATATAGTTCTGGAAATTAAACAGAACCTAATGCCCAAGAAACCAAGAAGGTAGATGACAAAGGAGGAAGGAGAGAATGGCAATAATCTCAGAAATGAGGATGACGACATGAAGAGTGAATCTGCTATTCTAAACCTTCATCTGCCTTCTCGGAGAAAAGCTTTCAGCCGTGCTTCTGGGCGGACGAAGGTTGAGAGACGAGGAGGAGGAGGAGGGGGAGAGAGAGAAAGTGATCCGATGATGTGGCAGTTTTGGATGCACGTGGGTCAAACCAAATAAATCAGTGGTCAAAATTAATACTTTTTTAGGTGGGTGACTTTGCTCGATAGCCAAAAAATTCTTCCGGATATCTGTAGCTTCCGAGGGAAAACTTTTAGCGCAAAATTGGATTCTACGTTCTTTTATTTTAATATATCGTTTTTGTTCTTTTATTTTTTTAAAAAAAATACTCATATTTGTTTATGTTTTTCTGTGAAAAATTACTACTTGCTTCTTCTTCTTTTTTTCCAAAAAAGCATTTCGATATACTTTCTTATGCTTTTCTTTAGTGGCATCCATCATTAACTCCCAAATCCTAAAAGAATTTCAAAACAAAATCTTTTAAACATCCTCCCCATTCAATATACTCCATCATGTCGTATTTATAAAAATCTTGCTCATTGAAAATTTTCAATAAAATGTAATGAACATTTATAACCATCTGTTTTACTTTAATATAAAGTATTCTTGAAAGTTGAAACTACTCACATCTAAAAAACTAGTAATAATAATAATTCATATTCAAACCGTGAAGTCATGTTATTTATTTTCCTATAAATACCGAGCAGAGCCAAACATTTTAAGTTACAGCCAAAGAGTTTGGAGTAAATAAAAATAAACACACCAAGACCAAGAGTCAAGCATTTAATGGCAACACATAATATATGGGAAGACTCTACCTTGTTCATTTACATCAATGAATGCCTTATGAAATATGTTGAAGACATATAACTCTCGACTATGAGTCTATGATCATGACAAGTTAACATCTCTGTCAACTCTCCTTCAGAGAACGACGATGCAGCAAATTGGCAGCTTTGACGTAGGAAGAAATTTTATACTCCCTCTGGTCTTAATTATAGGACATATTTAACCGATTTTGGGGAGATTAAGGAGAGAAGTTAAATTAGTTAATTTTACTCATTTTCCTAAAATGCCCTTATATAAATTTAAAATGACATAAGTAAAAGTAAATTAACAACCCCTACTACATACTTCTCCGACTTAGAATTTTTCTTTCCACACCATTTTTAATTGAAATAATGTTCTTGCTATATGTATATATATGTGTCTGTATACATACACACACACACACACACACAGTATATATGTGTACATATAGAAATAGATATAGATACACACACATATACATACATATATCTATACACATATATATGAACACACACGCAAATATATATATATATATATAGACACACACATATATATGTATATATGTGTGTTTATATATGTACACACACACACGCGCGCACATACACACACATATATATATATATCTAGACACATATATATTGATAGGCGCGCACACACACATATACACACACACATATACATATATGTATACATATACATATATACACAGATACACACACACACTCACATATATATGTGTGTGTGTGTGTGTGTATTTATATATGTGTGTGTCTATATATATGTATTTGTGTATATATGTATATGTATTTGTATATAGACACACATATGTAATCACAAAAAACCAAATACACTTGAGAGACTAAAATAAGGGCATTTTAGGAAAAAATTGACAAAAATTAGAATGTTGTCTTATAATTAGGACCAAAACTAACTCTTAAATGTTGTCTTATAATTAGGACCGGATGGAGTATTTCATTAACATCCATTAGAGTTTCAGTTAAGTAGGCCGGCCGGTTTATCCCAGGAATTGGGATAATTGAAATTCATGGTGAAACCATCGTCATCTTCACTTTGCTTTATTTTATTTTTATATTATCATCTGGTATCCGGTTCAAGGTTCGTGGTTATTTCTCCCAATACAAGTGGCTCCTCTGACAGGGCCTTACACAACTAAACCTACTTTATATTGGTCACTTTGCTTTTTATACGAGTGTTTAAGCATTCTTAATTAAATCATTGTCTCTCCAAGCAAATTCTTTCATCTTGGCCATCATCGAGGGAGCCCTCTCATTGTATTCGTTCTCACGAGGCTCTTTGCTAATTAATGTGAAATTACTTGGCCACTCACGCTAAAGCTGGGAATCAAGGCCGGCTTGACGCTCTATGGCCAACCCTTGAAGGGTCAGGGGGCTAGCCCTACAGGGCTGGGGTAAGAAAAACATCTATTTTTTTATAGCCTAGCCTGAGAGCACAGGGTTAGGGCCAACCCTACAAGGCCCAGAAATCACTATTCCAAATTTTAACTATTTTTCCTCCGTTTTTTTTTCTAAAGAAATATAATTAGTAAAATACAACAATTAAAGTTCTAATTTATCACATAAATGTTGTCAACATTAATATCCAAACAATACGAATCATCCAACAAATAAACACATTCACTAATTCGTAATCGAAAACAAACTATTGTGCACAAATAACTCACATAAAACATAAGAAGCATACCTAAGTTTTAAATTTAAACTGTTGTACAATATTTCTATGGCAAGATTGACCCCGTGACTTATGATGAGAAGGTTGTCAATATAAGGAGAAAGCTGATTTTCATTTTCAATGAATATTCGAATGTGGGGACATCTCTTCCAACTCCTTATTAATTTTTTTAAAAAAATTAACAGGGTGTAACGAGCCAGCTCGACACCCTGCAAGGCTGGCTCTTTTAAGTCCGTGGCCCTGCAAGGAAGGCACTACAACGCCAATTTCATTTAACTCCTCTAATTTTCAAACCAGCCCTTGAAGGGCCAGGACTTAAATAGGCCAGCCCAACGGGCTTGGCTCTACTTAGGGGGCTACCACAGTGGGACCCTATCTCCTCGTTCAAGGGCCACCACAACAGGACGTGAAGAGGTTTACTTTGATACCACTTGTCACACCTAGGCTAACTATGATACCTATGAGAGATTGGATCTGATACCACTTCTCGCTCAGGGGCCACCACAGCCGGATGAGGATAGGTTGGCTCTGATACTGCTTGTCATACCCAAGGCTGACTCTGATACCATTTGTCACGCCCTAGACTGACTCTGATATCAGGAGAGGTTGGCTCTATTACCACTTCTCGATACCAATAAAGGGTGGCCATGATACCACTTTCCCTCCTGAGGCTAACTCTGATACCAGGAGTGGTTAGCTTTGGCCATTACAACGGGACGAGGAGATGATGGCTTTGATACCACTGGTCCCTGCATCTTTTCGCCGTAGTGTCCCTGTGCTCATGGCACATTAGGACATCGTTTAAGAGATGGAGGTCTTAAGCTTCCACAGCTTGCTTGAAGCTGTTCGGACTCGTCTTGAACTTGGCTTCCGCCAACAATTTCCCGCATTGAACCGTCTTTGATATTGCTTGGATGCACAAAGCATCACAAATAAGGGCATTGCCCTGTCGCCCATCATTTTCCACCTTCAGGTTCATCGAGCTAAGGATTCCTACGCTATAAAGTGACTATAGCTTGCTGTTACAGTTGAGGGTAGTGGCAACTGGGTGTTCTCCGGCACTACAGCATCAGGGTCAGTGCCAAACCACTCTTCCGGTAGGTTCTCCCGAAAAAAAAGGCACCTCCTCTAGAACCTTGAAGCCCCTGAAAGCAGCTCTCCATCTTGCTCACCACCCTCCTGAGCATTCCTTCCTTGTTCTTATAATCATGGGAGGTGTGCATATTGTACAGTGAACAGTTGTAAGAGTACATGGCCCGTTCAAGTAGGGTGAACACGATTCTGTCCTCCAGTCTAGTGGCAGTGAGACGCAGCTCGTTTAGGTTGAGGCAGGCATGAACTATAGTAGAGGACCTTTAGGGGGAAAGAAAAATGGTGAGAAGAGAGGGGGTATAAAAAAGCAAAACGAAAACAGAAACAATAAAGAAAAATGGAGTGGTTGGCTTTGATACCACTTATCAATAGGGGACCATCGACGAGGAGAGGGTGACTTTGATACCATTTGTCACGCCTGAGGCAACGGGATCTCATCGTCTTTACACAATCAAAGCTAGAGCTAGTAATCAGGGCCAGCCCTGTAAGGCCTGGGGTAAGAAAAATATCTGTTTTTTAAAGTTCAGCCCGAGAGCACCAAAGCCAAGGCCAGCCCTATAGGACCTGAAAGTTACTATTCCAAATTACTATTTTTCCTCCTTTTTTTTCAAAGAAATATAATTAGTAAATTACAAAATTAAAGTTTTAATTTATCAAATAAATGTTGTCAATATTAATATCTAAAACGAATCATCCAACAAATAAACATATTTACTAATTTGTAATCAAAAGCAAACTATCTTGTCCACAAATAACTTATATAAAATATAATAAGCAGGCCAATAAGCAACATTAGTACGATGACTATCATTGTCATCTTCTTCCCCACTATCATCAATTTCAAAGACATTTAATCATGCTTCACTTTGAATAGTAGGCTCTGCTTCATGAGTAAGAATATCATGAATAATCAGAGTATAGTTGTTAAGTATTTATGTATTTGTACTTAAATGGATAAATAACTCTATAACAAATACAAAATACGTATAAATTAGTAAATTACTATCATGTGTGAATCCATGCATCAAAAAAATAATAGTAAAATATTAAAAGGGCATACAAGGCCAGCTCGAGGCCTACAGAGCCGATCCTTTTAAGCTTGAGGCCCTACAGGGCTAATTTCATTTAATTCCTCTAATTTTCAAACCCAATCCTTGAAGGGCCAGGACTTAAAAGGGCCGGCCCAATTTCCCAACTCTAACTCACCCCACGCTCCTTGAAGTATATTGCATTTGTAAAGACGAGCTTGACTGAGTTGTTATTGAGAAACCCCTCAGGAATAAGGCCTTTAACTTGGCCAATTGCCTCATTTTTTGCCCACGAATTATTTAATTTGTTGCACTTCATGAGCACAATTTGCTATTCTTGATTCCCTTAATTAATTTCCTTAGATATGTGATTAAAATGATTATTATATAATATTTATATTAAGAATGGGCAAGTTGGTCAAAATTATAGGTTAATACTATGATCTAACGGTTAGATTGATTAAAGTTGAATCTTAAATCTAGAAGGAATATTTACTCAACATATGCTTTGATATCAGAAGAGACCTACACAGGTTCTCAAAATAAAGGGAAGATCTCTATAATTTAGATTTTTTTTTCAGACTATGATTTAGATTAAATAGATCATGGGAGTTTATGTATTTTGCTCCTTTTTTTAATTAAAGTTTGGCTAAGATTACTAGGAAAAAAAAGTTTGGGTAGGATAAATATGGGATTTATTAGTAGGATGATGGGATGGTAAAAAAAGAGTACGATGATGGACTTCATATGTAGATATTTATAAAAGGAGAAGGAGCAAAAATACACATAATATAACCTTTTCCCTAGAACGCCAAAGACCACGACCTTTCAACTGGAGCAAAAATACACACAACGTTACGTTTTGGGAGCGCCCAAAGACCATGACCGTTAGTCAACCGTCGGC
This sequence comes from Acacia acuminata, assembly GCA_019022655.1. Classification (NCBI taxonomy): domain Eukaryota; kingdom Viridiplantae; phylum Streptophyta; class Magnoliopsida; order Fabales; family Fabaceae; genus Acacia; species Acacia acuminata. Next base: position 633,490 of record JAFJYI010000248.1, read on the forward strand.
TTGGATGGAACGCATTTGACGTAGCGATGACGCAGACCGACACGCCGACATGGATCCGACGTGGAATAAAAATTCAAAAAAATTAGGAAAATTTTTTAAAAAATTAGAAAAAAAAAAATTCGAATAATTAAAATAATTCGAAATAATTAAAAAATAATTAGAAAAAATTAGATAAAAAATTTAAACTAATTAGAAAAAAATTAAAATAATTAGAAAGAAATTAAAATACTCTCGCCAGTGGGCCCCACCAGCCACCCCTACCATTAATGGCCCGGCCGCCACCGGGGCGGCGGTCGAATTAGTTAATTTTACTTATTTTTCTAAAATGTCCTTATATAAATTTTGTACCTCGACTACCTTATTGATTTCATATAATCCCTCATTTATATTAATAGGCATCTTTTAGGAAGAAATTGACAAAAATTAGAATGTTGTATTATAATTAGGACTAAAACAAACTCTCAAATGTTGTCTTATAATTAGGACTGGAGGGAGTATAAAATAAATTGTAAAGGTATTCAAAAGTGTCTTAAAATTTTGTTAGTTTAATTTTTTTCTAATTATTTTGAAGTTTTTTTTCCAATTTTTATAATTTTTTCTAATTATTTTAATATTTTTTATTTCGAATTTTTTTCTATTTATTTTGAAGTTTATTTTAATTATTTTAATATTTTTTCTAATTATTTCGAATTTTTTATAATTTTTTTCTAATTTTTTAAATTTTTTCCTACTTTTTTGAATTTTTTTTTATTCTACATCGTGTCGATCGCGTCAGTCACGTCGTTGCTCCATCAAGTTGACGGTCAACTAACGGTTGACTAACGGCCGTGGTCTTTGAGCGCTCTAAAACGTAACGTCGTGTGTATTTTTTTCTAGTTGAAAGGTTGTGGTCTTGGCGCTCCAGGAGAAAAGGTTATGTGTATTTTGCTCCTTCTCCCTATTTATAAATTAAGCACATGCTAACAAAACAAAGTGATGAGTGTACCTTAAATATACGTTTTCTTATAAATATAAATATGAATTTAAACCAAAATTTAAACACAAGTTTGATTATACGCAATTAATTTAAGCGACCGTCAAAGCATTATTAAAATATTCTTCTCTAGATGATCCACACTTTTTAAATTTGATCTAGACAATACACGTACGTTTTAGAAAGGAGTGTACTATATGTTCCTGTTTTCACATTAGATTCATACTGTTAATATATTGATCGAGACTAAACAGATTTTACAATATGAATATTTTACATATTAGTTATTTTCCAATATTTGGATGGGGAGAAAATAAATGTGGAAATATATACTAGGAAGAAAAACTTGCCAAAATGGTTAAAAAGAAATTATTTTTGAAAATTTTCCCCCTAATTTTTTCTTCATCCAAATAGAGAGCAAAAGATACAAAGTAAAAATAATCTCTTATCTGTCATTTGTTATATGAATAATGATTAATAGTTAAAAATATATATATAATATAAACAAACCATCTAAAGTGTTTATATCCATTAGAAAAAGAAAGCAATCTGAAGTGTTTCAAATTAGTTCTTACTTTTCTTAGACAATCCAGAAAATCCCTATACGGGGATTTTCAAGAGTTATATTGAATGAGCATTACATTTTTTTCATAAAATTGACGTTTTTTTTAAAAAAAAAAAAATAGAGTATTTTTTTACAAAGGCCTATTCACAACAGAAACATAATACTTTAAAATTGTTCAATGCCAGCAATTACAACAGCTAAAATCCACGTCAAGAAGATAAAACTAGAAATGAATAAGGAAAATATCAATTAGGTCCTACGGAATATAAAAAATATTAAAAAATTTCTAACTCAAAATTATATTTGATATTAGTTGTATTGACAACAAAAAATACTATATTCATAATAAGAAGTGCTATATTGACAACAAAATTTAAAAACTGGTCATTCAACGGAAAAATCTAAATTCACAACGAGAAAGTGTTATGTTCACAACAAAAATTAAAAGCATGGATTTTATTTCAAACTCGGGTCCCTAAAAGTACGAAGTCATTCACAACAGAAAAAGTTATATTAACAACAGTAAGTGCTATATTGACAACAAAATATAAAAACCTAGAGCCATTTTGAAACTCAAGTCCCTAAAAGTACAGAGGTTATTTACAACAGAAAAAGTTATATTGACAATTTGTAAGTGCTATATTGATAACAAAATATAAAAACCTAGAGCCATTTTGAAACTCAAGTCCATATAGTATTTCTGTTGTGAATATAGTTTTTTCTGTTGTGAATGACATTTGTATGCTTAGAGACCTGAGTTTGAAACAGAATCCAAGTTTTTAAATTTTGTTGTGAATATAGCACTTCCGGTTGTGAATATAGCTTTTTCTGTTGTAAATGGCCTCGTACACTTAGGGACTTGAGTTTTAAATAAAATCCAAGTTTTTAAATTTTATTGTGAATATAGCACTTCATGTTGTAAATGTAACTTTTTCTGTTATGAATGGCCTTTGTACGCTTACGGACCTGAGTTTGAAAAAAAAAATCCAGATGTTTAAATTTTATTGTGAATATAGCACTTACTGTTGTGAATGGCCAGGTTTTTAAATTTTGTTGTCAATATAGCACTTCTTATTGTTAATATAACTAATATCAAAAAAGTTGATATGTAATTTTGGGTTGGGATTTTTTAATATTTTTTTATGTTCCTTAGACCTGAGTGATCATGCAAAAATCTACCCCCTTGAAACTTAACCCGAAATTTTGATGTTGATTTTTACACTTCCACTTCTCTAAATTAAATTAACGATTCTAGATTAACTGTGTGCCACATGGCAGTCCCTTTATCCTCTGTGAATCACATACCACTCTACTCCTATTTATAAGTTTTTTTTTTTTTTTTAACTAAATCACACATCGAAAAAGAGATAATTAATTCAATGATTACTGATAAATGTTCAAGTTTGCCTTCATTTATAAATTTTCAACTCTTTCGTTTCTTTCTATTTTCAATGGTACAATTAATATGGGCAAAATTGTCACAATTACTAAATTTTTTTATTAAAAAAAACTTATAAATAGAAATAAAGTGTGTGGTATATGTGAGTTGATATTTAGATAGAATATAGAAGTACACTCTGCAATTGTTCAACAACCAATTAATTAAGACTCCAACCAAAACAAAACAAAAGATAATAATACAACACACCAAAATGAGTAAATGACTCTTCACTAGAAAAACTAAGACATCTTTGTTTACTGATGATATCACTGTTTCTTTTCTTTTCTTTGGTCAAAAGATGATATCACTGTAGATAATAATACAACACACCAAAATGAGTAAATGACTCTTCACTAGAAAAACTAAGACATCTTTGTTTACTGATGATATCACTGTTTCTTTTCTTTTCTTTGGTCAAAAGATGATATCACTGTTCACTGACCATTACAAAGCAAATATATACCAATGTTACAACTTACACAGTTCCTCTTATATCATCATACCACAGTATTATTCCCTAAGCTGATTTCTGCAACCTATCTCTTAAAATCTTCAGTCCCACGTACCTGTGACAAACATAAATTGAATATATAGTTTACAAGATATGAACAGAATGAGAACCAAAATAATTTTCATGGATGTTTACTGCATATTATTGGTGCCCGAAATGGTACAAACCGATGTCCTAAATGTAAGATAAAATTGACTTTTTTTTCTGGAGATTAAGGAAACTAAATAAGTTACTTAATCATATTATATGTTGTGTATCCTTATATTATATATATCAGTTTATTAGTCAAACTAATTGGTTTGAAGAAAAAAAATCAAAATAAAAATACTCTACATTAATGTAATTAGCTTCCTTAATATTTTCAAAAAAAAAATCAACTATGTCTTAATTATAGGAGTGTATACCTGTTTGTTGGTTGGCCAGTGCCCTATAATAAACTTTTAAATGGAGACCAAGTTTATCTATGAGCCGAATCTGTTCACGGAATATGTCTAGTAGCTATTTATGCTTTGGCATGTTACTCTATATGCGTATCAAAATATTTCATAAAGAAAATCTAGTGCATAATGCAGGCTCCCTTGTCCTACAAGCCAAGTAGGGTTTGAAATATCTGTTTACACACATGATTTTTAAAATGATTTTTCCATTAAACTTGACTTTCAACTTTGATCTCAAACGGGCGATGTTTAATTATTCATCTTTTTTCTTACAATAAACTAGCCCTCTCAATATATGTCTCTCATGGAAAAGTTCTATAAGTCTAGTGGACTTTTTTACAGAGATTAAGGAAGCTAACTAAATTATTTTAAAATATTTATATCAATCGTTTTTTCTCCAAACTAATCAGTTTGACTTAGAAACTCATATATAATCTAATGATACACAACATATATTGTGATTAAGCAATATATTTAGTTTCTTTAACCTCTCCAAAAAAAATCAACTTGCTAGGATAACACAGGAGGGAGTAATATTTATTACATACCTGCCCATCATCATGACAGTGGCTTGAGGATTAGTCCCTGGTGATTCTGTATATGTTGAGCCATCCACCACACGTAGTCTGTCAACTCCAAGAACCTTATAATCAGAATTAACCACCTTGCCGTGGTGGCATCCGCCGTGGTAGTGCCAGATTGTGATCACTGTGTCCCTGCAAAACTGCTCCAGTGACTGTGTATCATTGAGATGCTTAGGTATGAGGTTGACATTGGCCTTTACAGTGAGGTTAAGAAGTTTCTCTGTGGTTTCTTTGGGACACATGGTGTAGTTTGTGAAGTGCTCTGACTGAACAACCTTAGTGGCTATTCTGATACCGTCAACACAACGTTGGAGATCATAGGGATGGCTGAAATAGTTGAAGGTAACAAAGGGGTTGTCTTCTACGTTGGTGTTGTTTAATTTAAGCTCGCCTACAGACCTAGGTTTGGCCACTTTTGACAAGATGAAACCTCCCCTGAATGCTTCTACCGGCAGATCGCGCTTGTTCTTGATAAAAGCTTGAATAGCTTCTGGGGATCTTTGCTTGGGAGGGATTGTGGAGAGCTGGCCAATCTGATATATATATGTATGTAATCATTCAAAAGGAAGAATAATTAATTCCAATGAAGTATGATGTAGTAGTGAAAAGGCAAGAACTGAGCTCCATCCATGCATATTTTCACTCTTGGTATCGTACTCTCTTTAGTTCAAACACACTACAACAATTCAGAAAATAGCAAACAGTTGGGGAATGACACACAGGTTCTAAAGAGGAAAAAAATCACAAGCAAGTCCTTTGAAATCATCAAAAATATTTAAATCTCATGGAACTTGAGCTAGATTAATTTGAATTGAGAAAAAATTACTTTATCTTTTTTAATTTGAGCAACCGATGACAAGTCAGGTGCCACCAATGACAAATAATTGAGTGGATGCCACCAATAACAAGTCCTGCCCTAACCTATCATTGGTTACTCAATGACTTATCATTAGTTACTCAAATTAATAAGGGCAAAGTGATCTTTTCTGAATTCAAATTAATCAAACCCAGGTTCTATAAGACTTTAATGTAATTTGATTATTTCAAGGACCTGTGTGTCATCCCCCTATGTTTTTTCCCCTCTTATTTCATTCAAAAAATTCATCAATCAAACATATTGAAAGCATACCTCAGCAGACAAGATTCCATGGTGACAGTGAATGCTATCAGTGGACTGACTAAACCCACAGCTAGCCTCAATATAAACTCCACGTTTAGTAATGCCCACAGTCTCAATGAGTGACTGGTAAACAGGTCTATTAGAAGGAACAAAGATAGTGTTCATGGGGTTATCAGCCATACCTTGCCCAACAAAAGGGTTATCAAACACGACAGGAATCTTAAACTCCTCAAGGTGCTCTTTTGGGCCAATGCCACTAAGCAAAAGCAATTGAGGAGACCCAAGTGCACCACTAGACACAATTACTTCATTGTCCGTTCGATTCCCAAGATTTGCCTGATGGATTTTCCCATTCTCATCTTTGAAAACCACTCCTACAGCTCTTGGCCTCTTCTTATCACGAGTATCGAAAACGATCTTGTGGACGGTGGCGAAGGTGAGGACCGTGAGTTTATGAGTGTTGCCGGAAGCGAGAAGTTCGGCAGCGGTGTGGCGGCGGCCGAATCGGTCAAAGATGGTGCCACCAACTTTGGTGCCGTAAATATGATCGAAGGTGAAACCATTGAAAGGAGAGATTCCTGCGTCCAGAAGGCTGTCCCTTACTGCTCTTTGAAACGCAGAGAACTTTGGTCTGTGCACTATTTGCTTCTCTACCCACTCGTATGACTCGTTCACCAACTTCGCATCCCACCCTACTCTCTTTATAAACCTGCGTTCATACCCGCGCCATATATTCATTGGTAACCAGTGTAAAGCGAATGTACGTAAAGTTAATTTTTTTATTTCTTTTTGCCAGATGAATTTTTTATATTATACATTTATATATATATACCGTGGACAGTATACACACGTGTGTTGGCAAAATATGTGTATATATATTGCGAACTATATATATATATATATATATTGTATAGACACGTGTGTTGGCAAAATACAAATATATATAGCTATGCCAATATATTACTACAAAATTGTTGGCAAAAAAATGTTACTACAAAATTTATATTAAATAAAAGTAGTTTTATGAGAGAGACACAGAAATCCTCCTAAAAGCGGTTTCAATCCCAAGATTGGATCTCCAATATCGGAAGAGGATCTTCTCATTATCTTTTTTCTCCTTTTCCCTCGTATTATCCGAGCTGCTGATTGGAAAGAGGAGAGAGATGTTAAAGTTATATTGTGATTGATTGGACGAATATGATTTAAAGATTATAAAGGATAATGAGAAAATGATTAGGAGAGAAACCCAACTCATATCTCCAATACCACAGGAAGGTGGCTTTCAATAATTTCATATTCATGGTATTTCTAATCCCAAGTCATCCCTAATCCTGAGCAATATCAGTGTCGTATTCCAAGTGTGTTTAGTTTTAAGGAGGCGAGAAATTTTTTTTTTTAATCTCATTTAGCCAAATTGCCTTTTTTTTTCAATATTCCACAATTATATTCTCAACAAAAAGTCTTTTTTTTCTTATTAATAGCAATTTGATAAAAACATTCCCTCCCTTCCCTTCAAATCAAACACATTCTAACAATGTATTTGATTGGGGACGGGAGAGAAAATTTTGGTGTGAAAAGTCGGATATGAGTCATATGACCATGATGTGCAATGTTTACATAAGTTAATGTGTAGAAAACAATACAAAAATCTATGTAAGTTTGAAAAAACTTCCATGAACAATTTGTTTAAAAATTTCTCTCACCTACTTCTTCTCCCCTCAAACTAAATACACCCTAAGTAACTAGTTAGTTGTATAAAAAATTATTTTAATGCCCTTAATTAATTTTAAATTTGAAAAACGAAATAACAACAATTTAATAAATAAAAATTTTAATTTATTAAATGAATAACACTAGTGTGGTAACAATTAAAAAAAATTATTGCTGAGTATTGATGACAATAATTTAAAAAATAACAATTTTAATGTATCAAAGAAAACAATTAAAGTAATAACAACTAATTTCACTTATGATAATTAGATCATTTCACGAAAAAAAAAAAAAAATGATTTAATAATAGTCCTTAAAATTTTAATAGAAAATAATTAATTTTGAGGGGTTATTTTGGAATTCTCGTATTTCATATATTTTTTTATATAGTCTTTATCTTTAAAATAAAAGATCTATTAATCTTTGATATTAAATATTAAAAAATTTATTTAATAAATAAATTTGGAATGCTGTAAAATTTGAAAAAAAAATTATTATTGATCAAAATTAAATAATTTAATTATCGATTATGTCTTTTCCCCATCAATTATCAATTATACGAAACATTTTCTCTGTGGATTGCATGATATAACCTGTCAACGGATATGCCTTTTTTGTCGTTTAGCTGTACAAAGTTGGGAAGGGTCAACATCTATGAAGGACATGACCTACAATGACTAATGGTTTTAAATGTCCCATAATACTTTCAAAAGGACAATGTTATGAAAAGAGGCAAACCCAAATTCTTTAGCAAAATTTAATGATAATGAAAGGCTAAAAAAGGAGCTGCGGGACCCTATGAAAAATAATGAACCCTTATACGTCTCTTTTAACAATGTGGGGACATTATGAATTTACTTTTTAACCCAGGGAAAAAAAAAATGGTCAGGGCATGATCCTATTTATTATGGGAAGTGGGTCTTATATATGAGGTTATAATTATGGATCCCAAATAATTCAAAGCTGTGAATTTAGGTAAAGTTTGCTAATTTTAGAAAGAGAAATAAACCTGACCCAAAAGAGTTAGAGAAATATAAAATTAAAAAAATTCTTTCTTTTTAAAATTTGGTATATTATCCATTATCCAGTCAATTTTATCATTTGTTAATTTTAAGGAATCTTGATAATGAGATCTCAAAACTAAGGACTTAAACCATGTCACCAACACTAACTAAAAATAATGAATTTATCATGTTCAAGTTTTTCGTTAATTTAAATTGTAATTTATATATTTAGAAAGCAAAATAAATTAGAACAATTAATTATTGTTGAAAAAAACAACAAAGTTTTTTCCCACTAATCAATGCAGCAGAACTGCCATTATGCATTAAAAAGGAAAGAAAGTCTGGTTAAGAAATCATAAATGAGAGTTTAAAGGAAAAAAAGAAAAAGCCAGCTAGTTTGGTGTTTGGAAGCTTTAATTTTTCATGTTTGTTTGTTACCTTGAGCTTGCTCTGGTGTAGAAGCCAGCATTAATGGCGCTACCACCTCCCAAAACCCTAGCTCTGGCATTAAGAACACCATCAGTGGAAATGAAGTACTGTGAAGCTGAAGATGGTGAAATATCAGCCAAAGTGATATGAAAGTTCTCCAAAAATGACACATTAGGGTTTGTAAAAGGGACACCCCCTCTTTCAAGAAGCAAAACCCTAAACTTTTGGGACAGTGTTGAAGCCAATGGGCAGCCGGCAGTTCCACCTCCCACTATTATATAATCATAAGCATTGTTGCCTCCTGTGGTAGATGTTGACGACGATGATGATGAAAATGAGCTTGCCTTCTTCAGAAATGGATAGTTGTATCTGTCATACCACTTCTGATTGCTACCTGCACACAGGTGAAATGTTTCAGACATTACAGTTTTTTGGGATTTTTAGCTTTCAATTGGACAATAACAAACAAAAAAAAAAAAGGAAAGAAGAATGAAAAGTGGGATAATGTGATGTGTTTGATTTAGTGTCACAATGAAACAGAATTTGATTTTGACGATCATCTCATGGAAAGGCACAGCCTATTAATTATTAGCTTTTCAGTGACATGTTGTCTCTGGTTTATGGCTTGTTTAGTGAGTTCTGTTTTGACTTTAACAAACAAAAGAGGAAATCAGAATCAAAAAGCGAAGAACATGATGTGTTTGATCTAATGCCAGAAAGAAGCAGCATATGAATGCTATATAAACAATTTCAGTCACATTTGGTTTAATTTCTGACTTCTTGATGAGTTTCTGTTTTGACTGAAACAGAGTTTAAAGAGAAGCAAAAAGGAAATCAGAATCAAAAAGAAGAAGGAGAAGAAACAGAAAGCTGGTTATGGTATCTCTTATAGCAAAAAGAGACAGCACAAGATTTATCATCACATCATAAAAAAAAACCTGTTAGATTTGCACTCACATTTTGTCAAGTTTGCACCTTTTTTAATTCGTTTGTCTTCATCAAAAGGTCAGGACAAACTCAAAGAAAATTACAGGATAAAAATAGGAAAAACATAAACCTAGCAATGAAGCTTATGGATCGGTCTGGAGGTTCTGTTTTCTGCAAATTGCAGTGAAAAGCATAGTGTGTCTTATTCAATGCCAAGATCAAGAAGCCAAAAAAAAAAAAAAAAATATATATATATATATATATTTATTTATTTTTAATGAAAACAAAGAAGGACTCAGATTGATCTGCCACATTCCCAACAAGCCAATAACAAAGCAGATAAAAGAGTTTGGCGCATTCCTTTTTAGCCTTGAAAACAGAGGACCCTTTAATTATACTGTAATGAAAGTTAGCATTCTGCAGAGAAAAGTCTTACAGTAGAAGAAGAAGAAGACGACTTTATTTCTTTCATTTTTATTTTTTTGGGTATTGAGGCAGAAGAAGAAAGCATTTACCTCGGCAAGGAGGGAGAGAGAAGAAGAGAAAGAGGAGTAAAGAGCAGAGGAAGAAGTTGACTGGAGCAACAGAAGCCATTGAATCTCAAGGGGGCAGAGAGACTGAAGAAGATGCTTCTTTCTCCTCTCTAAGTGGCTGCCTCTGGTTGGCCTTGTTTTGTGTGTTCCCTTCTCTTATAAATAGTTCAAACAGAAATAATTAGAATATTATTACTCAGAACAAAATTTGTAGTATAAATTCTTTATAAATTTTATCGTATATTTAAGACCGGACATAACATTATAGAGTTGATTCCTTTTTCCTTATTTGGCTAATTTTTATTCTGTCTTTGTCATCCAACAAAAATTGCCCTATACTGGTTATTCTTCTCCTTAGAGTTCAGCTTTTTAGTCCCTAACTAATTGAAAACTAGAATAGTATGGTTCAATTTTTTTTTTTTTTTTTAAAAAAAAATATATTCCTAGAGGAGCATGCACCGCTTAAGATTATAAGCAGAATTAAACTCTAACTTATAAAAAAGTTGTAATATTACTAGGCTATCATATCATTTACATGGTCATTGGCATGATTCAATTTTATTATGAATGAAAATATCAATAAAAATCTATATTTAGGATAAATGAAAAGTATATTTAAAAATATTTTATTGACTGAAAATAAATTAGAGTGATATTTTAAAAAAAAATTAAAAACATGGAATATAATTTAATGAAACTTCAGGAAAATATTGTAATTTGCTTTGAAAAATATGTATTTTGAAGGAAGAAAGCAATAATAATAATTACTAATAATGATATGAAAACAAATGTAGGTATAGTAATTAGAGTTCAAACTTTTTTGATACAAAAGAAGAGATACTACATCTTAACAACTCTATCTAACAAGTTGGTGATGAGATGTGGCCAGATAAGTATAATCAATACATGATAAGTATGATTATTATATTATATTTGGATTTACTAAATTTGTAGGCAATAGTGATTGAATATTTATTATGAATATGGATAATTAAAAGTGAAACGTGTGGAAGTGACACACATCTTATAATTGAGGCTGAAGTGAGTAGGAAGGAAATGTTTAAATTGGTTGTCTTAATAAGAAAAGAAAGCTGACAGTGAGGAATTAAGAGGGGAAGGAAATTAGAGGATCACATTTAATGGTGAAATTAATACAGCTGCTACGTGGCACATCTCATGACCGTCTGATCTGCCACTGCTCCTTTCGTACAATGACAGCTCAATTACCCCTCTCCCCGCTTTGCAATAACCCTCCATATTTATTATTGGCTGTGGTCCCAGGTTTTTTTTTTTTTTTTTTTTTTTTTTTTTTATCTATCAGGTATTCAAAGTTTCGTCTAACTAATCCCGATTTGACTCACGTCGCGCACCTAACTATGTTGAGAGAGTCTCCCAACGAGGGCTCTTTACATTCATAAGGCTCGAACTCGAGGCATTCTTCGGCACATGGCCGTTTACCACTTGTCTTACGTCCGTTGGTGTCCCGGTACCTCTTAATATAGGGAAAATCCTTTTAAAAACCTATAGAACTAAGAAAATATAAAATTAAAAAAAAATTCACACAAAAGATTCCAATGTAAAAAAATCTCAAGGAGTTGTTAAAACACAGTTGTCAATGAGACTTTTTTTATATCGAGAATTTTATGTAAAAAAATTTTGACATTGTTTTGGTCCCTTAAGACCTTAAAGCAATTTTCCCTTTTTAATATGTTTGATAAAGACCAAAGAAAATATTACTCCTCTGGTCCTTATTATAAAGCACCAGCTAACTATTCACACAAACCAATAAAAACAGTTAGAGTCAATAAAGTTGTCCTAAAATTGAAGTAATTTTTAATATTACCTATACTAGTTGCACTAAACTATAATATTATATTATTATTACTCTCACCCACTATCACTATTAATTATGAACATGTATGGAAAAAAAAAAACAATTAATGCTCTTTTGAAACAAGTAAGTGCCTTATAAAAAAAGACCAAATACACTTACTATTTGGTGTCTTGTAATAAAGAACAAAGGGAGTACCTCGTAAATCCTATCTTAAAATTTAACAAGTTTTAAAATTTACTCTTATTTAATATGCACAATATACCATAATAACACATTCTACCCAATAATAAATTAAGAATAAAATTATACATTCACATAAAAATTTAATAAAGTGGCTCATAATAGGACAAAAAATAAATATTTTCTCCCTATACTATAAATAGGGTTAAGTTGCAAAAAATACACATGTGGTTTTCCCAAAAGTGCACCCAACATCAAGTTTTTTTTTTTTTTTAATGCAAAAGGTGACTATGTAGTTACAAAAGTGGAGAAAAAATATTCATTGACCGTTAGTTTGACTTTTTTGTATTTTGAGGCCTGACATTCACGATGACTCGCCTAACTTTCATCAAAGTGTGATAAAGAACTAGAGAAAATTACGAGAAAATAACATAGATATTTTGGAAATTACGGTTCGACTCTTCTTTCTCCAATTCTCCTTCTCTCTCCCAATCTCAATCTTACTTATTGGATCGCCCATCTCCGCCTCCTCACGCCTCCACTTGTTGGCTTTCGTAATTTTTAAAACTATCTGAGCCCTTTTACGTAATTTTCTCCGAGTTCTCCCGTCGGCTTGGAAAAAATTTAACGAATCATTATTCATGTCAATCCTAAAAATACAAAAAAATCAAATTAACCGTCAATAAATATTTTTGCTCCACTTTTGTAACCACAATCATTTTTGTACCCCCAAAAAACACTTCATGTTGGGTGCACTTTTAATAAAACCACATGTATATTTTTATACATTAACCCTTATCAATATGACTAGAGCACTTTATCTCTAAACTTTATGATTTTTTTAATATTGATTTCACATGTTAAGGATGTTTCTAATTTTTATTTATTTTTTATTTTCTTGCCAACGGTTAATATGTTTCTATCCAAAGTACTTTCAACACGAATAATCAAAGAGTGTATTGTATATGAATATTTACCCACATTTTTCACAAAAAAACTAAATTATTTTTTTGAAAAAATTTGCATGTTAGTTATCTACCTCCTATATTAAGAATCAAAGTGAGTATCTTACTCCCATGTACTTGTTTGATCCTTGTTATAAGGCATTTTTCAGGAAAATATACGGTTAATATTATAAGTTATCAAGTGGAAAGTGGAGTATCAATTATAATTTTCTAAGATTTCTCCTATTTAAACTATCATTAACTGTAACTTCTATAACTTTAATTCAAGATATAAAATATAGGTAAATTTGATTTTCTTTTTCTTTTTCAATCTTCGGCCTCTATTCCTTGATTTTAATTAGGTGGTTAGAACTTAGAACTGCTTGATCTGAAGGAGTATCAATCTGCACGAATATAATCCTAATGTCTTAAATATATGAAATTTCTGATCACCTAACTAGAATTAGTACTCCTTCAATTTTAAATGTATGAACTAACGGAGTGGTTTGTTTTTAATCCCAAAAAGACCCTAGCTCGCTTGATCACCTCAAATTTATAATTTCTTCTTCAAATTATTCTTATTCATTATATTTATGGGTTAAGGTGCACATTGGTTAATGAAATGCTACACTTAGAGCATCGGCACAAAAATGTTTTGAAGGTATCAAATATACCAATGAACAATTGAAAGGAAGCAAGAATATCAATGAAGAATTTAAAACTTCAACGAATAGGCACCGTACAAAAAAAACACTTTTAAAACCGGACAAAAGAGGTATTGTAAGACCGGATCGTGACCGGTCTTGTTCGAGTGGTCTTAAAAGTCGTAACTTTTAAGACCGGATGAACGACCGGTCTTAAAAAAATCGTTTTTAGACCGAACTTTTGAAATATCCGGTCTTAAAAGTGTTTCAAAATAATTTTTTAAAAAAAAAAAACAAAATGAAACAAGCTGGTCCCAAAACACCAGATCTAGCAATATTTTGAATGTCCTCCGTCATCAATGACAGAGAACCAAGAAAAGATTGGAAGCAACACCAACAAGAAAAACAAAAAGAAGAGAAGATTGGAAGCAACACCAACAAAAAAGATGAATACAAAGTCCAGAAATAAGAAAACATAACAAGAAATAGAAATCATTCACCATGGAAATCGAATTTGAATCAATATAAAATCATAGGTGAAATTGAAGTCCATTTCTCTGCGAAAAAAATCACAAGCTTAAAACAACCAAATCCCGGCGGGATCCTCTTGTCGGTCTTGGCAATGCTTCAAGCAACCAAAATCGAAGTTCATATTTGAGCGGGAGCGGTCAAGGTAGGAACAAACGAGACTTAAGCAAAAAGAGATCTGGGTTTGATTTTAAGCCGGATCTATGCGAAGGCGGCGTGGGAGGAGCCATAGATTGAAGAGGAAGGAGTCACCGTCGTCCAGAATCCTCGAAGCAGTACGCTTCCGCCGTTGCTGAGGATTGGAGTCAACGCCATCGCAAAACCCTTGAAGCACCTCGCGCCAACGTTGCCAAGGATTTGATTGTGTAGCTCTTGGGACGACTTACGAAGATTGCGAGTAGATTAGAGGAAGAGGATGGCATTCTTCTTTGAGGATTTGACCCGTGAGGCTCTTGAAACACTCGTTGAATCTATAACTAAGCAAATGTTATATCACCAAGAAGACAAGCACACTCACGGACTTAATAGGTTTAGCGAATTTAGCTTCTTTTTTTTACACTTTTAAGACCGGTTGTTTGTAAAAACCGGTTTTAAAAGTATATTTTTAAGACTAGGATCTTTTATAGTCCGGTCTTAAAAGTGTTCTATATATTTACGAAAATTGCTACCAGTCATACTTTTAAGATCGGATCTTTTATAATCTGGTCTTAAAAGTATTTTCTATATATTTATGACATTATCACTGGTCATACTTTTAAGACCGGATCTTTTATAATCCGGTCTTAAAAGTGTTCTATATATTTACGAAATTGCCACCGAGTCATACTTTTAAGACCGGATCCTTTATAATCTAGTCTTAAACATGTTCTATATATTTACGAAAGTGTCACCGGTCATACTTTTAAGACCGGATCTTTTATAATGCGGTTTTAAAAGTGTTCTATATATTTACAAAAGTGCCACCAGTCATACTTTTAAGATTGGATCCTTTATAATCTAGTCCAAAAAGTTCTTTATATTTACGAAATTGCCACCAGTCATACTTTTAAGACCTAATTCTCTATAGTCGGTCTAAATGAGGCGGTCTTAAAGCTCTTTTTTGTACTAGTGAGGCTAAAATGGGGATTATGCTACTTTCATCAGAATTTATTTCTTCATTGGTATTTTTGCTCCATTTCAATTGTTCATTCGTATTTTTGATACCTTCAAAACATTTTTGTCTTAGAGATGCTCCAAGCGCAACATTTCGTTGGCGAATATACACCTTAACCCTAAATTTATTAAGGAAGTTTTGGTGAAGGAATAGTTTCTAAGGAAAATAATTAATTAAATATGTACTTTAGGAAATCACTACATATTTCTTACAAATAATTAAAGTGATTTTCTTAATATCTATTATAAATTAGTTACTCTTTCGATCCATAACATATAGCACTTTAACTAATTCATGGGAAATTAGAAGTGAGTAAGTGGAGTTAACTCATTAAATATTTCATGAATTGAATTTTTTTCCCTACACTTTTACCTTTATTGGAAAATGTGTTTGAAAATTTAATGAGTATATAAATTGGAAATGAGCATTCATTACATAGACAAAACTAAAAAATGAGTATTAATTATTTTACAAATAGCTTATATTTTAGACCAAACTATTTTTCTAGAAATATCATATATTGTGGACCAGAAGAAGCATCTAACTTTTATTTTTAGCCAGTCATTTATTATGTGAAAGTCCTGAGATTTTTTTGAAAAAATATTGAATTCCTTACCATTATATTTAGTCCATTTTTGAGTTAGCGTTTACGAAGCAGGTTCACACAAGTCGAGAGAAAACTCTTCTCACATACTTACATTGTATATCATAAATCATATTTAAAAAATAGCTTCCACTACTAACTCAAACAAGCAATTGACCAATCTCTTATTCTCTTTGGTTGGTGGTGAGAATGATATCTTGTGGGCACATAGAGGCGCGCTTTATAATCATTGGCTATGTCCATTTTGACTCTCAATAGAGACATCACCTCTTAATTGCTTCATGTTTTGTGTGTGTGTATACTAGAGAGAGAGCTTCGTCTTGTGCCATATATAATTCAAAACCATTGTTATATTACTACTCTCTTTTTTCGTGACTATGATATGATTCAATAATTTATACTATATTAATGAAGGCAGAAAAATACTATATAATATATATATATATATATTATATAATGATTGATTTATATCTTAGGGTGGTGATTGCACTACACATAAAGATCAGAGAGATTTTGTATATTTTAGCCTTTTAATAATGATTCATATCCCAAATATATAAGAAATTTAAATTTCCTATAATCATATATACTCGGATAATCCAATCATATAATAACAATGTTTTAATAAAAAGTTACGAGCTTCGGTCCTAATTATAAAACTAAGTTTTTTTTTTTTTTTTTTTGGAGAAATTAAGAAAGTTAAATAAGTTATTTAATCATATTATATATTGTGTATCCGTAAATTATATATTAGTTTATTAGTCAAACTAATTAGTTTGACAAAAAAAAAATGCTCTAAAGTAATTTAATTAGCTTCCTTAATCTCTTTAAAAAAAATCAACTTAGTCTTATAATTAGGACCAGAAGGAGTAATAATTTTCATAGACAAGTGATGAAAGTGAGGGCTAACAAAAGTTGTTTCAGCTAATGAAAGTCGGGGGCTAGCAAAAGTTGTTTCAGCTAATAAAGGGACCTAAGTAGTTTCAGCTAACAAAGGTGTTTAACCTATTGATACAGGACTTTGTTTATTAATCATCTGTAAGAATTTCTGTAATCGTTATTTAACCTGGAGCATGCTTTGGTCTTGATTTGTACCTAATGAATATCGTAACTACCTATTTATATGACTCACTTGACAACGATGTTTATATGAAAGTCCTTGAAGGACTTAAGGTATCAAAAGCATCCAATTAAAGTTCTCAAGAACAATACTTAATTAAGTTAAATAAGTCCATGTATGGCTTGAAGCAATCAAAGCACATGTAGTATAATCATCTCAACGAATATCTGTTGAAAGAAAGGTACAAAAATGATCCAATATGCCCATACATCTTTATGAAAAGATCTAGAAGTAGGTTTGCTATCATTGTTGGTTATGTTGATGATATTAGCATCATTGGAACTCCTCAAGAGCTTCTAAAAGCAATTAATTGTTTGGAGAAAGAATTTGAAATGAAGGACTTGGGAAGAAAAAAAAAATTGTCTTGGATTATAGATTGAGCACCTCAAGAATGGGATTTTTTTTTTTTTTATAACAAGAAACTTATACAAGGAAGGTCCTGGAGCAATTTTCATGGATAAGTCCCATCCATCATGTACCCCAATGATTGTAAGGTCTTTACAAGCAGATAAAGACTCATTCTGACATCGAGGAATTAGCAAAGAAGGTGATGAAGAACTACTTGGTTCAGAAGTACCATACCTTAGTGCTCTTGAAGATTAATGTATCTTGCTAACTACACACGTCATGATATATCATTTTTTGTTACCTTATTAGCAAAATATAGTTTTTCACCAACACGAAGGCATTGAAATGGAGTAAAACACATTCTTGGTTACCTCAAATGCACTATGGATATGAGGTTATACTACTCAAATGTATCCAAGCATAAACTCTTTGGTTATGCAAATGCTGGATTATTGTCTGATATACATTATGGTAAATCACAAACAAGCTATATGTTTACATGTGGAGGTGCAGCTATCTCATGATGATCTATGAAACAGACTATATGAGCCACATCATCTAACCATGTAGAAATTTTAGCAATACATGAAGCAAGTCGAAAGTGAGTATGGTTGAGGTCAGTGATACATCACATACGAACAACTTGTGGTATCTTCAGGCAAAATAGTCCCAACAATTCTATATGAGGATGATATTGCATGTATTGCCCAACTTAGAAAAGGCTATATCAAGGATGATAGAACGAAGCATATTTCATTAAAATTCTTCTTCACTCGTGACCTTCTTCACTTGTGACCTTCAAAAGGATGGTGAAATAGATATTTAACAAATTCAAGTGAAAATCTAGCAGATTTAATCACCAAGTGACTTTCAACTACAATCATTGAAAAGCTTGTCTATGACCTCGGTCTTCAGAGACTCAAAGATCTCAACTGATGTTGTCAAGAGGGGGAGTCGATACACGTTATACTCTTTTTCCCACATTTAGGTTTTGTCCCACTAAGTTTTCTTAGAAAGGTTTTTAATGAGACAACACTGAAAAATGTATCAACGAATTATGTACTATTTTCTTTGGTTAGGTTTTTGTCCTACTGGGTTTTTCTCAGTTAAAGTTTTTAATGAGACGTTCATAATGGACATCCAATGATGAGTGTTATGAATATTAATTATGTAAATGTCTATTGACTTATATCTTAGTCAGCATCTACTTGGTTACATTTAATAATTTCTTATTTTTATTCTACTTCCTTCCCAAGCCAACAATACTTGCTCTCCAAGTTCCTTATTATTGATGGCTTTTGTTACAAGACTCATTAAAGCTTATAAATAGAGGTTTTGTGCAAGCATTGTAACACATATATACAAGTGAATGAGAACTACTCCACTCTTTCTCTCTTGAATTTCTCTCTTCTTTTATCTCTTACTTTCTTATCCCATATATGGCTTTTTGACCAAAATAAGAAAAAAAAAATTACCAGATTAAAGCAGATTGGAAACATTTTACCAAAGTAATGCAGTTGGTGGCGTAAGGACAAGCCGCGCCACTAGTGGCGCAAAAAAGGGTCACGCCACTGACACATTCTGACACAAAATGTCAGTGGCGTGAACCTTGTTCACGCCACTGACATTTAATTTTATATATATATATATATATATATATCATCGAGACCCACCTCATTTCACGCCACCTAGTGGCGTGAACAATCTAGGTGGCGTGTGACGGGTTCACGCCACTAGGTGGCGTGAACTTGTCTCACGCCAATCGACACTTTTGTGTCGTAGCGTGAATCTCTCTCACACTATTAGTGGCGTGAGCATTACGGTACTTTGGTAAAAACTTTCCCATGTGCTTTATTTTGGTATTTTTTTTTAGAAAAAAACATTATTTTGGTGCTTTTCCCCCATATATCTTTTATTTTCATAACAAAGATAAATTAATTGATGGGAATATAAAAATAAAACTAAGAAAGAGTCAATTATAAGGAGAGTACAAGCAATTACTTTTAACAACAACAAAAAAGTATCGGCCAGGATCCTTTTTTGTTTTTTCTCCTCTAGGCACAAGTATCTTCTTATGAATTGAAGGCAATCTTGTTTGAGGCCTTAGAGCACCTCTCCCAGCGGATATTCACTTTATAGGTTACTAATTTTAGTGATAATTTTTTTAAAAGTGTCATAATATTCCCGTGAATTAATAATTCCTTTTAAATTAGTATTGAGTTCATTCCCATGAAACCCAAAAAACTAATTACACCATGAAACTATAGTCTTAAATCACCACAAATCTGTATAACTATCCCTGGCCTAGTCATTTGTATCTAATTTGGTAGATCTAGATTCTCTCTTCCATCACCTCCCAATACATCAATATTACCTATAGATTTGATTTAATGGTGGCCAGTCAAAAAATCAAAGAATAGATCAAATAAATAAAAATAAAAAATTATTCATACATAAAAATTCATAAAAGAGGCTAAAAAAAAAACTTATCAGTTGCTATATCCTTACCCCAACTGTAGAATTTAGAAACACACACACACACATATATATATATATTAGTGAAAGAAACGCATACTCCCTCCAGTCTAGATATAAGACAGAGTTGTTTTTTCAAATAGATTAAAAAAACTAAATAAATTACTTAACCAATAAATATAAATATTTTAAATTAATTTAATTAATTTTCTTAATATCTCTAAAAAAAAATCAATTATATCTTATATTTAAAGCCCGATGAGTAATATCCAGAATAGTAATTGGATGCTTATAGAGTGACTCCAAAGTGTCTGAAATACGAGAGGGAAATGGAGAAAAGCCACTTTCGTCTATCAAAGCTATGATTTTTCATATAACTTAGGTGAAACCATTTGCTCATCTCTAACTTCAATGAACCATATTTTCGTACTACATTCATATGAAATTTCAAATTTTAAATGAACTTATATTATTCATGCCAAAAATCTGATTTTTCATGCTTTTATTGCTAGAAGTGAGGAGGTAGCTAGTCACGAGACATTTATATATATTTAATTTGAAGAAAATAAAACAGAGACTAACCACTCCCTTTCTAACTTTGTTGATACTTTACTCTTCAAAGTTCAAAGTAATCTCTATATTCAATCCATCCAAATTGATATAAACAATAATTACATATTATTAATTGACTATTCAAAAATGGGAAAAAAAAAATGGATCATAAAGAACTTCAACTTCAACCTGAAGTAGTAAAAGTGACAGCTCATTATAAATTGGCTGTTCCAAGCTGCTCTGCCATCTAATATTGCTTTGATGCTTGATAGGTTGAATGCATATACATACTGATGTACAGACACATATCTGCTTTAATTCATTTGCTATTCAATTCATAACGTACGATTTTGCAGTGATTCACATTAATGACAAAGCTTTCGATTTCATTATGCTCACTCTATATACATGTCTGTGGGTGAGCTATATATATACACGTATATATCATATTCATCACATACAGTTAGTTAGGTAGAGTATTACTTCTTTCATCACTAACAGTAACCAACTTTTTTCTTAACATTTTCAAAATTTGCTCCAACTCTTGTTCATTCCCATGCCTTTGACTCACGGATATAATATGAGATATGAGATTTTGATTTAAACAGGAAAAAAAAAGACAAACTTTTTGCGAGACGATTATGGGACATACATAAAAGTATAGTATAAACCTCCCTTTGTCTTTGTGAAATAATATTCAAAGCGGTGATGCATGAGAGACTACTAGATGCAGTGGCGGAACCAGAAAAAAGTTTAGTCCAGGCCAAAAAATAAACATATTGAACTACTCCCTTTAGTTCTTATTATAAGACACTAACTAATAAGTATATTTGGTCCTTTTTATAAGACACTTGATTGTTTCCAAATAGTATTAATTTTTTTTTTATATATACCCATAATTAAAAAGGTAGTGAGCGACGAGTAATAATTAATAAAAATTAATTAACACTCTTTTTTTGAGCAAAGAAAAAAGAGTAATATAATTAATATGATATTAGAGTTTAGTGTAATTAATAGGGATAATATTGAAAATTATTTAAATTTTAGGAAAAATTTAATGACTTTAACTGTTTTTATTGGCTTGTGAGAATTGTTAGTTGGTTTCTTAAATAAGGACCAGGGGGAGTATTTATTAAATAGTATCAAATAACCTTAAAAATACAAATAAATAATAACTGAAGATTATAAATTAAAACAATATATAAGATGATGCCAACCTTTCGGTATCTCAAACAAGAATTTTACTTTCCTCTCGGTCCAATGAGTAATGAAACAAACATTATCTTTACGAGAGAAGATTAAAAATTAATTTGCTGGGGCCAAATTTGTGGCCAAATAAAATATCATATAATAAATACATATATTCCTTAATAAATTTTATAAGATCAATCGGGACCAGCTGGGGCAAGGCCCCCAGCTGGCCATAACAAACTTCCGCCACTTTGCTAGGATGGATCATGTCTCAACTGTTAGCAGATTTTAATGTGTGCATGAACTTTTAACTGTCACAATGCGTGCATTATATTATGACGCTGACATATGGGGTTGTTTTTGTGAGGGAAAGAAAACACACGGCTTAAATGCTTTGGATATCGAAGCCCGTATCACCCAAAAATGTCGGTGGGTAGTATGAAATCTAGTTTTGTTACGAGGAAGATCATCTTTAGAACGAGAATGCGAAAGAGCATTTTCCGACCTACCCGGAAGGAAAAAGTGTAATGTTGAAGAGAAAGAGTGGTTTGAAGCAATCAAATTCAGATGTCGCTTGCTACGAATGGTGACCGCAGCGCCATTAAATTTTGATGGGGAATTACATAAAGGTTCTAAGGAAGAAAAAAAAATCACAAGTAGTTTCTTCTTAATACAAATTAATCTAATGAAATTCTGTGAGACTTCAATGCAATTTGATGATTTTAAGAGACCTACTTATAATTTTTTTCTTAATCTTGGGACTTGTATGTTGTTCTGGTATAGAACACAGATGTCCAGCCGAGGGCTGGTATGTTGATCTAGGATGCATGGGCTAACCTGGATATCTATGAAGGAGATAACCAGGAGAGCGCGGGATCACCGTACACGACAAAGGGGTCTTGTGTGTGCACGGTGAGACTGTATGTAAATAGTCTAGGTTTAGAGTGTGTGCACCTTGTTACCGCCCCTGTATTTATAGAGGCGTACGCGGTGCGATATCGGGGCACGTCATTAACGGTGAGCCATTAATGGGGCGGATATTTGGATGATACCCCATTAATGGGACGTGTCATTAATGGGGCGGATATCCGAGATATGCCATTAATGGGACGTGCCATTAATGGGGCGGGTATCTCGGGAAGCCGATATGATAGGGCGGATTCTGCGCGAGCCGAGATTTCCGGATCCCGCCATAATTGGCGGATTACGCCTTCGGGCTCTACTTGGGCCTCGCCCAGGCTTGGAGGCTTTTGGGCCGGTCGTAACGGTTGCCCCCGGCAGGCTGTTCATGCTTTTGGACGGCCGAGGTGTATGATTCTCCTGGTCCGGTGTGTGACCGGGGCCTGTGCTTCAGCCAGCCCGGCTTCTTATGCCGCGGCTTACCTCTATGATGTCGTTCTGGATGGTGCCCTGGGTCATGCCTGACCGGGGCTTATTGGGCGGCCTCGGATTTATGTGGTAAGTCCCCTGTTCGCGGGTAAACCGTTTGGTCTTCTCTCCGTAGGCGCCATCATTGCGTCTTTACACCTGGCGTGTCCTGATTGGGAAGGGTCTGCAGCCGTCACGCCGCTCCGAGTGCCGATTCGTGTGCACATTTAATGCACCTACGTCATACCGTGCATTTCCTATCGTGTCAATGTTCAAAGACCGAACGCCCCTGGCGTTCCTCTTCTTCTTCTAATATGAAGTGTCCACTTTGCGTTTTTCATTATTTCCGCCTGCGATTTGGTAGTGTTCTTGCTCCGAGTTTTTTCCGTGAGAACTTCATTGTCCTCCATTTCTTTGGTTCAAGTTACCTTCTTCGTATTTACTCGGGTATTATTCGTCCTTGTCTTTACTCGTTTGGGCATATTTCATACCGTTTAGATATCCTTTGGTTTCTCATTTGCTTTTCCCATTCTTCTGGTTTTCTGAGTTTTCCCTTAAGATCAGTTTCTGGGTTTGCTCTATATGCTCCTCCCCTTTTGACGTAAGGCCGTAGCTCTTAGGTTCTAGTTCCTCTTCGATGGATAGACGTAGGCCTTTTCTTAGAGCCGAGACCGGCGCTTACCCCGAGGAAGAGGAGTTTCTCCGCCTTCGTTACCCGAGAGCCTCTTATTGGGTTCTTGGAACCGAGCTCCGAAACCGAAGGTCGGCGCCCCTACTTCGAGGTGGGAATGGTTCTTCTCGACGGATTGGACCTCAACCCGTACCCGCCTAGAGCTCGTCACCTTCCTTGATTCGAACTTCTTTCCGATCACCTTTTCGGGCCGGAGTTGGTTCTTCTGGCTGGTTCCGGGCTCTTGCCTCGATGGCCCAACCGCCTCATTTTGTGAGGGTCCATCCCACGGGAGCTTGGACCCTTATCGATGATTATCTCGATCCTGCTTTGGGACTGCTTGGCCGGAGAGTTCATTCCACATTGCGCGTGGCGAGGACTCTAGAGCTACCTCGGTCCTTGGATCTTGCCGCACCGGTGCCCTTCGGGCCCACTTCCGCGTGCCCTTTCGTCCCGATCGCCATCTGTTTTGCCTTCTAACCTTGTTTTACCAGGTATTTCCAACTCGCTAATTTCCTTTTATGTTGCATATAGGTTAATGGCTCCGAAATCCTTGCCTTCAAAGAAAAAGGCCGAGGCCGAGACATCGGATTCTTCTAGTCCACCCGAGGCCCGCGTGTCGTAGGTATCCCTGGGTGTCCCACGAGGTCTTGAAGACCCGGTCCATTATGTCGGATACGGACATTGCCGGTTGGACCTACCCGTCATGGAGAGGGGTGCGTCCTGCCCGGAAGCCGATGAGCCTGTTTGTGCTGAATGGGAAGTAGGCGGTCCAAATTTCTTTCATTTTTACCGGGATTATCTTACACGGGTTGGCGTCCGCTTTCCTTTTACCCATTTTCAAATGCTTGCCCGATGCACACGAGACTTGCCCGTCTCAACTTCATCCGAATGGGTGGGCTTATCTTGTAGCGTTCGAGCAAGCGTGTCGCTCCTACCCGGTTCCAATCCCCGCTCGACCAACCTTTTCTTTTACTATTTTGGCCCCTTTACCCCGCTCTCCGAAGGAAAGTGACAAGTTGAAAGGGCTGGTGTCTCTCCGTGTTAATCCCGACCAGGAAGCTTATGAAGCCCTTCTCCGAGTCTTTTAAGCGGTTTAAGAATGCGTTTTTCAAGGTTGTCACCGTGCACGGTAAGCCGGCTTGGTTTCTAAAGGGGGTCGAGGCTGCCGACGTAGTATGGCGCTTCCCTTTATATTGGGTGGAGAATCATCATAAGGCCAGCCCTCGTCCTTCCAAATCTCGCGGGATGACCTCGCCCGAGATGGCCCCTCACGTCCCAGTTGGACGCCTTCGTGGAGCAATATGGCATCCCGAGCGCGGCCTTTTTCATATCCGGGGAGGGATCTAGGCCAATCCCCTCGACTTGTAGGAGTGCCTTTTTCGCCATGTTCCTTATTCTTATGTTACGTATATTGGTGGCATACTTTGTGCTTATTCTTGATTTCCCTTTATCTGTTCTTTTCGGCTCAAGACATGAAGGCCCTTCCCGGCTACTTGTGAAAAGTGAATCCGGCCGCATCTTCGAGTAGTCGGTCTCGGAAACGGACCGCTCTGTCAAGACTACCGTGCCGAGGCCGATGCTCCTACCGTGGCTAAGAAGGCCAAGGTCTCGGGTCGAGGAATCGGCTCCATCCGCGCCCTCCGGATCCCTCGGGCGGGGCATTCGAAACTTCCAAAGGGAAACGGGTTGTCGTCTCGGTGGGTGAAGCCGCGGCCATCGGGGCCGCGACCGCTCCTTCGGCATCAGTTCTTCCGGTGTCTTCGGCCGTTCCGCCTCCTCCTCCTCCTTCAACCGGGCCCTTACGTTCTTCTTCCTTGCTTCCTCGGAGTTTCGTATGGGAAAAGGGGGTGACCACTGAGTGGATGTAGCGTTCCTCCCCCGTGAATTTATGGAGTGCGGGCCTTGTCCCTCCTAGTGCGAGGAGGTGCTTGCAGCAGAGCGGTACCTGTGTAAATCCGTTGGTTTCCTGCAAGCCTATATGATTGTGAGGGAAAAATACATCCTGGCTGATGCAGAGAACAGACGACTGAAGGCGTCCGGGGCGAGGTTGAGGCCAACCAAAATGCTCTGGCTGAGGCGGCGTCCGTTAAAAAGGCTTTAGCCAACGCCGAGGCTAAGCCGCACCTTATGGAGGAGGAGCGGGATACGGCCCGGCTTGAACGGGATTACGCAAGGATGCGTTCGTGAAGGCGGAGAAAGATTTGCAACAGCGCGCGAAGGGGCGGAAAAGTCGGCCTACGAATGTCCGGGCCCGAGAAGGCGGCGAAGGACAAGTATGGAAGTGGTGAGGACCCTTCAAAAACAGCGTGATGCGTTGTTTGATAAGGTTAAAGCCGTCGAAGAGGCTCGCGCCTCGCGGCGGGAGCGCTTAGAGTCCGACGAACTTTAAAAAGCGGGCGCCGCCGATTGCTTTGAGAATGCTGCTTTGGAGCAGATCCGACTTTTGAATCAAGACGGAGCTTAACTTGGACGGCTACGACTTTCGTGCCTTTGTGGAAGACGGAGCGTTAGTTTCGTATCAACCTCCTTCCGCCACTGCGTCCGGATTAGGAGGGGGAGAGTCGGATGCGGAGAGTGAGGCGACCAAGGATGCTCCTGAGGCCGGTCCTTCTATTTAAGCTTTAATCTTTAGTGTTAGTGGGCGTCTATGCCTTTGTACTTTGTTGATTCCCGGCTTTTGTGCCGTAACTTTGTATGACTTATGGGGGAATTTATTTATTTGCCCTTCTGCCAGTTTCTTAAATTCCATTGTTTGAAATTTATTGACTGCATTAAACACAAGTCGTGTACTCGACCAACACTGCGGTGTGGGAGAGTGGGACAGGTTTGTATGTCGTACCCTCTGGGGGTGTTAACTTAACCGCATTGCTTCATCCGGCTTAAATGGCCGGAAAAGATGGTAGGAACCGATTTAAGGCGAGGCTGTCACATGTCGACCGAGGTGTCTAGTACCTCGATTTGACATTTTGACTTGATCGGGGTCGGGATGGCGACTGCTTTCTTAAATCGGGCGGCGTTGACGCGTCAATTTCGCGAAGGCCACGTATGGCGTTTTCGCCGAGCTCTTACCTATGCGCGTCGGAGTACAACGGCGGTGTCATACATCTAGATGTTTTTTTCGTTTCTGACTGGGTATAAGTACCTCAGAGTCAGGTTTTTGCCGGGCTTGGTGGCCTCGGCTTCAAGCTTAAGCAAATAATCGTGCACGTTGGCGCCTCCTCTTTGAGGGATTCCTTCATTAAATAAAGCGGCTCTAAAGAGCGTACAAATGGTCATAAATTATTCAAATGCAAAGCAAGGGAAAGTTGGAAAGCAATTGCAAAAAACATGAAAGAAAGTAAGAAATGACCGAGCCGTAGTCTTGGGCTAGTAGTAGATTTTTAACTTATCGGCGTTCCATGTCCTTTTAATCGGCTTTCTTGCCAAAGTTTCGAGAACATATGCCCCAAATGGCGTCAAGCTTTTCTTTAACACGATACGGTCCCTCCCGGTTCTTTGCCGGTTTTCCGTCTCGGGAGTTCTTATTACCTATATCGGCCCTCCGAAGTACCAAGTTACCCCGGTTGAAGGATCGTGGTCGAACCTTGCGATTATATTTGGCCGCGAGTAATCGCAGCGGCAAGTTCCGGCAATGATTTTGTGACTCGGATCTCATCTATTAGGTCCAGATCTGTCTTTAAGGCGTCGTCATTCGATCCGGTCCTTCATGTCCGGCTCGATCTTCCTCCACGATGGCTGCCCGATTTCCACCGGAATCATTGCTTCGCATCCATATGTCGGCCCGGAAGGGAGTTTCTGGGTAGAGGACTGCACACTCGTCCTGTATCCCCATAGAACACTGTGGAGTTGTTCGGTCCAACTAGAATCGGCCTTTAACATGCGTTTCTTCAACCCGTCGAGAATGATCTTATTGGCGGACTCGGCACAGCCATTAGGCTGCGGATGTTCGACGGAGGAGAAGTGTTGTTTGATGTCGAGGTTGGACATTAAGGCCTGGAATCTTTGGTCCGTGAACCGGGTTCCATTGTCGTGACGACTTCAGCAGGTATCCGAACCGAGCGAAGATATTGTGACGAACGAATTTCATAATCACGGACGCGTGATTGTAGTTAATGCTTCCGCTTCAATCCATTTGGTGAAGTAGTCAACGGCGACAATGAGCCATTTGAGCTGTCCGGTGCGGTTTAAATGGTCCAAGAATATCCATTCCCACTTATAGAAGGGCCAGGAGCCGGCATCCCTTTTAACTACGTAGGCGGCGGCCATAAGATCTGCGTGTTTCGGCAACGCTGTCACACCACTTGGCGGCCTCCATGGCGTCATGCATCATGGTGGGCCAATAATAGCCGGCGCGCAATGCCTTCCTTGCCAACGCCTTGCCGCCCATGTGTTGGCCGTTGCATCCCTCATGTATTTCGGTCGTACATACACGGATTCGGACTCGAGGCATCGCATCATTGGGCGGTGTACTCCTTTCCGGTATAGCGATCATCGACCATAGTGTAGATGGCGGCTTCTCTCATCAGCTTTTTGCTTCGGTAGAGTCGTCGGTGGGAATGATCCCTCTTTCCGGGTAATCTTCAATTGGTTTTCTCGGTCCGATCCGGACGAGATAGTCATAATGCACGTGGGCTCGGCCAAATTGTTGGATGATCGTTCTATGACTCCCGGACCTTTGGTACTTGGGAGTTTGGAGAGGATGTCGGCCCGGGCATTCTCTTCTCTCGGGATGTGAGAGACAAAGACTTCTTCGAATTCCGTCATTACCTCTTTTGCTTTATTCAAGTACTTGGCCAACAAGGGGCCTTTCGCTTGATAGCTGCCATCGATCTGTGCGGCGACGAGTTGTGAGTCGGTGAACACCTTAATCCGCCTGGCTCCGCTTTCTTTTGCTTGAGCCAATCCGCTAAGAGGGCCTCGTATTCGGCTTGATTGTTAGAGGTTGGGAATTTCAGTTGGAGGGAATGCTCGGTAGCGATTCCCTCGGGGCTTTCGACAATGACTCTGCTCCATTGCCTTTTGGGTTGGAAGACCGTCAACAAATACCCTCGGTCGTTGTCGGTCATAACCGGAGTCAATTCCCTGATGAGGTCCGCCCATGCCTGTGATTTGATCGCCTGCCGTGCCTCAAAAGTGATGTCGAATTCAGATAATTCAATCGCCCAGCTCGTCATCCGTCCTGCCAAATCCGGTTTGTGCAAAATCTGCCGGATCGGCTGATTGGTCCGGACCACAATCCGATGTCCCGGAAGTATGGGCGAAGTCGCCTTGCCGTTGTCGATAATGCGAATGCCATTTTCTCCAGCTTTTTATATCGAGCTCGGCGTTTTGTAACGCTTTGCTCACAAAGTAGATGGGTGTCGTCCGGCCTCGGTTTCTCTTACCAAGGCGGCGCTTACGCTTCATCCCCTACCGAGAGGTATAGGAACAAGGTCTCCCCACGCTCGGCTTCGTTAGTACCGGCGGGGTTGCTAAGCATTTCTTAATTTCTTCAAAGGCCGTCTCGCAGTCCGTATTCCATCCTCCCGGGTTTCTTTCTTCAATAATTTAAAGAAAGGTAGAGCTTTCTCGGCGGACCTCGGTAGGAATCTTGTCAGGGCCGCCAAGCGACCTGTTAGTTGCTGCACTTCCTTCTTGGAGTTGGGGACCTACATATCTAACATGGCCTTGCATTTGTCGGATTGGCCTCAATCCCTCGGTTGGTCAACATAAAACCCAAAAATTTGCCGGCGGGCACCCCGAATGCACATTTAGCGGGTTCAACCTGATTGATATTGTCTTAGTTTGTCAAACGTCGCTCTAGATCCGGATATGCTGCTCCGGATGTTTTGACTTCACGATCATGTCGTCTATATATACCTCCACATTACGACCGATTTGATCTTCAAAGACTCGATTCATCATTATTTGGTATGTAGCTCCGGCATTCTTCAATCCAAATGGCATGACGTTGTAGCAATAGTTTGCCTTATCCGTCATGAAGGCGGTTCTCTCTTGATCGTCGGGGTGCATAGCGATCGATTGTATCCGGAGTAGGCGTCCATAAAAGAAAGCAAGCGGTATCCGGCCGAGTTATCCATTAGCCGGTCAATCTTTGGGCATAGGATAGGAGTCTTTTGGACATGCTTTATTCAGATTGGTGTAGTCGGTGCACACCCTCCATTTACCTTAGGTTGGTTTTAGAACCATGACCACGTTAGAGAGCCGGGTCGTGTATTGTATT
The DNA here is from genome assembly GCA_019022655.1 of Acacia acuminata. Lineage (NCBI taxonomy): Eukaryota > Viridiplantae > Streptophyta > Magnoliopsida > Fabales > Fabaceae > Acacia > Acacia acuminata. Next base: position 663,561 of record JAFJYI010000248.1, read on the forward strand.
TCTCGATGAATCCGGCAGCAAGGAGTTCTTCAATGTGACTCTCAAGGGCTTTCGCACTGTCGTCGAGATATTCCTTCTCTTCGGGCCCTTTGGTTTCGACCCCGGCCATATGGCTAGCTTGTGATGACGAAGTGCGGGTCGATCCCGGTATTTTGGGGCGACGTCCGGGCGAAGACGTCTGGTTTTGTCTTAAGAATTCGATCAGCCTTGCTTTGATATCGGGTCCATGTCTCTTCCGACTTTAGTTGTCTTAGAGGGATCCGTCCGAGGATTAATTCCTCCAACTCCCCTTCCGGTTCTGGGCGTGGGTTTTCTGGTTCACGGAGGTCCAGTTCTACCATGTTGACCGACTGCTGGGGCCGCCCCTCATTTCTAACATCGGTCATGACCTCGTTGGTTCGGAGATGCGGCGGGGATGACGGTCCTTCCTCTTCAACACGGAGAGTCTCAAAGTAACATTGTCGTGACGCTTTCTGGTCTCCTGACACTTCGACCACCTGATTCTTATCATTGATCATTTTCAACTTCTGGTGCTTAGTGGACGCGAGCATATCCCAATTATGTATAGTAGGTCGGCCCAATATGATGTTGTAAGGGGAGCGGAAATCGCCACTACAAACCTTACTCGTTCGATTTGAAGGCTTCCTTAGTTCCCAAGGTCAATCGAGGTCAACATATCCTTTTGGGAAGGAACGCTCTCCATTAAACCCGATGAGGGTAGATTTGCACGGCTTTAAGTCTTCGACATCGAGGTGCATCCTCGGGTATGCATCCGGCTTATTATGTCGGCCGAACTACCTCGCGTCGACAAATATTCATTTGACTATAGCGGTTACGACGATCCGGTGATGACCAATCCGTCTTGGTGGCGGGAATAACCTCCTTGAGCTCCTCGTCGGTGAAGACCAAAGGGGGTAGTTTCGGTTTTGACGACGTGCCCTTGAACCTCGGCACCTCTTTTACCGTTAACACCTCCCGAAGGTATTTCTTGCGTGACTTATTGTATCTCCACCTCCCAAGCCGCCACGATCCCATTGCATTGGAGATCGGCGTCCCGGGTAGCCCTCGGGAGGCCGGTTCTCCGCTTCTTTTCAGAATCCATAGCGTTCGTGGCTGGACTCCTACTTCGGCGGCTACCATTCCGCTTGCCAGATTTCCCTTGAGTTTTGATGACGTATTGGCGTAGTTTCCCTTCTCTTACAAATTTTTCAATAGCATCCCTGAGTTCATAGCATTCGTCAGTGGTGTGACCGGAACAGTCGTGGAAGGTGCAAAACTTCCCCCTGTCTGTATTGGACCGGTTTCTAAGAGGCTTAGGCTTGGCCACCTTCCTCATCTCGGTCTGAGCTACCTCCTTCCACAGCTGGGATCGCGGGACATTCAAGGGGGTGTAGTTTCCGTACTTCCCCTTATTGTCCGTCCGCTCTGGTCTTGGCCGGCTCTCTCTGCCACGTCTGCGAGGTTCCTTGTGTTTGTCGGTCAACTCCCTTCTCTCGGGCGAAGCATTCCTTGCCTTCTCAGGCTCATCTGCATTGGCGATTTCCATTTGCTCGACGTCTAGGTACTTCTTTGCTTCGGTATAGAATTCCGTCAATGAATATACTCGATTCTTACATAGATGTCGGGCCAGGCGAGTCATCGGGTCCAGTCCGTTGACGAGGCAATGTACATGGACTTCTTCGGATAAGGATCGTACCTGTATTGCCGTATCTCTGAACCGGTCCAGATACTTCTGCAATGTTTCGCCCTTCTTTTGCTTTACCTTACTCAACGTGAATTGAGATTTCGGTTGTTTTTCTTTGGTGGCAAAGTGCAATTCAAACTTACGCCGAGGTCTTCAAAGTTTCGAATCGAGTTATTGGGTAATGAACTCAACCATTTGTGGGCCGGTCGTTAACGTGGCCGAGAAGAGTCTTAGTATGACCGGACCTTCTATTGACCTTACCCACATTAACTTTTCAAATATTTCCAGGTGATGACGTGGATCTTGGGTACCATCATACTGGGGGAGATCAGCTAGGTCGAAATTCTTCGGGTAAGGGGCCGTGGCCGTTGCTCGAGAGAATGGGGTCCCACAGGCCCCGGCCAAATATTTCATCCTATACTGCCGCGGCGATCCTCGTGTCCGAGTCGTAGCGATCGCCTCGCGTAGTTCATCCGAGTCCTCATCCTTTGTCTCGGTTTTCCTGATCCCTATCTTCTGGCGGCGCTCGCCTTCGGTCTTCCCGTCCCGGATCCGTAAAGGTCCCTCCTTGTGCCTCCGGGGTCGGTTGGCGATCTCGCTCCATTCGGGCGTCCCCTCTCCCCGGCCACGGGGGCGTCGATTTGCTTCGGGGCTGGTACGCGGACTATCGCTATCCAGGCGTACAAACTCTTTCCCCTTATGGGGGTTTCTCGGGGATCCGCGACGAAAAAGGTTTTCAAGCTTTTCCTCTATCATTAGCTCCAGAGCGTGAAAATCCTCCTGCCTTTGGAGGTGATCTAGCTTTTCCTTGTTCTCGAACCTCTGAATCATCGACTCTTGGGTTCTCCTTAGGATGCGGACGTCGGTGTCTAATACCTGAGCGTCCGGAGCCGGGACCGTCTGGGCTTGGTCATTTGGGGGCTCCTCGTGCGGGGACTTGTTGGGGACGGAGATGTGCTCTCCGCATCCGTAACGTGTCCCTCGGGCGTCTTCCCTCGGGGGTTTCTCGTGAGCCGGCGATCGCTCGGTCCGGCGAGGTTGATTTGGTGGTACAAGTACTTTCCTCATTTGGCCGGTCCGATCGCGGCTTTGCTGTGGCTTCGGTGTTTGCCATAAGTGGTCACGGGGATAGAAGTTTAAGGTCCCCACGGTCGGCGCCAATGTTCAGTATAGAACACAGATGTCGGTAGAGGGCTGGTATGTTGATCTAGGATGCATGGGCTAACCTGGATATCTATGAAGGAGATAACCGGGAGAGCGCGGATCACCGTACACGACAAAGGGGGTGTGTGTGCACGGTGAGACCGTATGTAAATAGTCTAGGTTTAGAGTGTGTGCACCTTGTTACCCGCCGTATTTATAGAGGCGTGCACTCGGTGCGATATCGGGGCACGTCATTAACGGTGAGCCATTAATGGGGCGGATATGGATGATACCCCATTAATGGGACGTGTCATTAATGGGGCGGATATCGAGATATGCCATTAATGGGACGTGCCATTAATGGGGCGGGTATCTCGGGAAGCCGATATGATAGGGGCGGATTCTGCCGAGCCGAGATTTCCGGATCTCCTGCCATAATTGGCAGATTACGCCTTCTGGCTCTGCTTGGGCCTCGCCCTAGGCTTGGAGGCTTTTGGGCCGGTCCGTAACATATGTAAATCGCCAACATTTGTTTTTTGTGAGGTTGTCATTATGGTTATAGATGTAAAGGAAGAATCTTTCTCAAAGGATTAGCCTCTAGGGAATGAGGGTACATATGCACGTGGATAGTCCTTTCCCATGTCATTGGGTGCTCTCATCCAAAGACTAGTATGTTGGGTAGGAAAACTTTTTGAACTCATAAACCCTATTTTTTCTTAAGATTTTTCTCTACGAGTGAGTTTCATAACATGTACAAGCAACACCTTGATGTTGCTTACTAGAAAAGATGTTGCTTGCCTTTTTGAAGTCTTTAGGTGCTCTTACCCAAGGACTGACCTATTAGATAGAAAAACTATTAAAAAAAACCTTACTTTTCTTATAAGATTTATCGATACGGAACTTATAACAAAGATATAAGGAGGGCACATGGCCAATAGCAAAATATAGTCTCTCTTGAATTCAGAAGGCAATAAGTAAACTCCTCCCAGTTGTTACATACACTTTTTTTGCACCAACAGTTGTTACATATACAAGAACAGGAATTTAGAAGTCAAATTGAGTTGGTGCACGCCAATATCAAAAGAATGGTGCCTTTGTGGAATTGTGTGTGTGAGAGAGAGAAAGGGTTTCAACGAAATGAAAAGACAGATTAGTATAATCCTACACCTTCCAGCAATTTAGCATATGAATTACTATTAACACAGTAGTTTCTGCTACCTAACCTTAACAATAACAAGAAGCAGAATCTATATTTTCTATCACACGGAAACCGAGTCCAAGGATACAAATTCTTACCCCACAAGTTAGCTTTCAGGGGCCAGAAGGATCCGTACGATGAATTTAAGTTTCTGAATATCATTAGATCCATGACACCCCTGACCCACAGCCATCAAGTTTGAAATTAATGGTGCCCAACCACAAAAAAAGTACGACTTTCCAATATGCTCTGACCAATTTACAGTATGATGAATCAAAATCAATTCTTCACCTCACATCCATACATATATAATTATTAAAAACCAGTCCAACCATTAAAATTATACCATTTTGACCTGCATAATTTTTAACCAATCTCACGTGTCACTTTATTCTTGCATGTCTATTTATAACTGATTCAGTTTCTTTTTCTTTTTCTTTTTCTGACCAAACATCAATTTTTTTTCCTGGCAATAATTTTATCACGCTTCAAATTCAAATTCTGAGTAAATAATCTTCTCCCTCTTTCATCATCACATTACTTGCAAGTGGGCAGTTCATAATAATGGTAGTATGAAAGATCTTTCGATGTGAAATGGTGATCCCTATGCACAAAATATCAAGATGGTGATAAAAGATACAAGGGTTCAAGAATAATTTTTCAATAAGAATACAGATACAGCTCTTACCATTAAAACTGAGGCAAACCAACAAAACCATCAAACTATCTAAAGCATTTTTACTTTTTTTGAATTACAGTGGTGTGCACTAACAGCTTGAGTTTACAAATGAGATTAAACCCGCAATCTTAGTTACAGGGAAACCTTCATATCGCCAATGCAATGGTTGGTATTCATTTTTAATATTGTCAAACTTTTTTATTGGTCAAATTAATGAGGCTATTGAACTTTTTGGGCCTGAATAAGAGCTCAAAGTTAGGATCTTATATTAGTTGTTGGCTCTTCTCCACTACTGAAGCACACCAAATGGCTTATGATTCTTCCCTTTTCTAAACTAATTGACCAAAACACCAAAGTTATTGAAGATAACTAAAAGAATAGGTAAATGGTATATCCTGTGAAATATCATTCTATTATTATAAACCTTTGTTTCTCTAATAACCTTGAATTAATATTTCCAGTTTCAGTGATAGATAACGCAAACACATTTCTCTTTTTTTTGTTTTTTGTTGCAACATCTTTGAATCACCAACGTATTATATGGAGAAAAACACTATGCATTCCCACATCCAGATTGTTTCAACATAAGAGAGAAAATATGCATTGATTTTCATTCATCATAATGTGATTAGATTGATCTATAGCACATATAATAAAATGAGAAGCTGATAGAGCAGCAAACTCATTATTAACCAATATCACATATAGATTTTAGTAACACAACATCAACTTCTAAGTTTCACCCAAAATTAGTGTCCTTACAGTTACATATACCCCACATGAAGTCTCACAAACTTCTTTTATGAGGCAAGCTACTACTACCTGGCCAAGGGAGAGTCTGTGCTTGTCATATTCAGGGACACTAATTCAACTGCTTCTCCTGTATCAGCACCATTGTTTTTGGTTCTCGCTACTTCTATCGCCAAACACTCCTTTAGCTCATTTACTACCTCACTCATGGTTGGCCTGCCGTTGGGGTTACTTGACACACAAGTCGTTGCCATTTCCACAGCTCTCCAAGCAGAGCTACTATCAAAGTCTCCATTTAACCTTGAGTCAACAATGGCCTTGATATCCCCTTTAGCAACCAGGGAGCTAACCCAATCACTTATGTGAATTTTCTCATGGGTTCTTAATATGACTGGTAGACTTGTGATTATCTCGAAAAGAACTGCTCCAAAGCTAAAAACATCGCTTTTCTCCCTCAATCTATTTGTTATATAATACCTACAAGGCAAAGAATATATAACTCAAAGCGTGTTTGTTTTTACATTGGATGAATTTGGTGACTTTCAATAGGAAACCAAATATGGACTTGGAATAACTTAGTCACACTATCACTTTTTTTTTTTTTTTTTTGGTAACACAAGAACAGAAGAGATTAAGCAGGATAATTATTGGAGCGACTTACTCAGGGTCCATATAGCCAGGAGTACCAGCAACAACAGTTTACACATGAGTTCCATCATCAGTTGGGATGATTTTGGATAGACCAAAGTCAGCTACTTTTGCTCTGAAGTTTTCATTCTGCAAGATGTTTGAAGATTTTACATCTCTGTGGATTATAGGTGGCTTACATCCATTATGCAGATACTTCAACCCTGAGCCAAAATTTATAGAAAATACCCTTAAATTAGAAAGATTTGAGAAATGAAAATTGAAGACACAATTAACTTGTTTCTTGTTTTAACCTTGTGCTGCATCCAGTGCTATCCAAAGTCTGTCTTCCCATGTCAGGAACTTTGATCTGCTGCCTTTTCCTGCAGAATCAAACTCCATAACTTTCTATACTTACTGTGTTCCATTTCTAGACCATTAGTTAATTGAAAATTGATTGGCGCCAACAAACCTGAAAGGTAATCTTGTAGGTTACCGTTAGCCATATATATGACGAGCCCCTTATTGGTTTCTTCATTGCAATACACAATAAGGGAAGTAAGATTTTTATGATGAACTCTCATTAAAAGTTTAACCTGGAAAGCAATTTCACATCATTGATTAAAAGTTTAACCTGGGCAGCAATTTCACATCCATACTTAACTATAAAAACATAGTTTTTGTTTGAAAACTCGTGATTTTGGTCCATTGTTCATTTTGTACCTCGGCTTGGAATTGTTGATAACCTTGAGCTGATGATAGAGAGAGCATTTTAACTGCCACGGGAGTTTCCTCGATGTAACCCAAATAAACTGTTCCAAACCCACCTTTTCCAAGAATTGTATTGAAGTTATTGGTCATATTGAGGACATCAGAGTATGAATATTGTCTATTTATGACTTGCAGAGACGTGTCTTTGTCTTCTTCATTTTTTTCAACTCGCTGTGATGTCTCAAGTGGACCTGTTCCTAATTCAAGACCATAAAAAAGTTTATGGTTTGTTGTTTTACATGATCAACCAAAATTGTGTGTGTGAATAATACAGAGCAGCCTCACCTCTTGGTTTTCTCCTTTTAAGGGTAAAAAATAAAGTTGCTGTGGCTACCAGAAGGATCAGAACTCCACCAACTGATGCTACTATGGGAATAATAATATTGTTCTTTTTCTTCTTGTTGCATGGAGGAGATTCACATAGATATGGATTTTGTCCAACACTAGCATGTAGAGAGTCACATAAGTTTTTGTGTTCATCTGCCAATAAATCTTGCAACTACTCTACAACTCTATCTTAGACATCAATAAATGTCTATGAAGTGGGTGACACTAATTGTTAGTTTCAAGATTCAGCGGGGGATGGAATAGGGATCAAGCTCTAATAAGGAGAATAGGGTAACCTATGTACAATATGGAGATTTATGTGTTGTGTTTTAAATTTTCATGCAGAAAAAAAAAATATAGTGGACATTAGGATTTCAACAAGAGTCATACCTTAGTAATAGGGAACCTTTCTTTGATTTTTCAACCAGATCAGTGGGAAGTGCACCTGTGAAGTTGTTGTTCTGAAGGTTTCTACAAAAGCAATCCAAGCTATAACATCCTTTTTCTAACCTATGGAATCTGATTATTGTTCCATTAATTACAAACAACTTACAAGATCTTCAGGTTTTGCAGTTGAGAAAGAAAATCAAGAACTGGTCCATTGAAACTATTGTTTGATAAATCCCTGAAAAGAGAGATTTCATATGAAAACTGATGAGGTATCGATTTGTAAGTAAGCTGATGGGAACGTTATATGAGAATGAGAATGTAAACATATGAGAAAATAAGTTAAGAAAACTATGAGAAATTCTGAGATAAAGAGTAGGCAAAAATCTCACATCCTCTCTAAAACAACCCGGGAGAATTTTCTATACCAATTTACTCTTTGAAATATTCAATGATCTTAATGATGAGGCACTATACCTATTTATAACAATTTACAGAGAGAAAGACTCTAATCCAAAATTCAAATACTAAATCCAAAATATGAAATTCAGATAAATCATACTCTTAGATTTTAACTAAATCTATTTAGTGGGATATTTCACTTATTTCTTGATTTCCTCAAGATAATAATAAAAACAGACTCAATTAATTAAATAATAATTAAATAACCAGAAAATAATAATTGATATAGTTCTTCTCTGAGACGCTTTTCTTTTCGGAATAAATCAACCAATAGCGAGGATCGGGATCACTATCATATCTTCCCCTTGGAAAAATGACTTGTCCTTAAGTCGAAAATGAGTGAATTGTTCAGTAACCAAGTCATATTCCTCCCCAGTGGCATCTTTAACAGGACAGTACTCCCATTCAACAAGCAACTCAAGCTTTTTCCCTTGGTCCCAACAATGTTTCAAGACTTGGTGTGGTGAGAGAAGAAGCTCCATATCTAATGAAAGCGGAAGCGGTGGTGGAGAGTTAAGAGGGAGCTGTCTATAGGCCTTGCAAAGTAAGGATACATGAAATACGGGATGGATTTTGGCATTGGAAGGAAGCTCTAGTTCATATGCCACCTTACCTACCCTCTTGAGAACCTTGAAAGGGCCAAAGAACCTAGGAGAAAGTTTGTCAAACCTCTTCTTGGCCACAGAACGTTGGTGATATGGCTGAATTCTTAACTAGACTGCTTCTCCGTGTGTAAAATCAAGGTCTCTTCAGTGTTGGTCAGCATGTAGTTTCATCCGGTGTTGTGCTTTAAGGAGGTTGTCCCTTAAGACCTTGATCATGGCTTATCGCATTACCAATTGGTCTTCCAACTCTGGTACCAATGTTTCACCCTTCACATAAGGTAGTAAAAGCGGAGGGTCACGTCCGTAAACTATCCTGAAAGGAGTATCCTTTGATGATACGTGGTATCCTGTGTTAAAGCACAAGAACATACTCCATTGTTTGGGTTGATCATCAGCAAACGAAGATAGTCTTCCAAATAACAGTTGACCACTTCCGTTTGTCCATCGGACTGTGGATGATTAGTTCTCATATTTAAGCGTGTTTGACTGAGGCGAAACAGTTCTTGCCAGAATTTGCTTAAGAAAAGTGAGTCCCTATCAAAGACAATGGATCTAGGCATCTCGTGTAACCTGACTATCTCTTGACAGAACAAAGTAGCTATTGTTTTGGCAGCGTACTGGTGAGAAAGAGCTTTAAAATTGCAATACTTGCTAAGCCGGTCAACTACTACCAAAATCACATCAAATCCTTAGATTTGGGCAGCCCTGTAATGAAATCAAGCGAGATGTCTTCCCATATGCGTTCTGGTATGGGCAAAGGTTGCAAAAGTCTTGCGGGTGCCAGGGTCTCGTATTTGTTTTGTTGAGATATCAAACAACCTTCATTCCCTTCTAATAAAGTTGATCACCAAACCAGTTTTAAGATACCCACTGTGTATCCCGATGGGACTGTCATGTGCTTCAACCATTAATTTTTCCTTAAGCTCAGGGAGATTAGGTATGACTAATCTGGTTCTGTAGAACAAGTACCCGTTCACAAAGTGGTGCTAAGAGTGGCTATCTGGAGTTGATTGTAGTTCGTCAATTTTAGCTTTGGTTTCGGGGTCTTCTAACAATGCTTGAGGTATCAATTGAAGTTCATTGGCCATAGGGATGACCATGTGGGGAAAAAAACAGCCTGTTGGGATCTTCTAGAAAGGGAATCCGTTGCTGTGCTCTCTTTCCGAGGTTAATAAATAATGGTGAACTCCAAAGTAACAAGTCTCACCAAGAAACTTTGCTGCGAAATAGTCACCAGCTTTTCTTATAGCAAGTGTTTTAAATTGTGATGGTCTGTTTGCACATAAAAGTGGTGACTTAGTAACTAGTGACACCATTTTTTTAAGGGAAAGCACTAAGGCAAGAAGTGCCCTTCATAAGCAGATTTGTAACAATTGGAGAAAGAGAATCCCTTGCTAAAATAGGCAATAGGGTGCCCAAGTTGCATGAGAACTGCCCCAATTCAATTCATGGAGGCATCACACTCAACAGTAAATGGTTGCTCAAAGTTTGGTAATTGAAGAACCGGTGTGGTAGTCAAAGCTATCTTTAAATCATCGAATGCTCCCTGAGCCATTTCAGGCCATTGAAAAGCATCTTTCTTCATCAGATCAGTTTGTAGACGAGCAATAATTCCATACTTTTTTACAAACCTATGATAGTAACTCGTGAGACCCAGAAATCCACGTAAATCCTTCACTGAAGACGAAGTGGGCTAATGAGCAACGACCATAATTTTCTCTGGAACAACCTCAACATCTCTGCTAGTGACTATGTGTCCCAAGTAATCAATTCGTGCTTGTCCCAAGAAGCACTTTTTGGCATTAGCATAGAAGGACTATTGATGCAAAATTTGAAAAATTATCTGAAGATGGTTTAAATGGTCTTTAGCATATGGGCTATATACCACAATGTAGTTAAAAAACACAAATAAATTTTCACAGATATGGGCGAAAGATATTATTCATGATCGTCTGAAAAATAGTTGGGGTGTTAGTTAATCCAAAAAGCATTACCACAAACTCATAATGGCCTGAATGTGTTTGGAAAGCAATTTTCTGATATTTGTAGGCAAAACGAGGATCTGATGGTATCTTGACCTTAGATCGATTTTGGAGAGATACTAGGCATCGTGTAGCTCATCCAATAACTCATCAATATTTGGAATTAGGTATTTATCGGATATTGTAATTTGACTAAGCCTTCGGTAATCCACACAAAGCCTTCATGTACCATCTTTTTCGCTTACTAGCAGAATTGGACTTGCAAAAGGACTTGAACTGGGGGCAAATGAAACCTTTATCCAATAGAGTAGCAATCTGAGATTCAATTTCATCTTTTTGATAGTGGGGGCAGTGATATGGCCTCAAATTGGGCGGTGAACCATCGGATAACAAAGTAATAATGTGATAATGATCGCATGGAGGTGGTAAAGATGTAGGCTCATCAAAAATTGAAGTAAATTCCTGAAAAACCTGGGATATATCAAGCGCAGCCTGCTGCGTGCCGTAACCGTTTCATGAAATTTGAGACTTTGTAAACATACATGTTGTTCTGCCCTGGATGTTTCGCCTTAAAGTTTGTATTTTTTACGCCGATCCAAAAGATCATATACATCTTGTTCCAATTGACCTGTACTGTGTTAAGAAATGCAAGCCATTTAGGGCCTTTTGATGGACTTTTTGATTAAAAAAAGCATTTTTTTTAATGTAAAAAATACTCTTTTTATTAATTTATGTGTTTAAATGATATTTTTTAAAAAGCACAGGTCACACAAAAAAAAAAAAACAAAAATACTGTTTTTTTAAAAAAACTCCAATTTTGAGCTTAAAAAATCCAAACGGCCCTTAGTCCCAAGTATCACATCAACTCATCCTAAAGAGAATGAGAAAAAATTTTGCTTGATAATCAAGTTAAAAACCTACACTTCTAGCTCTGGACAAACTGTTGACATGTAACTCGCGTCCATCACCAATCTGTACCCCGAAGCACACTTTGACCAGGGAGATGCAAATCATCTACGATCTGGTCTAATATGAAATTATAGGTGGAACCACTATCCACCGTATCATGATATCTAGAAGTTTAATTTTTCCTTTTAAATGCATGGTAGATGCCGATGCTTTCCCAAGAATGGCATGTAAGGAAATTAGGCGTCATTTTTTACGTAGTTTCGTCTGGTAGAGGCTCGACCACGTCTTCGTCTTCCTCGGTAATTACCATTAAGGATAGAGTGCTCGCGACGGCCGATGCGGGAAATTGCTCGCCACAACGGAAACAGAGCCCTTTTTCTCGTCATCGTTGAAATTCCGGCGAGGTTGCGGGCGAGATATGACCTCGTGCCGAAGTGGAAGCTATGGTCTTTGCGTGCGTTGCTCGTCACGACGCAAAGACTTCGTGGGTCACGGGCCGAGAGAGAGCCCCCTGGTAGAGTAGCTAGAATGTTCGGATTTTAGTCTTGGGAGTTGATTTGATCTTAGCTTCATACTCCAAGGTCAGACTGGTGGCCCTATAAAATGATTATGGCTTATGGATTCAAACGTCAACCGTTAAATCTTCTCGTAACACATTCAAGAATACCCCTAATAAACAATGTTCTGGCCATTTTTGGACTCGGGATGAACGCCTTGTGAATTCAAAACGATAATCAGATACTAACCCGGTTTGTTGAATAGCACAAAGGTACTCATTTGGATTTTGATACTCTGGTGGTCCATAATGTTCCTGGAGCGCCTTCACTAGTTCATCCCAATAAAGAATCGTGCGGCCATTGATAAGCCAGGAGGAGAGGTCGAGAGCGTCCTTCAAGATATGGATGCAACTTCCACCTTGAAATCATCAAGTACCGGAAGCATTTTTCGGCTTTGAGAAGCCACCCCCTTAGGTCACCACCGAAAAATTTGGGAACTTCCAGCTTTGTATACGGCATGTGGTTGCGCCAAGAAGAACGTTGCTTCTCGTCGCTCTCAATGTCCCCATGAGACCAGGCTGTACATATATCAAACCAGGCCGGGCTAGACATGAACCTATGGTCCGGTCCGATGGGGGTGGGTGGACATGCCAACCCGAAGTCCGATCCTACCCGGTCTTTACCGGCTGGGTAGACCGGACCAAGGTTAGTGGTCCAGTTGGCCTAGTCCATGTTGCCTCTTTTTTTCCCCCAAAACCTAAAATAATAATAATTCATCAATTGAATCCATTCAAAATTTCAAATCACAGATTCGGAGGCTTCAATTCCAAACCTAACATCAACATGATAAATTAAAAATCATTCATCACGTTCTCGCCCATCATTTTTTGAACTCGAAATAAAAATCAATAAACCGAATTTTGATTCGGTATAGAACATAGATGTCCAGCTAAGGGCTGGTATTTTGATCTTGGATAGCTAGGCTCTGCCTGAATATCTATGGAGGAGATAATCAGGAGAGCGTGGGATCACTGTACACTACAAAGGGGTGGTGTGTGTGCACAGTGAAACTGTATGTAAATAGTCGAGTTAGAATGTGTGCACGGGTTACCCGACCTCGTATTTATAGAGGTGTCCGGGGCGGATATCTCGGCACTGGTGCGATATCCGGCGCTCAATATCCGGCCGCAATAATTTATCATCGGGGCGAGTATCTCGGAAGGCCGTTACGATATGGGTAGATCGTGCCTAGCCAAGATTCCGGACCTCCCCTATGATTAGCGGATCATACCTCCTGGCTCCGTTTGGGCCGCGCCATGGACTTGGGCTTTTGGGTCGGTCCGTAACAGTTGCCCCCCAGCTTGGTTGTTCAGGCTTTCTGGGCGGTCGAGGTGTTCAATGCCCCCGGCCCCTGTGGAGGTCCGGGGCCTATGCTTTATCCGATCCGGCTTCTAACGCCGTGGCTTGTTCCTGCCGTGACAGTCTGGGTGGTGTCCTAGGTCGCGCCTGACCGGGGCGTCTCGAACGGCCTCGGACTTACGTAATTAGCCCCCTGTTCGTGGGTGAGTCGCTTGGCATTCTTTCCGTAGGCGCCATCATTGTTGCTTTACAGCTGGCTTGCCCTGATTGGAAAGAGCCTGCAGCCATCGCGCCCCTCCGTGTTCCGATTTGCGTGCACATTTAATGCTCCTACGTCATTCTGTGCATTTCCCATCGTGTCTAGGTTCAAAGACCGAATTACCCCCGGCGTTCCCTTTCCCTGTCACATCTATGAAGTAATTTTTTTTGCATTTGCCTCCTCACTTTTTCCCGCTACAACCTCTTTGTGGTTTTTCTCTGGGTTTGTAGAATCATCTCCTCCTCATACAGGTATTTTCCTTATTCTTCTTTACTTTTTTACAGCATAACGTACTTCTTACCGATTATATATCCTTTGGTCCATTATCTGCGTTCCTACTCCTCCTCCTTTTCGGTTTTTTCGAGTAACCATTTAAGACCATTTTACGGGTTTTGCTTGCTTTTGACACATCCGCGTCTGTACTTGCCTCTCTTTCGACATAAGACCTTTAATTCTTAGGTTCTAGTTCCTTCCTTATGGATAGAGATAGGCATTTTCCTAAACCCAGATCAATGCTAAACCCTGAGGAAGAGGAGTTTCTTTGCACTCGCTTCCCGCGAGCTTCTTATTGGGTTCTTGGAACCGAGCTTCCGGAAGCGGAGAGGTCAGCCCCTTTACTCCGAGGCGGGGTCGGTCCACGGGATGAATCGGGCCCCAACCTATTGCCGCTAGAGCTCGTCTCCTTCTCCCGTCCGAGCTTCTGCACACAACGTTCCTATCTTATCTCCAGTACAGGCCGGGGTCGGTTTCTTCGCCGGCTCCAGGTCTCCGATCTTATTGGCCCAACCGCTCAACTTCTGTAAGAGTCCACCTTCTGTGAGCTCGGATCCTTATCCTGAGGATTACCTCGGCCCCTACTGGGACTGCTTGGCCGAGGGTGCCTTCCACATTGCGCATGGCGGAGAGTCCAGAGCCTCCTCGATTCTTGGTTCTTCCCGGCATCGGTAACCTTCGGGCCTTTCTTCTGGCGTACCCTTTCGTTCGAGTCCGCCATCTGTTTTGCCTTCTAACATGCTTTTACTAGGTATTTCCAACTCTGCTAATTTCATTTTATGTTGCATAAAAATTAATGGCTCCGAAGTCTCTGCCCTCCAAACAAAGCACTGAGGCAGAGGAATCGGACTCTTCTAGTCCTCCCGAGGCTTTGTGTCGTAGATTTCCTTGGGTGTCCCATGAGGTCTTGAAGACCCGGTCATCGATGTCGGATACCGACATTGCACGTTTGGATCTACCCGTCATGGAGGGGTGCGTCATACGCCGCCCGGAGGCCGACAAGCCTATTTGTGCGGAACGGGAAGTAGGCAGTCCCAATTTCTTTTTCTTTTCCCAGATTACCTTACTCGGGTCGGTGTTTGCTTCCCTTTCACCCATTTCCAGATAATGGCCCTCGCTGCACTGAGACTTGCCCGCCTCAAGTTCATCCGAACGGGTGGGCTTATCTTGTTGCGTTCGAGCAACTGTGTCGCTCCTTCCCGGTTCCGATTCCTTGCTCAACCAATCTCTTCTTCTATTACTTTGGCCCCTTTACCCCCGGCTCTCCCAAAGAAAGTGACAAGCTAAAAGGGTTGGTATCTCTCCGCTGCAACCCAGATCAGAAACTCATGAAGCCCTTCTCCAAGTTGTTTAAGCGGTTTAAAAATGCGTTCTTCAAAGTTGTCGCCGTGCCTGGTAAACAAACCTGGTTTTTGAAGGGGGTTGACGCCGCCGACGTAGAGTGGTGTTTTCCTCTATATTGGATGGAGAGACATCATAAAGCTGCTCCCTCATCCTTCCAAATTTCCAAAGATGACCTCCGGGAGATGACCCCTTTCGTGCCCAGGTTGGACGCCTACGTGGAGGAGTATGGCATCTAGAGTGCGGCCTTTTTCATTTCCCGGGAGGGATCTAGGCCAATCCCCTCTACTTGTAGGAGTCCCTCCTTTGCAATGTTGTTTGTCTTTCTGTAAAATTTGGTATCCTGTTGCAGTAATTTGTGTTTATTCCGACTTCCTTTACTTGTCCTTTCAGCTCAAGACATGAGGGCTCTTCTAGGTTACTTGGCAAAGGTGAATCCGGCAGTGGCATCGCCAAGTCATCGGACTCGGAAACAGGCCATCCCTGTCGAAGGTGCTGCGCCCGAGGCCGCTCGCCTCCGTTGTTACAAAGAAGACTAAGGTCTCGGCGGCGAAGGGTCGGCTCCATCTATCCCCTCCGGCCTTCTCGGGAAGTTGTTTCCCAAGCTCCGAAGGGGAAACAGGTCGTTGTCTCTGTGGGCAAACCTGTGTCTGCAGTCATCACGACTACTCCTTCGGTTTCGATGCTCCCGACACCTCCGCCACCTCCGCCTCCTCCACCTCCTTCTACTGGGTCGTCGCGTCCTTCTTCTGTGCTTCCTCGCGGCTTCATATGGGATAAGGGGGTGACCAAGGAACTGGACGTTGCGTTCCTTCCTCCCCGGGAATTTATGGAGAGCCGGCCCCTGTCTCCGCCTAACGTTGATGAGGTGTATGCAGCGCAACGGTATTTATGTAAATCTGTTGGGCTGCTTCAAGCCTATATTCTCATGAGGGAGAAGTATTCCATGGCCGATGCAGAGAATAAACGCCTGAGAGCGTCTCAGGAAGAGGTGGCAGCCAAGCAAAAGGCTTTGGAGGAGGCCGTGTCAACCAAAAAGGCCTTTAGAGTGCGAGGCCAGGGTGCATATTTTGGAAGAGGAGCGGGATGCCGCCCGGACCGAGCGGGATGCTTCTAAGGCCACGGTCGTGAAGATGGATAAAGAACTTCTACTGGCGCAGGAGGGGGCGGAGAAGTCGGCCTCCGAGTGTTCCCAGGTCCAGAAAGCGCTGGGCGATAGTCTTGAAGCGGTGAAAGCCCTTCAGAAATAGCGTGATCTGCTGTCCTCTTCAACTGAGGAGGCCCTCGCCGCAGCACAGCAGGCGCGCTTGGAGTCCGATGAGCTCTTAAAGCAGACTGCCAAAGATTGCTTTGACAATGCTCTAGAGAAGATCCAGTTCTTGAATCTGACAGCTAAGCTTAACCTGGACGGCTATGATTTTCGCGCCTTTGTCGAGGACGGAGTCTTAGTTTCGAACCAATCTCCTACCGCCAACGCGTCCCGATCTGAAGAAGAGGGAGGAGAGTCAGATGCGGAGAGCGAGGCAACAAAGGGAGCTCATGAGGCCAGCCCGTCTAGTTAATTTTTACTTCGTTCTTTTGTGGGCGTCTGTGCCCCTCTATTTTGAACATTTCCGGCCTTTGTGCCGTTTTGTACAAATTTTTATGACTATGGATGAATTATTTCTTCACCCTTCTGCCATTTTGTCAATTTCATAATTGAAATCTATTGATGTAGTAGATACGAGTCGTTTACTCGACCAACACCGAGGTGTGGGAGGGTGGGGAAAGCGTGGTCGTATGTTTTAACCTCGGGGTGTTAACTTAACCACGCTACCTCGTTCTGGCTTGACTAGTCGGAAAAGTTGATAGTAACCGAATTAAGGGCGAGGCCGTCACATGTCAATCGAGGTGTCTATTACCTCTAATCTAACATTTTGACTTGATCAGGGTCGGAATGATAGCCTGCTTTCTTAACTTGGGCGAGTGTTGACGCGTCAATTTCGCGAAGGCCACGTATGGCATTTTCGTGAGCTCTTACCAATGCACGTCGGGAAAGTACAACGGCCGGTGTCATACATCTAGATGTTTTTATGTTAATGACCGGGTGTAAGTACCTCGGTATCAGGTTTTGGACCGGGCTTAATGGCCTCGGTTTCACGCTTAAGCAAGTAATTGTGCACATTGATGAATTTCCTTGATGGAATCCTTCATTAAATAAAACAGCTCTAAAGAGCTTACAAATGGTCATGAATTATTCAGATGAAAAATAAAGAACAATTGGAGAAACATAAGGAAAAGTAAGAAATAACCGAACAGTAGCCTCTGTGTCTACGGGGCCGAGCCTAGACCTAGCTGTAATAGATCTTTAGCTTGTCGGCGTTCCATGTTCTCTTAACCGGCTTCCTTGCCGGGGTTTCGAGAACATATGCCCCAAAGATCGAGCTTTTCTTTAACCCGATAGGGGCCTTCCCAATTTGCCGCCAGTTTTCCGTCTCGGGCATTCTTGTTTCCGATGTCGCCCGCCGAAGTACAAGCTTCCCTCGGTTAAAGGATAGTGGTCGAACCTTCCGATTATACTTTACCGCAAGGAGTTGCTTGGCGGCAAGTTCCCGACAATGCGCTGTGACTCGAATCTCATCAATTAGGTCCAGGTCTGTCTTTAGGGCGTCGTCATTTGACGCCTGCCCATCCTGTCCGGCTCTGATCTTTCTCCATGATGGCTGCCCGATTTCGACCGGGATCATTGCTTCACAACCGTAGGTCAGCCGGAATGGGGTTTCCTGGGTCGAGGATTGCACACTCGTCCTGTAGCCCCATAGAACGCTGTGGAGCTGTTCGGTCCAGCTCGTGTCGGCCTTTAACATGTGTTTCTTTAATCGTCCAGAATGATTTTATTAGCTGACTCGGCTTGGCCGTTAGATTGCGGGTGTTCGACGGAGGAGAAGTGTTGCTGGATGTCCAAGTTGGACATTAAGGCCTGGAATCTATGGTTCGTGAACTGGGTCCCATTATCAGTGACGACTTCAGCAGGTAACCCGAATCGAGCAAAGATGTTATGACAAACGAATCTCATAATTCGAGACGAGGTGATCGTAGTCAATGCCTCCGCTTCAATCCACTTGGTAAAATAGTCTACGGCGACGATGAGCCATTTCAGCTATTCAGGTGCTGGTTTGAATGGTCCGAGGATGTCTATTCCCCATTTATAGAAGGGCCAGGGGGCCGGCATACCTTTTAACTCCGTCGGTGGTGGCCATAGGATCTCGGCGTGTTTCTGGCAACTGTCGCACCTCTTGGCGGCTTCCATGGCGTCATGCTTCATGGTGGGCCAATAATAGCCGGCGTGTAACGCCTTCCTTGCCAAAGCCTTGCCCCCCATGTGTTGGCCATTGCATCCCTCATGTATCTCGGTCAACACGTACCTTGCTTCGGACTCACCCAAGCATCGCATCATCGGGCAGTGCACTCCTTTTCTGTATAGCTGATCATCGACCATGGTGTAGATGGCGGCTTCTCTGATCAGCTTCTTTGCTTCAGTGGAATCTGTTGGGATGATCCCCCTTTCCAGGTAATCTTCGATTGGCTTTCTCCAGTCCGTGGCGGACGAGATAGTCATGACGCAGGTGGGCTCGACCAGATTCTGTTGGATCATAGTTCTATGACTCCCCAGTCCTTTGGTACTTGCTAGCTTGGAGAGGATATCGGCCCCGGTATTCTCTTCTCTCGGGATATGAGCAACAATTACTTCTTCGAACTCGGTCATTACTTCTTTTGCTCGTTCAAGTACTTAGCCAACGGGGGCCTTTTGCTTGATAGCCGCCATCGATCGTGCGGCGACAAGTTGTGAGTCGGTGAACACCTTAACTCGCCGCGCTCCGTTCTCTTTTGCTTGAAACAATCCGGCTAGGAGGGCCTCGTACTCGGCCGGTTATTGGAGGTCGAAATTCCAACCGGAGGGAATGCTCGCAGCGACCCCCGGGGCTCTCAACGATGACTCGCTCCACCGCCTTTTGGATTGGAAGATCCATCTACAAATACCTTCCGAATTCCTCGCTAGCCATAATCGGAGTCAACTCTCCGATGAAATCGGCCAATGCTTGTATTTGATCGCATGCCGGGCTTCAAAAGTGATGTCGAACTCGAGATAGCTCAATCGCCCCTTGACTTGTCATTCGCCCGCCGGTCGGGTTTGTGCAATATCTGCCGGATTGGCTGGCTGGTTCGGACTACTATCCGATGTCCCTGAAAGTATGGCCGAAGCCGTCTCGTAGTCATCAGTAATGGGAACGCCATCTTTTCCAGCTTCTGATATCTGAGTTCAGCGTTTTGTAATGCTTTGCTCACAAAGTAGATGGGTGTCTGTCCGGCCTCGGTTTCTCTTACCAAGGCGGCACTTACCACCTCGTCTCCCATAGACAGGTACAAGAACAAGGTCTCCCCTTGCTCCGGCTTCGTTAGTACCTGAGGGGTTGCCAAACATCGTTTAATTTCTTCAAACGCTGCTTCACAATCCGAATTTCATCCTCCATGAGTTTCTTTCTTCAATAATTTAAAGAAAGGTAACGCCTTCTCGGCCAACGGGTAAGAATCTTGTCGGGCGAGCCAAGCGACTGTTAATTGCTGAACTTCCTTCTTAGAGTTTGGGACTTGCATGTCTAGCACGGCCTTGCATTTGTCCGGGTTAGCCTCAATCCCTCGATTGGTCAAGCATAAAACCTAGGAATTTCCTACGGAACTTCGAAAGCACATTTGGCCGGGTTCAACCGATTCGATGTCGTCTTAATTTTCCAAACGTCTGTTCTAGGTCCGGATATGTTCTCCTGGTTGTTTTGACTTCACGATCATGTTGTCTATATAAACCTCCACATTTCGGCCGATTTGGTCCTCAAAGACGCGGTTCATCATTCGCTGGTACGTAGCTCTAGCATTCTTCAATCCAAATCGCATGACGTTGTGGCAATAGTTAGCCTTGTCGGTCATGAAGGCGGTCTTCTCTTGGTCATCTGGGTGCATGGCAATCTGATTGTAACCAGAGTAAGCATCCATGAAGGAAAGCAACTAGTACCCGGCCGAGTTATCAACGAGTTGATCAATGTTAGGCATAGGGTAGGAGTCCTTTGGGCACGCTTTATTCAGATTGGTGTAGTCAGTGCACACCCTCCATTTTCCGGTTGGTTTTAACACCATGACCACATTCGAGAGCCAAGTTGTATATTGTACCTCTCTGATGAATCCAGCAGCAAGGAGCTCTTCAATGTGACTTTCAAGGGCTTTCGCCTGTCGTCTGAGATATTCCTCTTCTTCCGGGCCACCGGCTTCGACCCGCCATATGGCGAGTTTGTGGCGGCAAAAGTGTGGGTCGATCCGGGTATTTCGGCCGACGTCCGGCGAAGACGTCCCGATTTTGTCTTAAAAACTTTATCGATCCGCGCTTTTAAGTCTGCGTTCATATCTCTCGCCGACTTTAGTTGTCTTGGAGGGATCGGTCCCCGTGGTCAATTCCTCCGGCTCCCCTTCCGGCTACGGGCGTGGATTTTTCGGTTCACGGAGATCCAGCTCTACCATATTAACCGACCGCCGAGGCTGCCTATCATTTCTGACTTCGGCCATAACTTCGTTGGTTCGGAGTCGTGGCGGGGATGACGGTCCTTCCTCCTCGACTCGGAGAGTCTCGAAGTAGCATTGCCGTGACTCCTTCTGGTCCCCGGACACTTCGACCACCTGATTTTTATCGTTGATCATCTTCAGTTTCTGGTGCTTAGTGGATGCTAGCATGTCCCAATTGTGTATGGTGGGTCGGCCCAATATAATATTGTAGGGAGAGCGGAAGTCGGCCACTACGAACCTTACACGTTCTGACTTGAAAGCTTCCTTGGTTCCTAGCGTCGGTCCCGAGGTCTATATACCCTTTTGGGAAGGAACGCTCTCCATTGAACCCGATAAGGGTGGATTTGCACGGCTTTAGGTCTTCAACGTTGAGGTGCATCCTCTGGTATGCGTCCCAGCTTATGATGTCGGCCGAACTCCCTGCATCCATGAAGATCCATTTGACTCGGCAATTTACTACGATTCCGGTGATAACCAGTCCGTCCTGGTGGCCGGGAATAACATCCTTTAGCTCTTCGTCTGTGAAGACTAATGGAGGTGGTTTCGGTTTCAATGAGCCGCCTTTGAACTTTGGTATATCTTTTATTGTCAGCACCTCCCGCAGGTATTTCTTACGCTGGCTTATTGTATCTCCACCTCCTCCGAAACCGCCGCTGATGCCATTGCATTGGAAATCAGTCTCTGGGAAACCGTCGACAAGGCTAGTTTTCCGTTTCTTCTCTGGTTCCCGAGTGTCCGTAGCCGGACTCCTACTTCAGCGGCCATTATTCCGCCTGCTTGTTTTCCCTTGAGTTTTGATGACGTATTGGCGAAGTTTCCCTTCTCTCACGAACTTTTTAATAGCATCCCTGAGTTCATAACACTCGTCGGTTATATGACCGAAGCAATCGTGGAAAGTACAAAATTTTCCCCGATCTGTATTGGACCGATTTCTGATGGGCTTCGGCTTGGCAACCCTTTTCATCTCGGTCTGAGCTACCTCCTTCCATAACTGCGATCGCGAAACATTTAGGGGGTGTAGTTCTTTGTACTTCGCCTTATTATCCGTCCTCTCTTGTCGGGTCGGCTCTCTCTGCCGCATCTACGGGGTTCCGCCTTCTGCCTGTCTGTCGGATCCCTTCCTTCAAGCGATGCATTCCTGGCCTTCTCAAGTTCGTCTGCATTGACAATTTCCATCTGCTCGACATCCAGGTACTTCTTTGCTTCGGTGTAGAATTCAGTCAGTGAATAGACCCAATTCTTGCACAGATGTCTGGCCAGGCGTGTTGTTGGGTCCAGACCATTGACGAGACAATGTACGTAGACCTCTTCAGATAATGTGCGTACCTGCATTGCCGTGTCTCTAAACCGATCCAGGTACTTCGCAGCGTTTCACCCTTCTTTTGTTTTACCTTACTCAAAGTGAACCGAGATTTTGGTTGTTTCTTCGGTGGCAAAGTGCAATTCAAACTTGCGCCGAGGTCTTCGAAGTTCCGTATGGAATTATTGGGTAATGAACTCAACCATTTGTGGGCCCGTCCGGTTAACGTGACAGAGAAGAGCCGTAAGATGACCGTATTGACCTGACCCACATCAGCTTTTCGAATATCTCAAGGTGGTGACGTGGATCCTGGGTCCCATCGTACTTGGGAAGATTGGCTAGGTCAAAATTCTTCGAGTAGGGGGCCGTGGCCGTTGCTCGGGAGAATGGGGTTCCACCAAAGCCTGCCAAGTACTTCATCTTATATTGCCGCGGTGACCCACGTGTCCGAGGTGCCGTGATTACCTCTCGAAGCTCGTCCGAGTCCTGATCCACGTCGAGGTCTCGGTCTTCATAACTATCACGGCTTCGGTCTTTATAATTGTCATGGCGATCTTCTCGGCCTCGGTCTTGGCATCCGGATCCGCAATTGCCTCTCCTTTTTCCGTGTGGAGGTCGGTTTGGCGTTCTCGCTCCCCTCTCGCTTCCCCTTTTTCGGCCGCGGACCGTCGACTTGACTGCGGGCCGCTACGCGGACTCGCTTGTCCGGCGTATAACCTCCTTTCCCTTCCGAGAACTTCTCGAGTTCGCGTTGGAACATGTTTTCGAGCTTTTCCTTGATCATTAACTCCAGAGCATGAAAATCCTCTTGTCGTTGGAGGAGATCTCGTTTTTCCTTGTTTTCGAACCTCTGAAGCATCGACTCCTGCGTTCTCCTCAAAATGCGGACGTCGGTGTCTAGTACCTGAGTGTTTGGAGCTGGGACTTTCGGAGCTTGGACTCTTCGCGGCTCCTCTTGCGAAGGTTCGTCGGTTGAAGGAGATGTGCTCGCCGTGTCAGTAACGTGACCCTCCGGAGTCTTTTCTCATGGAGGTTGATCATGAGTCTACGGTTCACTCGATCCGGCCTGAGGTTGATTTGGTGGTAAATTGCTTTCATCCTGCGGCCGGTCTAACCGCTTGGTTTTGCCTGTGGCTTCGGGTGTTTGCCATTAGTGGTCACGGGGATAGAAATTTAAGGTTCCCCACGGTCGGCGCCAATGTTGGTATAGAACACGGATGTCCGCCTAAGGGCGGTATTTTGATCTTGGATAGCTAGGCTCGCACGAATATCTATGGAGGAGATAATCGGAGAGCGTGGGATCACCGTACACGACAAAGGGGTGGTGTGTGTGCACGGTGAGACCGTATGTAAATAGTCCGAGTTAGAATGTGTGCACTGGTTACCCGACCTTTGTATTTATAGAGGTGTCCGGGGCGGATATCTCAGCCTGGTACGATATTCGGGCCGCGCTATTACTGGGGCGAGTATCTCGGAAGGCCGTTACGATATGGGTAGATCGTGCCTAGCCAAGATTCCGGATCTCCCCCTATGATTAGCGGATCATACCTCCTGGCTCCGTTTGGGCCGCGCCATGGACTTGGGCTTTTGGGCCGGTCCGTAACAGACGCTATTATCATTCAATAAAAATAACCAGCACAATGCACATCATTACATCTGCCCATAGATGAATTGAAACATTCATCAACTAAAAATAACATCAACAGCAGGATAACAAAGATAATTTGAATACATCAATTCCCTGCCCATTAATAATTTAAGTCAATTCATGTGCAAAAGTAGGAGGAATAGATGTTGCAGCTGGTGGTGGCATCGGAGAAATAGGACTAGGACTAGGAGAAGGAGATGTAGAAGGTGCAGACCCACTGAACTTGTTATCATCGAGATAGGGGAGGGAGAGAGCCCTTTATTAAAGGTCTTGACAAAGAATCTTGCTCATCCATTTCAATTTCAAAATATACCTACAAGACATGAAAAAAAATGCAAATAAAAATCACAACCAAAAATAACATATCATAAGTATAAAAAAAGTAACATATCTTAGGCGCAAATTGTTACAAGAAGGAAGCAAGAAATGTTAAAGCGTGAAAACTGATAAGAATTGAAAATCCACCAAAAATTTGCATGCTAAAGCATATCATCATCAGACGAAATGTTTCAACCTGACATTACTTAAACATAAACTTAGACCTTCTTTCACAACCCACCTATTGTCACACAAATGTCAAACATACTCTGAGTAGCGCCATTGTCCTAAAAGGATTTCCTATCACTAATAATTATGCAAATGGACACCATAGAGCAAGGTAGCACTAAGAACATTTCGTAGAAATTGAGCAATTACATAGCCACATGCTTAAAATGATTGACCGAAGAAAAAAAAATGGAAACTGTTTAAACTGATGGTGAAACTACAAGTACCAGACACTGAGTATGGTGAATTCAGAAGGAAGCGAGTTAATTAGGGCTATTTTACCTCCTAATCAGGCTAATGGTGTAGATACTATCAGATGGGGAAGAAGCTTCAAGAATAAATATGTAGTAGCAGAAATGTACCATTTACTGAAAAATGAAGAAGAGTGTGGGGAGAAAGGTTGGAGTGTGATATGGCGATGGAAGGGGCCGAGAAGGGTGCAAATATTTTTATGGATGGCGCTACACAATAGGTTGCTAACGGGTGTGCGTAAGAGTAGGATATTGGGAGGTAATGCTGGCTGTTATCATTGTAGCAGTGAGGAAGACATGATGCATGTTCTTAGGGACTGCAGTAAAGCTTGGTCTATATGGCAAGAACTAATTCCACATTATGTTGTGCCTGGTTTTTTGAGTTTGCAGGATGGTGACTGGCTGAAAGGAAACTTAGCTCATCCGGATGAGAATTGGAGACTTATCTTTGGGCTCACTGTTGGTTGCTATGGTCATGGCGAAACAAAAGCTGTCTTTAGGATGGCTATGTAGCACCGGCAGACCGAGCCCGTGTAGTTCTCTGGTATGCGAAGGAGGTCAGGTATGCGTAGAAGGAGTTTGGAGGTGGTGGAGGTATCAAAAGAGAGATTCTAATCAGATGGAAGCACCTGCGGAGGGCGGGATAAAAATAAATGTAGATGGGGCTGCAACAGGAGGAGGAAAGGCTGCAGGTTGTGGTGGGATCTTTCGCAACTCACAAGGTCAGTGGCTTTCTGGTTTTAGCAGGAGGCTAGGAGCGTGCTCTGCATTAAGAGCAGAATTCTGGGCCATTCAGACGGGGCTTGAGCTAGCTTTACATTACCAGTTTAGTAAAATTGTTGTAGAATCTAATTCTAGTACTGTAATAAGCATGCTGAATGATATCTAGGTACATGCTAATTCAGAATCGAAATTAATGGGTCTGATTAGGAGAACTGTATTGAGATTTATAAATGTTGTATTTGTACATGTGCTTAAGGAAGGCAATTGTTGTGCTGATGCTTTTGCCAAGCATAGTTTGATCCAAGAGGAGAGTAGGATTATTTTTGATAGACCTCCTCTGTTTGTAAGTAGCTTTCTGTCCAGAGATTGTATGGGTGTTTCTTACCCAAGACTCGTTATAATGCAGAAATAAGAATGGGCTGAGGCCTGGTATTATACCCCAAAAAAAAAGTAATGAGAAAAGTATCATTTCCAGTTGTCATGAACAATTCAGTTGATCATTGATTTTACACGATTATGTTGAGCATAACACGGATGAAATAAAGATATAAATAAGAACAAAGTTCTAAAGTTTTTAAATTACTTAAATAAATAAAGAAGGCTGGTCGCTGCTGTCCCTCTGGTTCCTCTGTTTTTCGATGAAGATGAATAGTGACGATGAATCCCCAAATGCGGCTACTACCTGGCCAAGGGAGAGTATTCTGTGCTCGTCATATTCAGGGACACTAATTCAACTGAGTTTCCTGTATCAGCACCATTGTTTTTGGTTCTAGCTACTTCTATTGCCAAACACTCCTTTAGCTCATTCACTACCTCACTCATGGTTGGCCTGCCGTTGGGGTTACTTGACACACAAGTCATTGCCATTTCCACAGCTCTCCAAGCAGAGCTACTATCAAAGTCTCCGTTTAACCTTGAATCAACAATGGCCTTGATATCCCCTTTAGCAACCAGGGAGTTAACCCAATCACTTATGTGAATTTTCTCATGGGTTCTTAATATGACTGGTAGACTTGTGATTATCTCGAAAAGAACTGCTCCAAAGCTAAAAACATCGCTTTTCTCCGTCAATCTATTTGTTATAGAATACCTACAAGGCAAAGAATATATAACTCGGCGTGTTTGTTGTTACATGGGATGGATTTGGTTATTTTCAACATGAAACCAAATATGTACTTGGAATAACTTAGTCTCTCTATCACTTTTCTTTTTCTTTTTTTTCTTTTTTTTTTGGTAACGCAAGAACAGAAAAGATTAAGCAAGATAATTTACTGGAGGGACTTACTCAGGGTCTATATAGCCAGGAGTACCAACAACAACAGTTGACACATGAGTTCCATCATCAGTTGGGATGATTTTGGATAGACCAAAGTCAGCTACTTTTGCTCTGAAGTTTTCATTCAGCAAGATGTTTGAAGATTTTACATCTCTGTGAATTATTGGTGGCTTACATCCATTATGCAGATACTCCAACCCTGAGCCAAAATTTATAGAAAATACCCTTCAATTAGAAAGATTTGAGAAATGAAAATTGAAGACACAAGTAACTTGTTTCTTTTTTAACCTTGTGCTGCATCCAGTGCTATCCAAAGTCTGTCTTCCCATGTCAGGAACTTTGATCTGCTGCCACTTCCTGCAGAATCGAACTCCATAACTTTCTATACTTACTGTTTTCCATTTCTAGACCATTAGTTAATTGAAAATTGATTGGCGCCAACAAACCTGAAAGGTAATCTTGTAGGTTGCCGTTAGCCATGTACTCATATATGAGCCCCTTATTGGTTTCTTCATTGCAATACCCAATAAGGGAAGTAAGATTTTTATGATGAACTCTCATTAAAAGTTTAACCTGGAAAGCAATTTCACATCCATGCTTAAATATAAAAACATAGTTTTTGATTGAAAACTCGTGATTTTGGTCCATTGTTCATTTTTTACCTCGGCTTGGAATTGTTGATAACCTTGAGATGATGACAGAGAGAGCATTTTAACTGCCACAGGAGCTTCCTCGATGTAACCCAAATAAACTGTTCCAAACCCACCTTTTCCAAGAATTGTATTGAAGTTATTGGTCATATTGAGGACATCAGAGTATGAATATTGTCTACTTATGACTTGCAGAGACGTGTCTTTTTCTTCTTCAATTTTTTCAACTCGCTGTGATGTCTCAAGCGGACCTGTTCCTAATTCAAGACCATATAAAAGTTTGTCGTTTGTCGTTTTATATGATCAACCAAAATTGTGTGTGTGTGAATAATAAAGAGCAGCCTCACCTCTTGGTTTTCTCCTTTTAAGGGTAAAAAATAAAGTTGCTGTGGCTACCACAAGGATCAGAACTCCACCAACTGATGCTACTGTGGGAATAATAATATTGTTCTTTTTCTTCTTGTTGCATGGAGGAGATTCACATAGATATGGATTTTGTCCAACACTAGCATAGAGAGAGTCGCATAAGTTTTTGTGTTCACCTGCCAATGAATCTTGCAACTACTCTGTAGCTCTATCTTATACATCAATAGATGTCTATGAAGTGGGTGACACTAATTGTTAATTTCAAGATTCAGCAGGGGATGGAATAGGGATGAAGCTCTAATAAGGAGAGCAGGGTAACCTATGTACAATATGGAGATTCATGTGTTGTGTTTTAAAATCATGCAAAAAAATATATTGGACATTAGGATTTCAACAAGAGTCATACCTTAGTAATAGGGAACCTTTCTTTGATTTTTCAACCAGATCAGTGGGAAGTGCACCTGTGAAGTTGTTGTTCTGAAGGTTTCTACAAAAGCAATCCAAGCTATAACATCCTTTTTCTAGCCTATGGGATCTGATTATTGTTCCATTAATTACAAACGACTTACAATATCTTCAGGTTTTGTAGTTGAGAAAGAAAATCAGGAACTGGTCCAGTTAAGCTATTGTTTGATAAATCCCTGAAAAGAGAAACTTCATATGAAAACATTCTAAAAGAAGTGACGGGCTAGGCCAGAGTGAAAAATACTCACAACTTCTCCAACATGCTGAGCTTTGTGATGGAAGGATCTATCTGTCCGGTCAATCCACTTGAAGATAAATTCCTGTTTTGCTTTTCCAATATTATTAGAAGTTCTCATTCAAGTTCCATAAAGTAAGAACATTAATTTTGGAAAAAAAACAAGCTTACAGGACTGTGATTCTTGGGGAATTCTGGCCATTATAAGTACAATTTAGACCTTCCCAAATGTAGGCCAAAGGAAGACATGGATCACCTTGCCAATTTCTTGTCACCCCAAAAGAAGCCCTGATTGTTGAGACTGCATCAACTGTTCCTCAAAAAATCAAGTTAGTCTGTTATGGCCCAATTCAAGAGAATGGAGAATAACACTGATATTGATATATACTCAAAATATACTTCTTTCTCAGTGTGAGAAGCTACAAATCTGTGGAGGTCACTCACACAGCCACAACAAATCTGTGAAATCACTCTCACAGCCTAAACGACCTGGTTCAAAGAAAACCAGCACCCTCCTCTAAATACTCTCTTCAAAATATCACCTGCCCTCCCCAAGAATCCTAACGGCTAATATATAACAAAAAGAAGTCAACACAGCCCCCCAAAATCCTTTTACAAAAGGCAAACCTACACACCTACATTATAACTCTATTAATCAGCTCCTCTCTCCAAAATAGTGGGGAGTCAAAAAGTCAACCTTGGCATCTCAGAAAACATCTTTGCCTTTAGCTTGTAATTCCTCTTATAGGTCTGGCCTTCAAATAGGGTTCTAACATAGTCTAAATCATGTATCTTCTTCACCAGATTCCTTGAAAAACTTGAGAATGTTTAGGTAAATTTCTGTATAAAATGAAAGCAGCATGATTTGCATCTGTAAAAGTTTTATGCTTGCAGAACATACCATCTCCTTGTTCTGTTTCTGATTGCGAAAAGTCTTTGATTGTATAAACTTCAATAGCATTGAGAATGGGAGGGAGGGTTGACTTATGAGTCCTCCGGAGTAAAAACCTAATTTTTTCTCCACTACTAGATTTTTGGCTGAATACAGTGGTGCTTCGATACTTGGGTACAACATCAGCATAGAAGAGATCGCCATTGACAGTAATGTCGAATGATCTTGTCTGATTCTTTTCCAACACTTGAAGCTCAGCAAAATGCATGTAAACATAGAATTGGTCTGATGCATTTTTTGGCACCCACCACACTTCCATTGGAGCAATTTCGTCTACTGGTGTGACTGCAGTACTCATAACAATGACTGGTGGTTTGTAATCATTTTGAGCCAAGGAATCTGAAGACATTGAAGCATCTATTCGCGCCCAGTTCGGGGTGTAGGCAGGAGCCGGCCAGAAGCGATCATAATCATCATCTCTATACCTGTGTTAAAGTCATTCTCTTATCATCTTTGAAGGATGTTTTAATGTAAAGATAGAATAAAGGATCAAAATTTCAATCTTTCCTGAGTGTAAAATGCTCCTTAAATTCAATGTAAAAGCTAATTAAACAAATGACTAAGGGAAGGATTTACCTGTATGCTTTGTTGCTGGTTGAGCCAAAATCATACCTAAAGTGACGTGACAAGGATCCAAACTGAGTAACATAAGTATCATTCATCAAAGTCCTTAATTCTATAGCAGAAATAAATGGGGTTCCAGAGCCTGTGTCAACCAGACAGATTTGAATGTGATCAAGAGATGGAACATGTATGATCTCAGGGTATACTACCCCTGATGGATTGGTTATTTCCACTGTTTGCCACAAGTTAGGCCCAAGATGAAGATCAAACATTGGTAACCCATTCTGGCCATCATAATTCCCATACACAAAAATAGCCCTGATCAGATATTTAGAGCCACTTGTGATGTTTATTCTGTAACAGTTTCTTGTTCCTTGAGGAAAGCTTCTCAGGGTCCTAACTTGCCTTTTATACTCAATTTGAAGCTCACTGGATATGGAGTTTCTCACTCCAGAATTGATGAACTTTTCATCTGATATGTATTGTATGCCTGTTGTCTTCTCAGTGTAGGCAGACTTGGCAGGTGCCCCACAATCTATGCTTATGAATCCTGAACATAGGCAAACGTTAATTCTCACTAAAATAGTTATGAATATAAGTTTACGAGTTTTTGGTGGCAAGTTACCTGATTGATCCTGAGATTGAACCAGAACTGCAAAAACCAGACAACCTACAAGAAAAGAAAAGCAGAAGAAGCTCTTTGAAATTCCCATCACTTTTTTCGGATTCCCCTCTTGCTTAGGAAGATAAGAAAGAGCGTGACATTGTTATTTCTTATACAAGAAAACGTACTGCACACTTGTGACTCGGTCAATGTCATCATCCTTTGGGCAGATTCTTCACGACAATATACAAGAAAATTTGAGATGGGATAGGCTTTTCTAGCCTTCATTACCTCTTATAATTTGTTATAGTCAACATTTCTACGTACTTCTCTACATTTTAATTTGTCTCGAAAACAAATAAAAAATCTTACTAAATTACAAGTAGGATTAAACCTACAACCTCCCACTTATAACAGAATATCATATTAGTATGAAGTCGGATAAAAAAAAAAAAAAAAAAAAGCCTTTCGTAAAGGTATTTTTAATTATGATGTCGATACCTCTCTTTCAAACTATGATACCTCTCTTTCAAACTATGTTAAAAGTTTTTCTTCTTTCAAACCTCTCTTTTCATATCAAAAGTTACCATATAAATAATTTAGACATGGTTGACTTTGTAGTCAAAAAGTCACGAGACTTTAACATCTAACGCTTTCCTGCTTCATTGGTTGAGTTTTTTTTTTTTTTTTTTTTTTTTTTTTTTTTTTGACAAATGTCATATCAAGTAATAAAGTAATACGCAAATTATCATTTCCAGTTGTCATGAACAATTCAGTTGATCGTTGATTTTACACGATTGGGTTAACACGGATGAAATAAAGATATAAATAAGAACAAAGTTCTAACTAGAATAATTAAAAAAAAAAAAAAACAAATATAAACTAAAAATAAGGTTATGGAAGTTTTTAAATTAGTTATATAATTTAAAAAACAAGCTTACACCTGAAACTTCCAAATGGGGCTATTTAAGATTTTAAATTACTTAAATAAATAAAAAGAAGGCTGGTCGCTGCTGTCCCTCTGGTTCCTCTGTTTTTCGATGAAGATGAATAGTGACGATGAATCCCCAAATGCGGCTACTCCAAGTGACGTCGTTTTGAATGTTAAGGAGCTGAACTAATTGGAAGACCAAAGGAAAAGACAAAAATAAAACAAAAAACAACAATGAAAATGATAATAATAAACTCATCTTTTCTTTTCTCATCTTTTCTTCAAGATTTTAATTTCTAATTATAGATTTAATTATTTAAATTTTAATTTAAAACACCCAATATTTACCATGAAGTCCCCGCATTAATTTGATATTTCATAAAATCTTAAGAAAATCCCTTTAATTTAGCATTAATAATTCTTGAAATATACTAAAATATATCTCAAATCACATACAAAATGGGAATTATCATGTGCCTCCCAACTTTGAAGAGAAAGTAGTTGAAGCAATCTCTTCTGCACTGTAAAAGGTAAAAGGAATGCACCCTCCCTTAGCATTGAAGGCAAAAAAAAAAAAATCCAATTAGATTGTTTTTATACAATCAAGAGTTGGAATTAAAACCACTGTTACTCATGTCAGTTTGAGTTGGCGAGCACCATTAATATTAATACTACCTCCGATCCAAATATATAGGATATAGTTTATTTTGTAATGCAATTGCCACTACAAATTATATCATATATTTAATACGAGAAGAGTAACAATATAACACCAATTCAAAAGAGTAGTGTCTTTCTACAATTTGTGTGTAAGAGAGAGGAGAGATTAGCATATCAGTCTCATCAGCAACCTTACAATTTTATTTTGTTTTTTTGAATGAAAATGAATATATTAACAGAATATGTACATAGGTTCAGCTACAGTCAAAAAGTCAAGAGTAGCTAAGAAGTAAAGGCCTTGTGAAGACCGATCTTACAAATTCTTTCCCACATTCAGTGACCAGCAAAATCCAGACCGTGAAATTGAGTTTCTGATTATCATAAACCCATGAAAACCCATAAGCCACAACCATCAGGTCTGAAATTAATGGTGTCCAATCACAAAAGGAGTACGACTTGCCACTCAAAAATAAATTCTTTTGCTCACAAACCAGGCCAACCATTGAAATTATACTATTGTGACCAATGTAATTTTCAACCAAAGTCTGGAAATTTTCTTGCATGTCTACTTATATAAAATGAGTCTAATACATAAGACTCTCATCTGGTGTGGTTTTAAAGGGGTGAGATATAAGTCATCTTACCTCCACAAACGGAAAGGTTATTTTCAAGATTTGAACCTGTGTGACCTCTTGTTCATATGGCAAGGTTATTTTCAAGATTTGAACCTGTGTGACCTCTTGTTCATATGGCAGCAACCTTGTGCTCTAAAGCTTTACCCTTTTATTGCATGTCTACTTATGATTGATTCAATTTATTTATAGTTTTGTGACGACCATCAAATTTTTTACGCAATAACTTTATCACGCATCAAATACTAAGTAAATAATCTTTTCCCTCTTTCATCATCAAATTACTTGCAAGTGGACAGTTCATAATAACGGTAGTATGAAATATCTTGCAAAGTGAAATGGGGATTCCTGTGCAGAAAAATATGAAGATGGTGATAAAAATACAAGGGTTTCAAGAATAAATTTTCACAAAGAATACAGATACAGCTCTTACAACCAAAACCGAGTGCAAACCAGCAAAACTATCTAAAACTATATAATGTGGGGTACATAGGAATGAACCATACCCTCCCTGTATTTGGCACTTGTACTAAAACCAGTGCCCTTGAATGCTTACTCTTTCAATGCTCACAAAATCATAATTTCGTAGACACAACCAAAAACCCAACATGCAGCCAGCAGACATCAACATCTTCACAGGAAAAAAAAATTGCTTGTCATATGTTTCTGTGCCTACTCATATTTTGTTGGACTAGAGTAATCAGAACCATTTTCCAATGAAGTTACATTAGATGAAGCTTTTTCGGACACAGTTGCGTTAGAAGAAGCATTTGATGACATATTGCTTCTGGCTGTAACAACATTTTGATTGCTTCCTGATGGGTTTCTCGGTGCATTGTTAGGTGCAGGGTTCTGAGCCTCCTCTGCTAGTTTTCTGACAATGTTCATAACAGTTGGAAGAAATCTCGTGGACAAGGATATGAGTCCCGGTAGCTGCAAGCACACAAGAAAGAAGGAAAATGAACGCTGCTGCAAAACGAAAACAAACAGATGGCAAGACGCAGGCTACTTGGCTAAAAGACTATTTCACAACTCAATTAAATACTCCAGTCTAGATGTATACTACACTATACTGCTTAAAGCAAGACGGCATAAGAGAACAAATCATAAGGTATTAGCATACTTTATGAACAACAGATTTTCTCTTAGGTTAAATGTTAGAAACACATAGCCGAAAACTTTAGAAATTGTAAGATAAATAGAATGTTTAAAAATTCATCTAAAGCCAAGGCACAAGGATGCCTAAATGCCTAGCTGTTTATAAAACCTCACTTTTCCTTCAAAAAGCAAGTAAATGTTGATAAATAGTTGTTAGACCATACTTTTTCTACCAATTAAGGGCCAGTTTGTTTAAGATTTTTTTTTTAAAAAAAAAAAGTGATTTTAGTTAGGTTAAACATGAGAAAGTTATTG
Source organism: Acacia acuminata (assembly GCA_019022655.1). Lineage (NCBI taxonomy): Eukaryota > Viridiplantae > Streptophyta > Magnoliopsida > Fabales > Fabaceae > Acacia > Acacia acuminata. The sequence continues at coordinate 697,619 of JAFJYI010000248.1, forward strand.
GGAGTTTGTTGGGAGAATTGCTAAACAAATGAGGGATGTATTGGAAAACACTTATTTTGATGAGCTATTTGGAATAGCTTATTAGAAAAAATTAAAACAAATTAGCCTTAAATGAATGATATATATCTATTATCAAGTTTTCTTGAAGACGAATGACACCTGAACCCTGATGACTTAGTGGATAAACCCTACAAGAAAAACACAGTCACTACAGAAAAAGATGGCTGGAAAATAAATACTCACAAGTCCATTGCTGAATTCATTAGATACGTCCAGCTGCACCCATAGGGCTTTTACAAGAAGAAAACCAACAAAGATAACACCCAAATACAACGGGTTTCTGCCACAAAATAACAAGAGTGAAACCAGTTGAATGGTTGAAAGTTAAGGCTTTCTTGTCAGTGCTTTCAAGTAAATATAATACGTTCATCAAACACTCATTCAATAATTCATGCAAAACATGACTCTTTTAAATCAATCTTTTTTACACTGTTCAGCTGCTAAATCTTTATGGTGGGGACTCAATTTTTTGTTAACATAAAGCCATTCTGGTGAGTTGAAAGCATTTTCACAGTTTAACTCTTCTGTTGCCCGCATTACTATTGTTGGTGTATTACTGTTATTGGAGCATATGGTTATATCTGAATGTTCAGAATTAAGTTGACTGTGTGACCTCTTTAATCAGATTATTCGCCTATTATGGTGCTGATCTAAGGTCATTTTAGGGGAGTTTAAATAAAGGGCCTGAGAACCTGTGAGCTTCACTTAGTTGAAGATAAGTAATTTTTGTTTACTGTCCTAGCTTTTCTGAATTTGGTTTCTTTCAGGGCCTGTTTGGTATGAGGGATTTGGAGGGGAGGGAAAGGAAAAAAAAATCTGAAACAAACAGCGCTTCACTCCTTAAAATATTGGAAGATATCAAAACAGAACAGTTGACAAGTACCTTAGAAGGGTCATAAATTCATTAAATCCCAGAACAACCAAAGCAACAATTGCCCATGGAGGAGGTAACCAGTTATTATTGCGCTTGTTGGCCTCCTGAAAATGAATAAAATTACATCAGCAAAAATAATAGAATATATATATAAGCATCCATGACAAGTATATCAATATAACACCTGGAAACTAAACAAGAGAACTAAGAAATAGAGCAAGTTTGAGACCATAAATTGCATAAATGCATGGTTTCAGCTACAAGTTTGAATAAAAGTGTTGCCTACATAAACCAAGCAGCATTTATCTGATAAGTTAAGCTGCATGGTTTCAGTTTAGATAGACCGCATAATGGCATTGTACTCTATCAACAAACAACTCTTTAGATATATGATATATAATACCATTCAACAAAAAGTCACATTCAATAACTTCCTTAGGAATTCTTCTTGGTCTTCCTCTGTCTCTCTCACAAGACTCAATAACTTAAATGATGTGAAAAATCTCACCTGTGCAGATATTGCCTGAGAGACATGATACTCTGTCTCCATCTTAAATTGCCTCCATAATGATTTGCACTGTACAGGTGAGATCAATGTTTTTGAGGAAGGAACCTGCAAAGAAATTGTAGTAAACCATTAGAACAATCAAAAAACCAAAAAAAAAAAAAAAAAAGAAGAAGTTACGCACTAAATTATGCATAGAAAAATTCACCTGTTGACATTAAGTACGTTTAACAAGCATTTAATTAGTGAATGTAAGCATAAAGAGAATAACTCAACTACTCAAGGACCTTAATATCAATGTTCTGAAGAAATTAGGGAAATGGTAAATTCATAGAAAAAGTTGACATTCATGCCACATTTGATTTTCTAGGTATCCAAAGTAACTTAATTTTCAAAAAAATGACCTAACTTGTTGAATTAAGATACAATTGAATACATTTGTCAGGCTCAGCAATAAAACTTGACCTGTTCCCAAGTGCTTGAAGCCAGTGGATCAACCACAGTGATGCTCCTATCCTTAGTATTAGTTCCTGATGAATCGTCCAGAGCAAATGATAATGTTTTCTCAATATTATCAACATCTTGATCATCCAAACGAGTTGCAGCCATAACAGACAGCAACTTCAAGGACTGCAAGCAGTTAACTTTGTTAAAACAGATATCTAAATGCAATAAAAGCTCAAGCTAAAAACATAATATCCATAATCATGCCATACAGCAGAGCGGGATGTCTTAGTAATGGCTCGAATGTCTTCCTTCCCCGTCCAAATACGAGGCATTGAATCAGAATCACGACTGAATAATGTTGTAAACCTGTTTTCACATTGAAGGTAAGTTGCTTAAAATGTAGAAGTTTAATGAGAGAATAACAAGGTAAGTCAAATGTTGCAGAAGGTTTATACCTATCCTTCATACGAATTAAAACCCTTCCAGCTTCTTCCTTAGCCTTTGCTTCCACCACACTTCTTGCATAGTCCTCTAAACTCGTAATCATGTTCTGTCGTGTTTGTTCGTCCATATCATACCCAGAAATTGCAGCAGAGAAACCTGAAACAGCTGATTCAGTTTCACGCCAAAGAAGTTTTCTTATTGCGGGCCAAGTATCACTGTTAGCTTCATCTAGAAGTGCTTCAACAGGTCCAGCTAAGGCCTCCTTCAATTTTTCCTGCAAGAGTAGAACTATCAGCAAACTTCCCAAGAAGTATTTATCCTGTCAACTACATGAATATGCCAATTGATGTGATTAGGAAAAAACTCAAATGTCAAATACATAAATCACGCATTCATGAAGCATGAGAGCAGTCAGATAATTTTTTACTTGCAATAATTAATAAACAAAATGTCAACAACATACATTGTATGTAAGAGTATTATGAGTGGGAACTCTTACTTAATTCATAGTATATTAGGAAGCAGTGAAGTTGAAATCAAACCAACTGGGAATTAAAGTCCACAAATCAAACCAACTGTCAAGGAACATTTCAACTCAAAAGCTTCAGTTGTTAAGAGAAGGCCCGTGAAAAATTTTATTAAAAAGTTTGAATTATTTTGAACAAACTTGTAAAGTTTTCAAATATTTACAGCGCTTGATCAATGTGCACACCATAGGACATGAACGATCACTTCAAGAGACATGCACCTGATATGATGTCGTCAATTCAGACAGTTTAGCCGCACGCACAGAAGTGACATGTGCATCAATGTCACGACGCAGTTTCTCCCTCACTTTAGAAGTATCCCAGTTCGCTTTTTCAACAACAATATCTGCAAAGACAAAATCAGCAGCCTCACATTGTAACTCACTTGAGCTAATAAGAAACGTACTTATAATAAATAACCATTATGATAGCATGAAGTTTATAAGTTCTGACGGTTCTTAGTGGAACAAACCAAGAAGCTAGCAGGTTTTTACACAATCCTCTTCATTTATACCTCTTCCGTGTTATATTTACATTTTGAAAAGGTGATTATATCTTTGGGCATTCAATTTTAATTATATGTTGTCAAACACAAAATAAACAAATTTTTAAATACCTGCACATGCTTCATCAAACTGAGCCATATAAGACTCAACGCAGTTTTTAGCAGCAGCAGAAAACCCTTCCCCTCCACTCGAAGCCTTGTCAAATGCTTCTTTAAATTTATCAAAAGTTCCAGACCTTATATGTCCCAGTGCAGATTGGAATGCTGGTTGGACAAGCTATCAGAGAAACATAGAAATATTATAGATCACAAAATAATCACAATTCAATAGCATTTCAAGGGGAAAGCTAACACACTCACACACACAACTAAAGGTTGAAGATCTTAAAAGAACTGTGACATTTCATTTCTTACAACATTTTCAATTATATAGTAAGTCTCAATAGTTACTTTTTTCTTTCACTTAATCATTATCATTAATTTATTAATATAAAAAAAAGACAGCCCAATGCACAAGGCTACCACCAAGTAGGGTCTTGGGAGGGATAGATATATGCAGTCTTACTCCCACAATTGGAGAGACTGTTTCCAGGATTTGAACCTGTGACCTCCAAGTCACATGGCAGCAACCTTACCACTATGCCAAGGCTCACCCTCTTTAATTTATTAATATCAATAAAGAATATAAAACTTTTATTTCATTTTCAAAAAAAAAAAAAACCTAGAGTCACACTATTTGTAAGTCATGAAAAGTGCGATAGGCTCCATGCTACTTTTTTTATTTGTTAATCTCTCTTTACACATTTCATTAGGCTTTGTTTAACTCTTTTTTTCATTTATTCAAAAATTTTCCAAACATTGCAATGAAATTTAAATATTAGAAAAACAAGTACAATCTTCCAAAAACTTTGAAGTTACCATCTATCCTATGCACTGTCTGAGAAAGAGGCATCTAGTTGTGATGAAGAGGAAAAAGAAAATGATGGGAAAACCAAGACAGTGCAAGAATCAAGTTGAGAAAAATTACTTGCAACAGTTTTTCTTGAAGCTGCTTTTGTTTCGCAGATCTGACACCTTCATCAAAATAAGTGACTTCTATATCATACCTGCATTAAAAGGAAATGTAATAACTGAATACGCATGAAACCCACATCAAGATGTTTCTACAACATTAAACATGAACATAAAAAATAATATCAAACTACAGTTTAAGAATTTGACTTCTAAAAGTGCGCCAGCATAAAAAAACAAAATAAAAGAAAATGATCATCCAGTTAAAAGTTTGAGATACAATATTGTCAAAATGTGTCAAAAGTTAAAGAGTCTTCGTAGAAAGCTTATGTAGCATAAACATGGTATTCATTGTTCAATAACCGAGCCAGTCAAAATGAAGATGTCACATAAAATGAACTATACTCACTCTGAAAGACAATTATCAAGAATTGAATTGAGCCTTTTCCCAAATCCAGGAACAAGGCCAGATTGCACAGCCTCCTCCAACTGACACCATTCCTAAGTAATGATTACAGAACAATTTCCATTATTTCAATAATTTAGACTGCCCAAATGCCCATGGTTATGGGATTGAATGAAAATAAATATTGATACCTCATTTGTACTAAAAGCAGCATATTTCTCATTTGCAATTTCTTCACAGCGGACAGTAGCAACCATGACCTACAGAGTAAACCATGGATAAATGATCAAATTAAATCAATCATCAACCAATATACATGTAAAAGAAAAGCAGCACCGTATTTAAACAACACCTTGTGCGCAGGTAGGTCAAGGTCCTTGTTCTCTTTAATGACTTTCCAAATTTGCTGTGCACTGAAAGAAAATCCAGAAGCAGGAACTACTCCACGTCTATCCCCAGCAAGTCCACCAGGTGCAATAGATTGATGGAATCGTTGCCTCAAGCTAGCAACCTACATTTAGAACAAATAAAAACAAAAGATACAAGCAGATTAGAAGACATCGCATGAAAGGCAAATTAATAGAATAACTTGTCTGCATAGACAGGAAGACAAAGATGATCAGTGACATGCAAAGGCAGAGACAAAGGCCCTGATAAAGGAACATCAATATCATCAGCAAGCAAACAAGAAGACATCAAATGCAAAATGAATACCTGCTCCTTAAATTGCTCTTCCTTTTCTTCATAACTAGAAAGAGCAACAACTTCGACCTGGCATTTGTAACCACATATAAAAAGGTATTATAATCCCCCTAAAAAGTTCTTGGGATCTGTCAATTAACTATCATAAGAAAAGGGATAATAGATTACATTGAAAAAATCACTTAGCGGGGTTTCCTTGTGAGCTTGTGGCTTGGGAACGGAATCCCATATCTGCAATGGGAAAAATGTGAATAATAACAACAAAATTAATATCGATCAACAACATTTTATGAAGATCAAAGCACAGCCTTACCTTTTGAATATCCTCTCGTAAAACAGGCTCTAAATTTTCAAGGGGTGTCTATAAAAAGGAAAGTTAAACACATCAGTAAAAGTTATATTAAATATGACCTCATGTTACTTGAATGAAAATAAATAGATGGATGATGATGATCAAACAAATTTGCCTACACACCCTTGTTTTATCACGGATGACAAACATCAAAGTTGTTTTGCGTGGACTAAACAATCTCATCATGACCTGAAAGCAAATAATAGCATGCCTTGTAACAACTTTTGAGATTCATGAAAGGCAAGCAGTCAGTCACTAGGTTGACAATGAATACCTGAAAGACAGTTTTCAAAAGAGGTTTATTTGCAGCTTGCTCACGCCCAATGTCATGACACCACCTTTACAAAAATTGCAGAGAAAATAGTTAAGTTACACAACCATTGGAACAAAAATATCAAGTTTCAGCAGACTCACGGCTCATACAAAGTTCATTGCAGCCCCCATCAAAGTTATACAAATAAAGAGGGGAAAGACTCACATGTTTATCAACACTATATCTGAAACAGCAAGAGCAAATAGAGCACTCTGCTTTTCGAAAGCAGTATCATCCTGAGAGAAAGACAATTTCAGCACATGAAGATCAAAAAAGAAAGGGAAGAGACAATCCATTTCTCAATTTTCTTTTCTTTTCTGCTAAGGAACAGAATTTATAGACAGATTGCCATATGCGCATTTTCAGTATGCAAAATTGAAATGGGACAGGAAATTAGCAATAAACTGCCCGTCGCAGTCATGTTTATTGAAGTTCAGATATACTGAAAGGATAAGCACCTCTCCACGTTCTCTTCCATCTGTGCCTTCCAAATCCATCACTATTGTACAAGGCTCCAAGCCAGCACATCTAGCCATCCAAATTCCTTTAGTGGTTTGAGACCTGAGAACAAGCATAAGCCATAGGCTTAATAACTAGATGGATTAGAAAAGTTAATGCAATGTGTGGGAGTTGCGAGAACATGCCTTCCCCTGAAAGCATCCATCTCCCTGAAGTTAGTTCTGAACAAATGATTTAATAGAGTGCTCTTACCTGTCCAGACCAAAGAAAACAATAGTTTAGAAGCAGTGCGTTTTGATAAAGAATGATAAAAAGTAGTAGATTATAGTCAAAATGAAGCAATGAGGAAAAGATGAAACTCTGATAAGAAAAGTCAGTGAGGCCATAAGTCTAAATCAAATGTCGACTGGATTAAGTTGTTACTAATAACTCTCACTGAAGACATGAGATTTGACACAACCTTCATGTACTTCTTAAGTTCCATAAATCCAGCATTCATGTGAATTGTAAAATTAAAGAAATTTATAATGACAATTTACAGATCCTCAGGAGCAAAGGCTGGATAAAGAAAGTATGATAACTTGATAAGCACTAAGCTAATGAACAGAAGAAGCACTGGAATTTCAGGGGCATGAAAGCATACCGCTACTTTGTGGACCCATTATAGAAACTACAGCATATGAAAGTCCAAATTCACCCAATTTCACCCCCTTGATAAATTGTTCAATTCCAGCAACATTGAATGCACCATCTCCATCAATAAGCTGAATTGAACAACAACCCTCGGTTGCCTCTGGAAAAGCAGATTTTCAGCGTAAGTTAACAGGAAAAGTAGAAACAAAGAAGTAACGCAACTATACCAACCTGATGGATTCCAATATCAAAACCACAAGAACGATATAAATTATTGAATAACAATAGGTTACCACTTTAGAATCTGCTAAGAAGTTTCGACATTACTTCCACTTTACAAGAAACAAACATTTTTTTCACAACTTGTTTGTTGGTTCCTGAATCCTCAAACTATATTACTCCATTCATCAATCCGTTCCAGATAATTTCACACGTAGTGAAAGACCGGGGCACAAATCTTCAATATTATAAAATAACAATAATTAAACAAGCTTCTAATTCACATTCTCTTTGTAAACGTAAGTTGTGGATCAAATTGTCAAAATTGTTCACATCAAACCAAAACCCATAAGCCTTATAAAGTTTTCCACCTTAAACTGAAAATAATTAGATTAAGACAGCAGTTTTAGAGAACAACACGTAACGCATACAAGAATAAATGCCAGTTTCAGTTATAGTTAACATTCATCGTTTATTTTTGTTTTAAAAAAATAATATTGGATGGAAATCAGAATTACAAGTCACACAAAACATATAGAAATCAATAACTGAAGAAAGCTTAAATCAGTGCATAAAAATGCAGGAATCAGACATGTAAACAGATCGATCAGGGAGTTTGAGAGTAGAAGACGCCTACCCATTGAGATTGAAATGGGCTCAGCAGCAAATGACTGCTTATAGGGAATGTATGAAGGAGATCGAATTGATGCAGAGAAAAGATCGCAGGAAAGAGAGACGATATGGCGATCTCAGAAGGGTCTTCAATATTTTGGCTTTGGCTTTTAAAAAGTAAGATGGACTGTTTGCGCCTTTGATTGAAAACGCGAAATCTGGATTGTGAAAAAAAAAAAAATGCCTTTTTCCAATGTGATGAAATTTTTAGGCGTTCAAGAATTCATCTTTTTCGTAATTTTCTGAGATTCGGTGGAAGGTGGAACAATTTGTTCAGATTTTTCTTTTTTTTTTTTTTTTTTTTTTTTTTTTTGTTATTTTTGCATCCCATAAATGTAAAGAATGGCATGGGGTGGCTTCCTTCTTCTGCATTTACCATCATCTATCCCAAAACTACACTTTTTGGATTAAAATTTGGAAAAATTTCCTTAAGGTTATAAGAGACTAAAAAAATGTTAAAAAAGTTTCAGAACAAATTCTAAAATTAAAAAGTTCTCACGGAGTTGTTATTTGTTAATCTTCTGGCGAAGAAGTTATCAATAAGGCGTTTTTTACATAATTTTTGTGAGACCTTTTTTAACTTTTTTATTTTTTTGGTCCATTGAGACTTTAAAGGGATTTTCCCTTAAAATTTTCTGGCAGCATCCTTTTGTAAGAAAAATAATAATAACATTAACATTTGATATTCTAAAATATTTTTTAAATCAAGAATACTAAAGTAATTTAGTGCACTGAACACCCTAAAATATTTTTTTATTAGTACTTGGCATCTTAAATTTAGAATACTTATTGATACTAAAAAAATTAAAATATTGAATGTCATTTATTTTCTAATTCCATGTTATGTATAGGGCATGGACTCTAGTTACTTACTTTGAATTTATGTATTTTCTCGCTAGCAAAAATTCATATAATTATTTTCTTGACATTTAATAATTCATATAATTTTTTTCTTGATATTGCATTTAAAATTTTTTTAAAAAAAAAACACAAGATTACTACTCGATAAAATTCCTCTTATTCTGCAAAACAAAATGCACAACGCACAGAGTTATGCAAGAGAATTTCAAACCATGTCGCAGCCTCAGCTTATAAGAAATAAAGTTTTGATGATTGGTTCTTAAAAAAAGTGGTGATAATATAATATCTAAAATTACTTATCTAAAAATGCATAGACTTGTTTTCAAGGAATTGACTAATACTGGACTTTAAAAAAAAAAAAAAAAAAAAACTCATATATGAAAATATTTATATATGACTTTGGATGTGTTTAGTTTGAGGGGATTGGAACGGAGAGCATGGGAGATAAAATCTTGACTAAATTGTCCATGAAATTTTTTAAAATTACATAGCTTTTTTCATTGTTTTCGCATATCAACTTATGGAAGCATTTACATTATGGTCATATCTAACTTTCCATATCAAAAATTAAAAAAACTCGTGGGTTAAATAGCGATTTTGTCCGTAAGTATCTGCAGAAGCTGATGTTGCCTTTGAAGTTTTTTAGGTTCAATTTTAGTCCTAAAAGCGTAAAAACGATGTTGCCGCTCTCCACTAACGTGAGAAACTGACGCCTGTTAACCCACCATGTTAATTTTTTTCCCCTTTCTGTACTGTGCACACTCATTTGTGAGTATGCACAAGTGCCAAAAAAAATCATTTCAATTCGAGTGTGAGCTAACGGCGTTAGTCCTAACCGTTAGTGGAGGACAACGCCAAGCTATGTTTTGAAACTTCCTGGTATAAAAATTGAACCCAAAAATCTTTCAAGGCAACATTGTGTTTAGGTGTACTTACTTAGGGAGTAAAATTGCTACTTAACCCAAAATCGATATATGAAAATATTTATATATGACTTAGAGACATGGCACGTCTCGCATGTCAACTGATAGAAGCATTTCACTTTATAGTTAAATCTGATTATTCACATCAAAAATAAAAAAACTAATATATGAAAATATTTATATACAACTTAAAGCCATGGCACGTCTAGTAATTACTACGAGGTTTAGTTTTTTCTCCTGAATAAAAAGAAATGTTTAAAAAATAATATTAGATACCCAAATGAGGCCAAGAAAATGATCGAGAACATACAATACTCATTAAACTTAAATGATTTCATCAGTGTACTCATTCTTATCTTAAAAGTTAAGGCTACGACCATTATTATAGCTATCAATTGTCTATTTTTTCTTGGTAAAATACTTATCAATTCCTATTATTAATATTGTTCAGGTTAAAGTGGGAAATTATTATTAAAGTATAACATAGTTGGCCGAAAAGAAAAGTAAATCGTACTTTTTATTATGCAATTATTTATCATTAAGTTAAATTTGAGCAAATCCAATTGAGTATTAATCCATATGTCCCTTGATAAAACATTGTTTATTTAATTTGAGTAGATTAAAGTAATTTGGTTAATATAATATGTATTTTCTAAAACATCGTCATCTTTTTCAAATTTCTTCATTTTCTCTTATTCTTGATTATTATAGGGAGAGTATCAATATCGATAAATTATGAAAAATATTTACAAATATAAAAAATAGGTATTTGATTTAAGACCAAGATCAAATCCCAAATAGATTTTACACGTTAAGGACATGAGGAGTATTCTCTAAACATACTCGATAACATAAAATTCAAGGGTTAAAGTGCAAATTTGTGGGAAATTTTCATTGCGAAAGAATGTTAACCTTAAAAGTTTTTTTGTGGTCAATATTATCTAAGAAGTATTAAAATGGAGTAATATTGCCCACAGATCGTTAAAAAGTTAATAAGCCAACGCCAATTTTTTTAACAGTGCGAGATAACATTGTTACCTTTTGAAATTTATGGGATATCATTGAACCCAAAAAAACTTTTAGAGTAACATTACTTCTCAATAAAAAATTTTAGGACAAATTTTCATCGTAATCCTAAAATTCAAACTCTTCATACTTGAATGTAATGATTTTTTTCGCAAAAAAATGTTATGATTGTTATGGTGCATCCTACCCAATAATAATAATAATAATAATAATAACTCAATCAAATAAAATATAATCAACCAATTTAAGTTAACAAGTATTCCTTCCTATCTTTTCCATAAACAGCTTTTTTGTCTTTCTTTTTTCTTTTTCCCCCTTAATATAAGTTACTTTTTCTCTTATGTTTTAAAATTTAAACTATATTTTTCTTTTTTACTCTATTAAAGTATATCTTTTTATTAATTATCCTCCATTTATCACTAATTCTCTTTTATTTAATTATTTATTACTCATTTTCTCTCATATTCTCATTTCATAAAGAGGGACATATTTGAGGAAAAAAAAAACATGACACTTTTGACAAGTTTATTGTTTTAAACTAATCTTAATCGTCTGTTTATTTTGCACAATAAAAAAACTTACTTATAACAAAGACTAGAGAGAGTAATAAGAATACTTATCATTTGAATAAGTTTTTTTTTTTTTTTTGCCAATATCATTTGAATAAGTTAGCAACACAGGAAAAGTATGCTAGTCCTACAGGTCATAGATGCAGAGGACCTAATCGAGAAGTGGATTCTGTGATGGTAAGATTCATTTTTTATATTTGTCTGACTTATTTTAATGTATTATTATTAACACTCTTTTAATAATAATCAAGTAATAAAGAGCTTAAGGAATTAGGGAAGATAATTAATTATTATTTTTTAAATGAGAATTTTTAAATTAATCAATTTAACTAACTTTTTTAATTTAATTAAATTATATAAATGGAAAATTCCAAGAGAACAGATATGGAGGGGCAGGTGGCAGACCCCACGGCACACCGCCTCTATTCAGTGGATCGCATCGGCCGACCACCGTCTTTGTAATTTTGATTTTCCCAGACAACGAGAAGGTCTTTGGACGGTTTGTATGTGTGGAGTCGTCCAGAGTTGCGTGGAACCCCACGCGCAACTTAATTGGAGGTCACTACTTGTGGTGGGTCCCCACTCACTGGCTTTCGGCTGTCGTTTCGCCCGTGGATCACACCGTTGCGTTTTAAATCTAACGACAGACATTCGTTTCCAAAAAAGGTAAACCATTATTAATTATTAATTAATTAATGTGCTAAGTAACACCCCCTCTAATCTAGTCTGGTTGGCACTTGGCGTATAATTTTAGATTCCTGAATTTTTTCCTGAATAAATGGAAATAGGGAAGCCATACCTTGGAAAGTGGGGACCCAAGGGCATCAAATCTACAAGAGTATTTAGTTTAGCTTTTAAAAAAATGTTTTTACTGAGATAAGATTCTTCTCAAAAAAAGTAAAATTATTATTTAAAATAAGCTAATTCACATTAGGTGCTTATGTGCGGATGTGTCCCTTATGTGTTCATACCTCTATTAGAGGGATGAACATATTTTATATATATTTTTTTATTTAGATTTAAATTATATGTTGTTTTATGAAGGAAAAAAAGTTGCACCCAATATCTCAAATTAATTAGTTTTCAATCCCGCATTCAAAAATATTTGTCTCAGTAAAACCTTCAGATCTTAGAAACTAATTAATTTGAGACATTAAGTGAAAAAAAAAATCGTAAAAGCAAGATATAATTTAAATATAAATAAATACAATATATAAAAAATAAAAAACTATTATCATCCCTCTAATAAAGGTATGAGCACATAAGGGACATATACGCTATGTGCACCTAATGTGAAATCGTATTTGAGTTGGGTTTCTCATTAGTCTTTTCTCATCATCCCTCATAGTCTCTAAATCATATCCGTATAATCCATTTGAAAAATTACAATACTATTTTTGACTTTTCTCTCATATTTCCAATCAACGATTCAAATGGACTAATGAGAAAAAAGATAAGGAAAGGATCTCACAGTGTATTTACAAGCCTAGATTCTTGTACTTCAAAATGTTTTAAATGCTTTGTTTGGAATAGCGATCGAGCCTTTGAAAGCAGCCTTTTTCAATCGTGATTTATAGTATATAAGATAGCAATGTAAGATGAGTTAATTTAAATGAATAAACATTGTTTGGGTCTCAAATATGTTCTCAAACAAACACTTAATGGACCCATATACAAAGTGATGTTTGCTTATTTTATTACTATGTGGCATTACTAGTAGAGTATGATAGTTTTCCAATCTATGTCCATTGATTTAGAGTCTAATTACTATTAGCATAACATTTTTACTATGACTCTGCAAACTGTTTTTTATACTTTTTAAAATAAGGGTCAAGCTAAAACGAGTTCGAAAATTAGTAATAAAAGTATTTTATGTTAGACAAAAAGCCAAACATGCTCTATATAGTACCATTTCTTTCTCTCTTTTTATTTGTGGAAATCTCACTTTCTCAGATAACTTTTAATGCCTGACTTATATTCTCTCCTTTCCAGCAAACCGAACCAGCGAGGCATTGTCTTTTTCTCATCTTTCCTTTCTACACACGCAAGTAATTAAATTTCTTGCTCAAAATGAAACTTTGATTCCATAAATTATAAATATATTGCATATATATAAGTGTTGCCTATATCCCCAAATTGTGGCTAAATCCATTTGGCCAATGACCATTTTCTTCCTTAAGCAAGTCCCTGCGCTTGCACAGAATCTTCATTGAGGTTAAATAATCTTCTTCATGGCCTCTCTGTAATGTACATTCTAGGTTTCTTTCTTTCTTTCATCAAGCATAAATGTTTAGTGCTGCTTAATTGGTCTAATCAATATCAATAGTAATATATATAAATTCAAAAGTGATGATACTACATTGCTTCCTGTGCTGCTTAATTAAGCCTCAATCCATGAGCAAATTAAATTTATGCTGTGCAACATGCTTGGGTAGTTTGATTTTTTGAATCTATGTTATCATCTACTCCCTTCGGCCCCTAATGCAGGACCTAATTGTGGAGTTGATATTGGTCATAAATGTAAAATTTATTTTTCATATTTGTTATTATTTTCTTAATTTACTTGAGGTATTAAAACCGGGTTAATTAACGATAACCGGTCGATAGTCTTAAGGTCATACTAGTGATGATTGGTTTAAAAGGGTTAGTAAGTAGTAACAAGTCATAGATAGTATGCGTTACATTAATATATTTATATATCATCAATATTAGGTCTTAAGGTCATACTAAAAAAGGGTGATCCTAGTTAGACCTTAACCTAGTCGATTTACATTTTTTGCACAAATTTTTTAATAAAAGGGGGTTCTTATGTTTGCCTCGGGTGTTAGATTGAGCTGGTCATTTTTTCTTGGTTTCTCTACTCATTCAAATTGGACAAGTGGCTTGATCACCGGTTTTCAGGGCAATCATACCAGTCTAGTCTTAGCTTTTAATACTATGAATTTGCCTCAATTTATGCTCTCTCAATCATAGTAAAGTAAGATAGATATCGGGGAATAAAAGAAGATAATTATAATATTTTCCTAAAAATGTCATTGTTAACTACATAGCTTAACTAAATTTCATAATCATATCAAATTAGATAAATAAGTCTTACATTATATGAGAGAATATTATTATATTTCTACTCTAAATTAACAGCTACCTTTTTGGTCATAAAAATAAGATAATTTGTAATTTTCAAAAGCCTTGGTTTATCAGAGTGGGTGTGACATAAATCGCTAAGGTGGTACTGTGGCATAAATCTTTTTTGCAAAAAGGGTAATAGTCTCTTTTGATTAAGATTAAAGCAATGATCTATCATCCTGGTTCGTTCTTGGTGGCAATGGAGTGCTGATGTATTTTCTACTTTGATATTCTTAAAACTTATGCAAATCTTATAGACTTATGCTTTGCATGCTTTCTTAATCTATTAGCCTCCTCATGACTAAACACAAGCTCTGCTTATACACCCACTTAAATTACGGCTTTCTTCTATTTATTTGTGTTCAATATCCAAATTACTATGGGGATAAAATAAAAGGCTGAGTAGTTGGATTCCCTTTCTATAGATGAATTAATGGCTTGTTTGAGTTGACATTCAAAAATTACGTTAACGCAAATTGAGACAATATTGCTTACATACTTACTTACATAAATCATAAATCACGCGTCATAAAAAGATAACTTTTATCGTTAATCTAAATTGACACGAAAATGTTTCATGCACACTTGATTGGGAAAGAGTTCTTTTTCAGCCATTGAGCAAAATTCAGTGCACTTAATGGTCAAATCTAATGGGGAAACAATGGCAAATAATGGTTTAAACAACCCGACTACCAATAAAAAGGGTTAAGGCAATGAATAAATGGCACATCAAGAGGCCCCGCAGACCAAGCGATGGGGACAAGCCCACCCTCCCCATATCTCCAGCCGTACTACCAGTAGGCGGGAAACAGAAACGGGAAAAAGCTCTGTACTTTTCAGAATCCAGTTGGCACAACACTCACACACTTGCAAGTCGCCGACGGGAAATGAAGGATTCCGGCAAGGGCTCTGCTTCTCTGTCTGTGGATGAAAGATACACTCAATGGAAGTCTCTGGTCCCTGTCCTCTATGACTGGCTCGCCAACCACAACCTTGTTTGGCCTTCTCTATCATGCCGGTGCTTGCCCTTTTTCCCACTTCTCTCATTCGCCATCATTTCATTTATTTATTTTTTTTTTTTTGTTAACAATGTCGGTTCATTCATATCGCAGATGGGGTCCTCAACTGGAGCAAGCTACATACAAGAACCGTCAACGTCTCTATCTTTCTGAACAGGTGAGATAATGTTCTCTTGCGGTGTTATGTTTAAGTTTTAGTCTGGTTGGAAAGAACTACAGTTTCATTTGAAATACCGTGAGATGATTCCACCTATTTGTTTTGTAAACCATATCTTGTGGTTGAAAGTTTGATGTGGAAGTTAATTGACTATCATCCCTGTCTGTGTTGATTGTATCTCCGCCAACTTTTAAAACTTACTATCCTTTAAAATCGGTATGATGTGCTTAAAAGTATGGTTTAAAGTTGTCAATTGTGCAAACCATGCAATTTCTCATGTGCATATTCTTTTTGTTCCTTTGCATCATCACCTTTATTCTGATAAACTCATATGTTCATTTGTCCAATTTGGTTTCCTTAAATTTTTCCTTACTTTCAGACTGATGGAAGTGTACCAAATACTCTTGTTATAGCAAATTGTGAGGTTGTAAAACCTAGGGTTGCAGCAGCTGAACATATATCAGAGGTAATGTTAGTTCGTTTTCCCCTCCCTTGCATTTTTGTTTACTGTTTAATTTGTGATTGTTTGGGACCACTCGGTTGTTAAAACCTTAGCTGTTATAAGAGAGCCTGTGAATGGTGTTATTATCATCTCTAACAATGTTCATGAGGTTAGTATTGAAGCTATTGTAAGTTACTTATTGTTTTCTTGATCTTTCAGTTTAATGAAGAATCACGTTCTCCCTTTGTGAAAAAGTACAAGACTATTATACACCCTGGCGAGGTATGCATTATTTTTAGAAGCCCTTCCAATTCAATAGTAGACTACTTCTTATTGTTGATCACTTTTTCTTATAGGAATCAGCCATTGTTTGTGCTTTTTGTTCTATTATGTGTCTTGTGTTTTACAACTATCAAGTGTTCGTTACATTATTTTCAGTTTTATAGGGATAGGAAAAGGTATTTTTTATAGGGATAGGAAAAGGTATTTATTTTACGCTTGTGTTAGGCTATAAATATCATAGATGTATTGTGCCAAATTATGGATGAATTAATGAAATTATTATTCAGATAATTCTCTCCTCTCTTTCCCTAGAACTCAGATTTTGGTTCTAGTCTCTCCATCTTCTCTCATTCCTCTACTCTTCCTCCTCTCCTCCTCTCCTCTTTTCTCTTCTAACTCCCTATTCATCTAGAATTACAGATTCTGGTTCTAGAGTTCCTTTTCTTCTATGCTCTTTCTCTTCTCTCTCTTCCCCTCTCCCCTATTTCTACTTCTATTTTTCAAATCCTAACATTTTGGTATTAGAGTCATCACATCTTGGGCGGTGGGTTATCAATGGTGAACACCCGCCATTCCTCTCACAGCAATGATCTTATATTGCGTAACCCTCTTCTTGAACCCAACCGAGCGCTTCATCTACCCAATTAAACTAATAACTTATCACCAACAAGCCTCTTATCAATCATTTGGATGTGAACATATAAAAATTGAAGAGACAAAAAGAGCATTCATCTTGCTTCAGTCAGCCCAATGAAGCCAAATTATAATGGCAGTCTTCTGGACTCTTTTTCTGGGAAAATGGGGGGTCATGTGTTGCTGACAGCAATTACCATTCCACGGAAAATAAAAAGGCAACTTTCAGAAGCAGTTATTACCGTCAGTTATTGGTCAAACGTGGGCAGTTACCACTTACCACTACTCCACAAATTTCTGAAACTGACAAGCATTTACTCAGAGATAAGGGGTTACGTTTCAGGGGATAGGATATTGTCACTACCATTTTTTTCACCGTTAGATCAAAATCTCATCTACCTTTATCATTGCTCTTTCCTATCGAGATTCTGATTTAATGGTAAAAAATGGTAGTGACCAAAATTGGTAGTGACAATTTATTCCTGGTCATAAATGCAAAACTGCCTCTTTATTTCCTTCCTATCGCCTTGAGGGCAAGGCTGTTCTCCTAGGTGAGGGTATTGATAGGAACCAGCCATTATTTATGCTTTATGTTTTGTTATGTGTATCGGGTTAATTGTTACAAGTGTCCAGTGTTTGTTACATTTTTTTCAGTTTTATAGGGATAGGATAAGTTAGTTATTTTCTGTTTGTGTTAGGCCATAAATATCATATATGTATTATGCCAAAATATGGATGAATGAATGAAGTTGTTATTGAGATAATTCTCTCCTCTTTCCCTAGAACTCAGATTCTGGTTCTAGTCTCTCCATTCTTCTCTCATCCCTCTCTTCTCCCCTATTCTCTGCTCTCCTCTTTTCTCTTCTAACTCGCTATTTATCTTGAATTACAAATTTTGGTTCTAGAGTTCCTCTTTTTCTCTACTCTTTCTCTTCCCCTCTCCCCTATTCATACTTCTATTTTGCAGATTTTAACAGTTTCAACGTCACATAAGTCATATAAGGGAAAAAAAAAAAATTTATCCCTTTTTGTGCATTCATAAATACTTGAATGATCTGATTAGTACATGTAACTATCAAATGGCCTGATCATAAGAAATTTAAATATGAGGAAATTATTTGTATTGAGTTCAGCGATAGAGAAATTTTATTGTAAAGGTCATCATAAAGGCTCAGTTTTTTGTTTTGGGTTGTAGTGAGGAGTAACTTCTTAAACTCTATTGCCTTTTGCCATTTATATTCTATTAGGTGAACAGAATTAGGGAACTCCCTCAAGACAGTAAGATAGTGGCCACCCACACGGATAGTCCTGAGGTAAGCATATACTTATGTGCTTCCATTTTCCGTTTCAAATTAGTATAACCAACAATTGGGTATAACTTTTTCTTTTTAAAATCTTATATTTTATGCTTTACTTTGTTGTTTGTGAGCTATTATAAATTTGATGGAGGAATTAAGCTATTCTATTCGTGAAACAGGTACTGATATGGAATGTTGAAACACAAGCTAATCGCCATGCCGTCTTGGGAGTTGCTGCTTCCCGTCCTGATCTGGTTAGTTGCTATTTGAAATGTAAAAAATTTAATGGCTGGAGACAAGTAAATTTACTTCAATGATTGCTTTCATTGCTATAAAATAAAAAGTTTGGAATTAACTAATGGTTCTTGTTTCTGAATGGTATATATATTGCAATTCATCAAGTACATGGATCAAGTTGATTTTTGTATATTTCAATTCTTGTGTTGGGCAACTGAATCCTGGTTGCACCTTTTTGCAGACATTGACCGGGCATAAGGATGATGCTGAATTTGCTCTGGCTATGTGTCCAACTGAACCCTTTGTTCTTTCTGGAGGTAGGAGTCTTTTAATTGCTTTCTCTCAGTTATGATATCTAAACTCTACTTTTAACGTCATCCTTATCTGATTATCTTTTAAAGACACTAACCTTTTTGGTTCTGTGGTGGAAAATTAGCTTAAAGGTACCATGGCATCCTTCAGTGCCATTGACATTGGCCTTGCAACCATAGTTTATGTATTTATCGTCATCGGTTTCCTATATCAAGGATTAGAAGAGAGATAACAACCAATGGTGGTGCAGCCTAGTGCCCCCAGCTTTTCTCTTAGTGCACATGATGTGTGGTTGAATTCCTATTGAATCACCCTTGTGCATCAAAACTTGCCAAATTTTGAAGCTCCATTGTAAACCAGATGCATGTGATGTGTGGTTGAAATCGTACGAATTACCTTTGCGAATCAAATATTTCTAAATTTTGAAGCACCCTTGTAAACCAATCCCTCTGGGGTTGAGGTGGAATAGGATGAGAAGACAGGAAAATGCTTTTATGGTTCGAATGCAGCTGAAATGGGCCATTACCTTGTGTGCTATATACATATGATTTTAAATTGAGCACTCACAATATTACATATATTTATATATATATATATATATATATATGGCATGCGGCCCAAAATGGAGCTGATGTGTAACTTTATTAAAACTAGAATAAGATTTTTTCCTTAAAACAAGTTTTGCAGCCATATTTTGATTCTATGGTCAACTCTAAAGCTTATAAGATAGGTCCAATTCAACTGTGTCTGGTAGGAGCGGGAGTTGACTGTTTCATATGCTGTCATGAACAGATGACATTGGAAAACATGTCCTTGTTGTGATGCTTATAGAAGAGATTGAGGCACTAACTGTCATTGTCACAAAAGAGCAGCATTGTAGCACACCCTCAAGATCTACATCTCTCCGCACCATTTCATGTTCTATAGATTTAGATTCTTGTGCATTTCTCAAGTCAGCAATACACTTTAAATACTCATACGCACTTCAACTTCTCTGATTTTGCATTAAAACTAGATGCCAGATTTTCCTTTTGAAAAGATCTTCAACTCCAATATTTAGTGCCATGCTGGCATGCATTTTTATTAGTAGTTGAAATGACGGCTAGAGGCAATTTTTAGAAAAAGAAGTTTTTTTTTTTTTATAATCAAAATAGAAAAATAGGTTAAAAGCCTTATAAAGCTTCTTTAGATACAAAACTTCATGTCTCTATAGCTGATGAAAATAAGTTTCTTCTCTTTCTGGGCAATCTATCTTTATACTACACATTGCATTTTGTTTACTTTGGGTGGCAGGCAAGGACAAGTGTGTGATCTTATGGAGTATTCACGATCATGTCACAAGTTTAGTGGCTGAAGTAGCGTCTAATGGTAAACAAGGCACTAAGTCTGGAGGGAATGGTGAGAAAACTACAAAAGGCCCTTCTATTGGACCACGGGCATATACAAGGGACACAAGGACACTGTAGAGGATGTACAATTTTGCCCATCGAGGTAATGCCTCTTTCTTTACTCAGTTGTATGTGTCAATTATGTGTAGCTAAAAAGTTGTTGTCACAGTAATCATTTGTACTCAATCTCATTTTCTGCATGTAATTTTGGTTACTAAATAGAGTTTTAAAATGATTGACCTGTGATATTAGAATTTATTGTGTAATTCAAAATCCCCATTTAGTTAAAATAGTGATTTATTCCCAAATAGATCAGAAAATGGACTGTAATTTGAAAATTTCAAATTCCCATTCAGTTGCCATTCGGATTTTAAGGGATCAGACTTGCTGAGTTCATTGTCATTTTGTTTTGTTTTTCATTGTTGTTGATTAATTCATCATGTTTCCATTTTGTCGTTTTCTGATATCTTCCTCAATTTTATGTATGAATTGAAGTGTGAACGAGTTCTGTAGTGTTGGTGATGATTCTTGCCTCATACTCTGGGATGCACGATTGGGATCTACTCCAGCATTCAAAGTATATTTTCATCTATCCTTATAAATATTATCTTTCTTTTTGTTAATTAGTTGAAGTTTGGAAGCACAACATGGTAACAAACTAATATAAGTGAAGGTGGTGTGGAAAGTAGTGATTTACTCTGTATATCAATTAGCTGTTTTACTGCATTTGTTTTGTTCATTTTTTGATGGGCTTCATCTAAAACTTGGTGGCTGTAGAATTTTTTGTGATAACAACCGATTGAACTGAAATTTCAGTTTTGTCCTTTCTCTTCATATTCAAAGTACTGATACTTTAATTTTTATTTATTTTTTAAAAATATATGTTCCTCATGGTACAGATGTAAGAAATTCATGTCTTAATATTCACTGTAAGAAAAAGAGCACAATGTCATTAACTGCCTTACTTACCATGTCGCCTTTTGTAGTTTTTGTTGTTTTAAATTCACAGTCAACTCAAGTTTTGTGGTCTTACTTGTTTGGTAATTTGTCCTTTCAACTCTTTTTTAGAAAAAATAATAATTTTTTAAATCTGATTGTTATTATGTCTTCGTTTTTTTCTCATGTCTTTTTTTCTATTTTATGGTTATCTTTGGAGCAGGTTGAGAAGGCGCATGATGGGGACCTTCATTGTGTTGACTGGTGTCCTCATGATATTAATTTTATTCTGACTGGGTATTCGTGCCTTCTATTGAAAGATTTTATCTTACAGTTCCTTAGTCAAACTTATGATCTTATATGTTTTTTTTTTTTTTGGGCTATCTTTTTTAGTTCTTTACGGATTTTATTCATATTTGGTTCCTTATCCTGTGCAAATGCCAAAGCACTTTATAGGACTATTGGATCCTCTGTCTTATTTTTGGTTCTTTGGCTTCAGTTCTGCTGATAATACAGTTCATATGTTTGATCGTCGGAAATTTACCAACGGCGGAGCTGGGTGTCCAGTTTATAAATTTGAGGGTCATGATGCTGCTGTCCTCTCTGTACAGGTGACTATTGAGACAGCGCCTTATTGACACTAGTTAACCTGCTGCTTTGAAATGCACGTCCTCCCCCCCTCTTTGTCTATTCAAATGCATGCCAGTTTTGGGAATTTTGGTTGTAATTGTTACTCTTACAATTATTCATCTGTTTCAGTGGTGTCCTGACAAGTCGTCTGTATTTGGGAGTGCTGCTGAAGATGGCATCTTAAACATATGGGATCATGAGCAGGTTTGAATACTTCAAATTTTAACTCATAGGGTTGCTTCAATTTGTCCTTCACTACCTTTTTGTTCATCATGAAATGCACATGGCATTTTGAATTAATTTAATCTAGTTCCAACGTGCTTGGGTATTACAATGTTGTTCGGGCCAGTAAATTAAGAATATCCTTGGCATTCACAAGCATTCCATGTAATGGATATTTAGCACGGACATTTTATGCTTATGGACACTGCCTGTAACCTTGAATATATGTTGCTGGTATAAACTAAGCCCTTAATTGCTGAATGGAAGAGCCTCGATGTGTGAGAGAATATCTTATGCACACACAAAAGCATTCTAGTTCTAGTTTCCTGACATCATATGCATTGTTTATCTTTTTAGTCTTCTTTTCTGGTGTAACACTGATCTTTATTTGCTTAGGTTGGTAAAAAGCTAGATTCTGCTGGTCCAAAACTACCCAACGACCCTCCAGGTTTATTCTTTCGACATGCTGGGCATAGGTATGAACTTCATATCTATTGATATATTCTAAACGTTATTTTGGCCATATAAGAAAGACAAAGATTGCAAATTTTATCTTTATTCCTTCCAGTTGGGCTGGAACTCCTTTGTTGTAATAGGTCTGAGTTTGACATTTTAGTTTACCAATGATCTGAAGAGATTTCATGTGTGTCTATGGAAGTTTGTAACTCGAATGGAAGGTTTCATGGGTGGAAAGTTGTTGATGCTGACCATAAACAGATCGAGAGGCAAGGTTTGAGATTTTGAGCAACAATTACAAATCATGGACTCTGTTACTAGTATAAAATGTAGGGGATGCATAGAAGCACCAAGTGTCTGATTTATTAAATAATAAATACTACTCCCTCCGTTCCTTTTTTTAAGAAACAACTACCACATATGACTTGTTCCTATTTATAAGAGACATTTAGATAATGTCTCAAATTTTCTTTATTTACTTCCCATTTTGCCCTCATTTAATTACTCATTAATATCATTGCATTTATTGCATTCACTCACACTCTGTCCCCACCACACACACTCTCTTCCACATATATCTTTTTTCTACTTTCCTTTTTCTCACTCTCTCTTATTCCCCTCTCCTTATAAATAAGGGTATTTTTGAGAAAAAATGTTGCAATTTTTACATATTTATTGTCTATAACCAACTTTTGATCTGTGTTGTTCGGTTAAGTGTTTCTTATTAAAAAGAATGGAGGGAGTATTTTTTTACGATACCATGTACCGATATTGATGGGTTTGAAACCAATTGGAGTCTTGGTCTAACAACTGAGAGTCTGAGATTAAAAATCCCTCGGTACAAGTGAGGTTTGGTTTTGGTCAGACCTAGTTGAAATCAAGTTAACAATTAACACGCAGACATACGCATGTCTGTTCTCTCTCTCTCTCTCTCTCGCACACAACAAAATTATCAAAGAAATTAAAAAGTGGTTTAACATTAATTTTAGTACAAGTCAAGCTTTTGATATAGGACTGGCATTCTGTGTATCCAGCAATGGTCACTTGGGCTTGTAATATTCTTTCTTTGGCTAATAAGTAAAATGCAATGCAGTTAATATTTGCTTATTCATTCAGGGACAAGGTTGTTGACTTCAACTGGAATGCTTCTGACCCATGGACAATTGTTAGTGTCTCTGATGATTGTGGAAGTACTGGAGGTGGTGGTACCCTTCAGGTAAGCGATTTTTTTGGTTTTTCGGATTGCATCACAAGTCAGCTTGAGTTTGTCCAGTTTATTACACTCTTCTGCTTACTCTCTATGAAGTATGAATTGCTGAATTTAATAGACAAAATGTTTGGAAACATTTTAAATGGAGTTCATATTGTGATGCAGATATGGAGGATGATTGATCTGATTTATCGACCCGAAGAGGAGGTATTGGCCGAGCTCGATAAGTACAGATCCCATATTATGGGATGCAACAACCCATGACATGGCTGGAAACTATGTAGTTTTAGGAATTCACTGAAGACTGTAACATAGTGTTGTTCATTTGCAAAGAAGAAGAAAAAAAGACCGTGTAGACCTCTTGACTTTCTTGTTCGTTCCTCAAATTGTTTTCTGGCTTTTAATCTTGCCAAATTGTGAACATCTCATTTGGTTAATAGGTTTAAATCGTGGTCTAAAAGCTCTTCTTCTTGTTTTGTTTTGGCCTCTTGTTTGTGAAGAAAAATCGGTTGTTATTCAAAAAGCAGTTTATTCTGTTATTTTGTGAATCACTATGTCTTGTATTGACCTGTGTCTTGTTTGGTTGTGCACTTCATTTATTAGCCAAATACAAAACACAAGTTATCAATGTTCTTATTGGCATATTGATATAAAATAAAATAAAAATTTGTAATTTAATCATTATTAAAATAATAATCTACCTATAAAAATTCTGCTTCCTTGAAATACTATTCCCAATTAGTTACGTATGATTTATAAATATAAAGGATGTGAGTATTGGGGAGAAAATAAATATATGAGAAATTTTTATTAAGCATAACCTAACCATCCTATAGCTACTCATTTTTTTACACTCCTCTAGTCTTTAGTATAAAACATATTTATTTAATTTAATTAGTTTAAGAAAATTAATTGAGTTAGTTAATATAATATGTATTTTTAAAATATCGAATTATTTTTCTTAATTTTTGTTTAGTATTTAGTTATATAAAGCAATTTTTGACACATTTTTACTCGTACAGTATTTTTGTCTGTAGCTACAAGCACCTTATACTTATGATCTTGAGTGCTACTAAAATAAATTTAGGATGCTGAAGATAATAAAATTAATTTTAATTAAATACTGAGTTTATTAAGGAAAAAAAAA
This sequence comes from Acacia acuminata, assembly GCA_019022655.1. NCBI lineage: Eukaryota > Viridiplantae > Streptophyta > Magnoliopsida > Fabales > Fabaceae > Acacia > Acacia acuminata. The sequence goes on from JAFJYI010000248.1 coordinate 722,622, forward strand.
AAAAAAGTTATAAAGGGAGTTAAGATTACATAGATAATAGATATATAATTTTTCTTACGTACATGCACAGTTTTTTCCATCAAAGATTTTTTTAATTTTATTTTATTTTATTTGATGGTGTCCATCTCCTTCAGCTCGATTTTATTTTCCATTTTGTTTGTCTCTGTCTGAGCTCCGACTAACCGCAGGTACCTTTTCCTCCGCCATTGTTTTGATCTTCCTTCCTCTTATGAAACAACACGTCTCGATATCAAATTCGGATCTTTCCTTTTCCTAATTAACCGCCCCCTTCTTCTTCTTCTTCTTCTTTTTTATTTTTCTGTAATTGAGTAATTCTGATTCTACGACGGCATCACGGAGGACGAGCGATTCTCCAACTCCGGCGTGGTTATCAACTGAACTTTAGTCTAGCGCATTAATCCAACCGTAGCCTTCATCTAGAAGAATACCCACACCTATATCTTTCTAGTTTGGTGCGCGAAGTGACGGAGTCTTTGTGTGAAATTGAAGATGAAAAAACCCTGACTCTCCTGTTCTTTCATAAATCATAAGACCTGGACTACATACCTTTCTCGTATTCTCTGATCTTTTTGTTTCATTCCTTTGATTTTTTTTTTTCTGTTTTGTTGTGAATATATCTGGTTGACACCCCGTGATCGATTCAGGTCTTTCATCGTGTTTCATGATTATGTGAATCTTTATCTATTTGAAATTTAAATTATCCAATTCGTTCAGGAGCAATTAAGTTTCATTTCTATATGCATGTATAGATTTCGATGGGAAACCGAATTTTGGTCATGGTCATACTAGTATAGCTCGGTAGAATTGTTGGGTTTTCTAATAGAATTGAGTATGGAAAATGTTATGTTATTTCATTTCGATTTTTATAAATATAAAATTGTAGCACAAGAGGTGTGGTTAGCTATTAGTTTGGGTGCAATTGGAAGAAGAAGAATTGAGAGAGGGAGGGAGAGATAGATGGATAGAGGTTACGGTGGTAGCAGCAATTGAAGAAGTCTTTGGTGGTGTTCAGTCGCTTGATTTTAATAGCTTTTTTAGAGGGATATTATAGTCTGTTTTATATTTTCTTACATACCAAGTGTACTTGTGAAATTCATTTGCATTCGTTTTCCTCTACTCATTCTTCTTTTCCCATTTCAATTCCTTTAAAATTCCTTCTGTCATATCAAACAGGACATTAGATTTTACATTTCTATTTTATTTTTCTTGTTAGGTTTCTCTCTGAGCTCCAAGAAATAGTGGGCTCCTTTTCTCTTTGATTATTTACTTCTTCCTTATTAATTGTAGGAAAGAAACAATGCATCTCAAAATCAAATTATTCTATTTTCTCTCCCTTCCCTACCAGCCCATCCTTAGAATTTTTTTCTACTTTTCAGTAGTTGATTATAATTCTGTCTTGAGATACGGCTGGTTCAAAGATATAGAGTGGGGATTTTCTTTTGCTGGGTTTTAAAGTGTTGTTTTTTGTTAGAGTTATTTTTCTATTTGAATGAAATTAATCCGTGTTATGGTTTTTGTGGATTCTTGGGTTTTGTAATTTGTGAATTTCTGGAATTTTTTGCAGGGTATTTGAAGGTGATTTAAGATGTTAGAGCAGTTACTCATATTTACAAGAGGAGGACTGATCCTCTGGACTTGTAATGAACTTGGAAATGCTCTTAAAGGATCACCAATTGATACCTTGATCCGATCTTGTCTTTTGGAGGAACGATCTGGTGCTGCATCATATAATTATGATGCCCCAGGTGCAGCTTACACCCTCAAATGGACCTTCCACAATGAGCTTGGCCTTGTGTTTGTGGCTGTGTATCAACGAATCCTTCATCTGTTGTATGTGGAAGATCTGCTTGCTATGGTGAAACGTAAGTTTTCAGAGATTTACGATCCAAAAAGGACAGTGTATCATGATTTTGATGAAACTTTCAGACAGTTAAAGATGGAGGCCGAGGCTCGGGCTGAGGATTTGAAGAAAGCAAATCCTGTTGGCAGGGCTTTAGTTAACAGCAAGAAACAAGGTCAGGGACAAAAGAATGGGCCTGAAGGAAGAAATAAGAAAAAGAGTGAAGGTTCTTTGAAAAGTGATGATGGGGATAGTGATAATATCAAAGGGCATGAGACGGAGAATGGGCACTCCAATGGCCATATTGTTGCTAGTAGAGAATCTAACTTGGATAATAGTACTAACAGTAAAGAGAATGGAAGTTCCAATCTTGGAGCTTTTGATGTAAATAGGCTTCAGAAGCTTAAAGTGAAAGGAGGAAAGAAGACAGATACTGTTACCAAAGCCTCAAAGGTAGAGCCGAAGAAAAAGGTGAAGAAAAATAGAGTATGGGGCGAATCACCTGAAACAACAAAACTGGACTACACAGATCATGTGGGTGAGAATGGTGAAAGTAACATAGATTTTGTGGCTGCTGATCAAGGTGAAAGTATGATGGATAAAGAAGAGATTTTTAGTAGTGAAAGTGAAGAAGAAGATGGTGACATGGAGATGAACAGCAAACCTGATGCTAAAAAGAAGGGATGGTTTTCATCCATGTTCAAGAGGTAAAATTGCTGACCTTTTTTATTCTTAGATTTTTTTGAAGTTGTTTGAATCCAATTTAAATTACTTTATTTTCCATAAACTAGATGATGGTCCTCATGTGTTGAATGGAATCTAAGGAATGAGATTCACTGTTAATTGTTTTTAATATTATATATTGATAAGAATGACATTGATAATGAGGTGTATGCTATGCTTATATTATGGAATTGATACTCTTATGCTTCGATATCAGTAAAATTGAAATATTGATATTTTCTCGTGCTTGTAAAATTGTAATGTTATTAGATTTTCTTGGATTTTGTATGAAATTTACGAAATGGTTGGGTTGGACCAGAGAATTAATGGAGAAAGAAGTAGGAAATGAGTCACAGATAATTATCCTTGGACATTAAATTTCTCACTTATTTATCTCATCTATATCTTTCTATTTATAATATAAAATCTACAGGATGTTGCATTATTCATAATTCACAAAAAATGCGGCTCATCTCAAATATTGTGCTAAACACAAGCCTATAATGAAGGGGCAGGTTTATTTAGATGAAAATTTCCTAGTTGTAATTTGCAAATAAGTTTGCACGTACTATTATCAATTACCTATAAATTTTGCTTTGATTTTAGATTCTTTATTTTTGTTTCCAGACCTCACTAACTTGAGTAATATTAATATTCATGCACATCATTGTGCTCAGCATTGCAGGAAAGGCTAACTTGGAGAAGTCGGACCTGGCACCAGCTTTGAAAGCTCTGAAGGATAGGCTCATGACTAAGAATGTGGTATGTGTTTGTGTTAATCAATTTTGGTTCTTTTTTCTTGTTTACATGACTTGTTATATATCTGTTCCTTTAAATTTTGCCAGTCAGCTAGTATTGATTGCAACATGTGGATGTGCGCTTGTAGGCTGAAGAGATAGCTGAGAAACTCTGTGAATCAGTGGCAGCAAGTCTTGAAGGCAAAAAGCTAGCTTCATTTACAAGGATTTCTTCAACAGTACATGTTTGTTTCTATCCTTTCTCCTATCTGCATTAGAGGCTTCTCTTTATTTGTATGTGCCTTTTTTTTGGGTCAGCATACTGATAGCAGAATCATTGCAGGCTGCAATGGAAGAAGCAATTGTTCGAATTTTGACTCCTAAGCGCTCTATCGACATACTAAGGGATGTGCATGCTGCCAAAGAGCAAAGGAAACCATATGTCGTTGTATTTGTTGGTGTTAATGGAGTTGGAAAATCTACTAATCTAGCTAAGGTTACGACAAGATGTGTCCTTTCTTCTCTTTTTCCTGTTTTCAATTGAGATTTTTTATGTAGGTTATGCGTTCTGACCAGATCAAAATGGTCTATTTTCCTTGTCATTGTGTAGGTTGCTTATTGGCTTCTGCAGCATGACGTTAGTGTCATGATGGCTGCTTGTGACACATTTCGCTCTGGTGCTGTTGAGCAGCTGCGGACTCATGCCCGTAGACTTCAGGTTCATATTGGTTATACTCCTTAATTCTTAGTACAGTTCTGCTGCACATGTATTCATAGACCATGTCTTAAGAAGTTTACAGAAAGGATAGCCTGGTTGTTTCCTTTTTTTTAGATCCCTATATTTGAGAAGGGCTACGAGAAAGATCCTGCCGTTGTGGCCAAAGAAGCAATTCAGGAAGCTTCTCGCAATGGTTCAGAAGTGGTTCTTGTTGATACTGCTGGTCGTATGCAGGTACAATGCCAGTTGCCTTTCGTGAATTATATCTCATTAAGTCACATGTGTACAAAAAACTAGTTGACTTGCTATATTAATTCCTGCTGTGAGGAGGATTATTTCCATGCGGGACTGTTTGATCAACCCTGGCTTTTGGTCTGGAACATTTTTATCATAAAGCTGCGATGTTTATCTGTCATGTTGTTACTGGTTTTCAGGACAACGAACCACTGATGAGGGCACTGTCAAAGCTAATATACCTGAACAATCCGGACTTGGTCTTATTTGTGGGAGAAGCACTGGTTGGGAATGATGCAGTTGATCAGCTTTCAAAGTTCAATCAGGTTCAGTTCTATACTTTCATATGGTTCAACTGCAATCCCTTGTTTCTATTTCCTTTATTGCAGTTATTGAAGTGTAGCTATTTTGGTACAGAAATTAGCCGACCTTTCAGCATCTGCTAATCCCAGATTAATAGATGGGATTTTGCTCACTAAGTTTGACACCATTGATGATAAGGTATGAGTTCTGAAACAGCAATCGCATCATGAATGAAAGATTTTTTTCTGGGAATGTTGATGTTGAATCATCCGTTTGGCAGGTGGGAGCTGCACTTTCAATGGTTTACATATCAGGAGCTCCAGTGATGTTTGTTGGCTGCGGACAGTCCTACACTGACCTCAAAAAACTCAATGTCAAATCAATAGTGAAGACTCTTCTCAAATGATGATGAATGCTGGTTTTAGATTTTGTTTGCAATGCTGTTGATCCATCATGAATGGTTTTTTGTTTTTGTTGTTCTCATATTTGTTCCCTTCTTGTCCAAGCAAATTTATATATTCATGTTATTGATTAAATAATATTCAATAAAAACTATTAAACATTTAATGATTATTAATATTAAATATAATCATGAAAATGTAAACAACTTAATTGAAGAAATAAACTTGATTACACGATGTGGTGCAATCCTATTACAATAATTAGCTATCATATTTAGATGTTAAATCACATGATAATGATAGATCCTGTAATATGTTCTTTAAAATATACTATAGCATGTACAATGTTTCTTAATTTTTCTTTTTGTTTTATATATATGCACCTTGTGATGAAGTTTATGCCTTTTTATTTTCCCAGTTTCATTTATTTCCTTTATTGAATATAACTTTACACAATTCATACTTTTTTGGTAATTATATATTCATAAGTGCTTCTAATAAATGAAATCCAAGCGAAATCATAATTCTTAAAGTCACTTGTGAAAAAAATCGAAACAGAAATCACAATTAACCAACAACACTTTTAACCAATGTTATTTATTGAAATTATGATCGCAATTGTTCAGCACTAATCCAAATGGGCACTGCATAAATAGGGGTACATTTAAGAGAAAAGTGACATTTTTTAATATTTATTGTTATTAACTAATCTTAACCGTTAGTTCTTTTTGCGTAATGACGAGAACGATCATTATTAATTACATTTTGTGTTGTGCAAAGTGCCTAATTATGCTATATACTACTTCCGGTCTTAATTATAGGAATATTTTTGTAGATAAATTATACTATAAAAATGTTCCTATAATTAGTGACCGGAAAAAGATAATGATAATACTCGCTTTTCTAATTTAATTTTGGGATAGGACTATTAATTTATTTTTGTATCAATGACATGACTTTTAATAAATTCACTAATAGCAATAGGTGAGTTTTTTCTATGGCAACTCCAAGAATCGTGGTTTTAGAAGCTCTTGTAAATCATAAAAGTTATTTTCTAAAAATTAATCCAAACAAACACTAAAATGAGTGTTTAGTAATTTTTGAAGTCGTAGTTTCAAAAACCTTTTTCTACAAGTCGAGACAAATCTGTTTCACATACTTGTCTTATAAAATGTGTATTTAGATTAGTTTTGGAGAATAACTTTGAGAGGGACTGTGAAGGTTCTCAAACCAAACAGTGACTAACTAACATATGATTTCCAAGATTCGGCGATATCTCCTTTATCAAAGAGTCGGTGATATCTCCCTTACCTTGAATATTTGTGAATAACATTTCTATTGAAGTCTATGCTGTTTTGAGCATCAATTGGTATTACAGTGAAGCAGTCAGTGATTATCAAATTTGTGTTTGTTCGTTCTCAAGGCTGGAATCACTATTACTATCAGTATGGGGTGACGTTGATTTATCTGATTAGTGCATTCTTTTGCCGAACTTACTGAGTTGATTATGCTTCTCCATTGCGTGTGTAAGATTTTGCTGGATTTATGATGTGACAATCTATGACCATATGTCGATCCAGGATGAATTGGTGGCTAAGTGTCCACCCTTAAATTGGGGACATTGGAGATTTTTTTTTTTTTTTTTTTAAAAAAATTAATACATGTTTGAATGATTACTCACCCTTAAATTAAGTACTCATTTTTAATACATCAAGACTGTATTTCGCAATCGGATGGGAGATGATTAGTTGAATGATTGTTTAGTGCCTTATATTGAAAAAGATGTTTTTAATAGCATTAATAATAAGTCAATTATGATAGAATTCCAAAAAATAAGGTTTAGAAGGATGACATTGTAATTATTTTTATTGTAATATTTCTTTTATTAAAATATAGATACTTGAATTCTTGAATGCTCACCCTTTATTGTAATTTATGTAGCTGCATTTCTAACAGCACTTGGCCTTACTTTTCTAAATGAAAGATTTGTAAATTAATTGCCTCTTTTATTTCATCATCGTATTCACTTGATTTTATGAATATTTTTTTGTATTCTTTTTTTTTTTTTTTATTGTTTATATTCTTTTGTTTTTTTAATGCCCGTAAAACTTTCCTTAAAAAAAATTTTTGGGGGCAGCCCCTTAATCCCCCGCTAATGGTGTCCCCTCAATAATTTTCTAGATCCGCCCTGTCTATGACCAAGGTGTTGGATTTTACGACACTTAGTAGTTGATTATACTTCTATCAATCTTGTTTTGCTTCATGGTGGAAGAATCGGGATGGTTTTGAACTATCATTTATCCCAGTCAGTTCAGAACTTTGAAGTCTTCAAACATTTGGGCTATATATCAGATTACCAACAAAGTCTTGTTTTCCTTGGTTGGCTGTAAGATTGAACTTGTAAAGTACTTTCTCCGGTCTTAATTATAAGATATGGTTAACTTTTTTTTTTAGAGAGATTAAGGAAACTAATTAAATTACTTTAGAATATTTTTATTTTTATTTTTTTCTTCAAACTAATTAGTTTGACTAATAAACTAATATATAATGTAAGGATACACAACATATGAAATGATTAAGAAACTTATTTAGCTTCCTTATTCTCTTCCAAAAAAGTCAATTATATCTTATAATTAGGACCGAAAGTAGTATCTAATATAACATCTTTCATTTGAAATGTTTGCCCTTTTTAATTAGTTTTGGCTGATAGGTAGCTGATGAATTGTAAAATTATATTATTGCAACTACCTTCACAAAAGTCATGGACAGATATAAAACATGGGGAATTCTATGTGTAATTTTGCAGCTTCATGAGCATGCACGGGCAATTTTTATGATTTTTTTTTTTTTTTTTTTTGGGGGTCAATGTAACATTTAAAACTTTTTTATAATATAAGGTAAAGTTGTCAATATGAATTTAATTTCCCTCCGCTCCCTTCCTTTTCATTAATCTAAAAAGGTAATATTAAAATGGGTTAAATGGCAAACTGAAGAATACCTTCAGGAGTAATTTTATCCTGAAAGTTTTATTTGGCTCAATATAGACCCAGAAGTTTAAAAACATAGCAATCTTGTCATTTTCCGTTAAAAAAACTAACATTAAAGTTAAAAAAGTGACATTAACTGTTAGTTTTTTGATAAAAAAAAGGACAACATTGCTATATTTTTAAACTTTAAGGACTATATTGAAAAAAAAAACTTTCAAAACAAAATGGCTTAAGGTGCGCCCAACACAATAAATTATTGGCTCATGAGCGTCCAACGCAATTAACTATTAAGTGGAGCACCCAACACAACAAACTTTTAAAAAGGAGTGGCTAAAGACAACAAACTTTTAAAAAGAAGCGTCTAACACAACGCCGATTAGCAAAAAGTTAACGTCCGTTATTTAAGATAAGGCCCAACACAACAAACTATTACTCCAAGAGCGCCTAGAATAAAATTCTAAATTTTACTAAATTAAATAATTTTTTTCTCAATTATCATTACTCAAAACTACTTGTATAAATATATATGGACAAAAATTACTCATTCTTCAATTTTGTCAAAATTATAATTTGCTAAAATAAACAAAAATTTTAATTAAAAATATAATTATATGATTTAAATAAAACTCAAGGTGTTTTATAGTTTATTATATATGTTAAATAAAAAAATTATATGATTTATTTTTATTTTAGAATAAATTTATGTGAGTTAAAAAATTCATTTAATCTTAATAAAATTTAAAAAATCTAAAAAATCTATTATATCCTTAAATAAATGAAATGAGTTTAAGTTTTATTTTTATAAAAAGAGTTTAATGGATATCAACTTTGATACTTAATAATATAAATCCGCAATTTGATGATATATTTGTTAATTAAATGATCTACTTGATTATATGAATATAGGACTTGTTGAAAAAAAGATAACTTAAGAGGCTTGATCAAGAACAATTTAATAACAAGGTTAAAGAACAATTATAATGGGTTAAGGAGAATTTGGCTCTACGAAAGTCCCATATCCATATAAGCAATACATCATTAATTAACAAATATATCATCAATGTTTTGGATTTATATTATTAACTATCAACGTTGATATTCATTAACTCTTTTTATAAAAATAAAAATTAAACTCATTTCATTTCTTTCAAATTTTTTTAGATTTTTTAAATTTTATTAAGATTAATTGAATTTTTTAACTCACATAAATTTCTTCTAAAATAAAAATAAATCATATAATTTTTTTTGTTTAACATATATAATAAACTATAAAACACTTTGAGTTTTATTTAAATCATATAATTATATTTTTAATTAAAACTTTTGTTTATTTTAGCAAGTTATAATTTTGAAAAAATTAAAGAATAAGTAATTTTTGTCCATAGATATTTATACAAGTAGTTGTGAATAAAATTTAATTTTCATTTTTTTTGAAGTAATAGTTTGTTGTGTTGGGACGCGACCTTTACATAACTGGACGTTAACTTTTTTCTTATCGTTGTCTTACATATTTACGGGCCTCCTTTTTAAAAGTTTGTTGTCATAAGTCGCTTTTTTAAAAAAATTTATTACGCCGAAGACTCATTTAATAGTTAATTATGTTGGACGTTCGTAAATCAATAATTTGTTATATTGGACGCACCAAAACCCAAACAAAATTCCTCCTAAACTTCCAAAATATATTTACTACTTAACCCTATTAAAATCTCTCCTATTCTCTCCCACCCCTCCCCTCCACTCCATCAAAATCCCTCTGGTACGTTCCCTCCGTCGAACCAAATAGAACCGTTGTTCTGTGACTGTCTCTTTCATACTCACACTGCAACTCAGAAGATTATGGCTACCATCTCCGTCCGCACGAGCACCTCCCTCTTCCTAATTCTCCTTCTCATCTCCTCCGCCCACTCGTTCTACCTTCCCGGCGTTGCTCCTCGAGATTTCCAAACTGTATGCTCTAATCCTCTCTTTCTCGCTTCTCCCAACTGTTGATTCATGCTTTACTTCCTGTTTATTCTGCCTAATTGTAGTATTTGAGTTATGGCTTATTTCCAAACCGTCTTCATGTGGTTGGATCTAGGGTTTTTGGTCTGATCTAAGACATGTTTTTGGCAGTCATCGTTATGATTGTTCAATGAGATAACTGAATTTCTTCCATTTCATATTTTCCTTTTATACTACCATTCTTGGTTTTCTCGAACTCATGTTTATCGGGGATGATCCGGTTATGATGTGATTAGAAAGAAAATGGATTTTTTCCCTCCCGTAGGATACTGTTTTAGAAACTGTTTGTGAATATGCCTCTAAGTACATGTTGCTTGAGATCTTTCCTGAGGATGGATATCGGCTTGTCTTTTTGAGCATGGGTCACCTTTTTGGTTCTGTATCATTTGTTACAAATGCTGCTGCCGGATCATTTTTTAATTTGATGCACATGACACTCAACACTGGAGTTTAGTTCAATGGGCAGATTGGTAGGTGGGGTTGTGACCTAAATAGTATTTAGTATGGCTTCAGCTGACCGTTTAATTTGCTATGTTATACTATAACTAAAGCATATTAATTCTTTGTTTGCACTATGGGAGCAGGGCGAACGCTTGTCAGTCAAAGTGAACAAATTATCGTCTACAAAAACTCAACTTCCATATGACTACTACTACTTAAAGTACTGCGAGCCTCCCAAGATTTCGAACAGTGCAGAAAATTTGGGTGAAGTTCTTCGAGGTGATCGAATTGAGAATTCAGTATATACGGTGGGCATTTATTACCTAATCCTTTTAAAATTTTCAGGGACAATTAGGAGGCCTTGTATTTAGTTACTATTGCTTCTTCTTTGGTGATGTGGAACTGAAGTATGAATTCTTTCTGTTTTTTTTTTATTTTTTCAGTTTGAAATGAGAAAGGAGCAGTCTTGTACTGTAGCTTGTCGTGTAAAGTTGGATGCTGAATCTGCAAAAAATTTTAAAGAAAAAATTGATGACGAATATCGTGTGCACATGTAAGTGGTGAATGAATGGTGGCTCTTTTTCTTTCTGGTAAGATCTTGAAATGTTTGTCTGTTGCATGATTGCCTACATGTTCCTGCTATTTAATGCCTGGATGATGCAAGTTACTTTACAAGACAATGTGGACTTGCTACTAGTCTATTTTATTTGACCTGACTTTATATGGACATGCAGGATTTTGGATAACCTTCCTGTTGCTGTTCGTAGACAAAGGAGGGATGGAAGTCCGTCAACAACATATGAACATGGTTTCCGTGTAGGGTTCAAAGGAAATTATCAAGGGGTATGGCACTAAATGCATTTATTTTGTAAAAATATCTCATACTTTAAATTAAAAGTCTTATAATTGAAATTTTACAACAGAGCAAGGAGGAAAAATATTTCATCAATAACCACTTGAGTTTCAGAGTCATGTATCACAAGGATGAAGACCCTGACTCTGCTCGTATTGTTGGGTTTGAGGTTACACCAAACAGGTGTTGTTCTATACCCTCTCTCTAATGAGGTCTTGCATTCATTGTCCTGGCATAAAATGTTGAAGCATCTCACCCCCATTTGGTGAGTAGGAGTGTGTTTGAGAGAAAGCATAACTAAAGATAAGTCTAATAATTTACCTTCTAAGATGCTGTTTTGTTTCAAGATAACATATTGTCATAGGCATCTTAAAAATGTGCTCTTGCACGCTCCCATCCTCATTCCTCTTGAGTGTCATATACTATTATGCATTGTGTGCTTGAAGTGCTCTCAAGCATGATTCCTTAGAATCCAGTTAGATCTTCCAATTAAATTGATATTGTCTGTTTGGCTGCATGAATGTCAAATAATTTCTATGTTTCCTCACTTCCTCATACAAGTCCTTTAATTGTTATCAGCATTAATCATGAATACAAGGAGTGGGATGAGAAGAATCCACAGGTGGCTACATGCAATAAAGACACCAAGAATTTGATGCAAGGTAGCACTGTTCCACAAGAAGTTGAAGCCAACAAGGAAATTGTATTTACATATGATGTTTCCTTCAAGGTATCTCTAATCAAATTTATGGTCATTTTTATCCTCTTTTACCTCTGCCTTTAATCCGATACTGTAAACAATGTTTGTTGGCCTTTTTTTTTTTTTTCAGGAAAGTGAAATCAAATGGGCATCTCGATGGGACACATATCTTCTAATGAATGATGATCAGATCCACTGGTTCTCCATTGTTAACTCTCTGATGATTGTTCTTTTCCTTTCTGGAATGGTGGCAATGATCATGATGAGAACACTTTACCGAGATATTGCCAATTATAACCAGCTGGAGACCCAAGATGAGGCCCAGGAAGAGACAGGATGGAAACTTCTCCATGGAGATGTGTTCAGGCCACCAGTCAATTCAAATTTGCTTTGTGTTTATGTTGGCACTGGTGTTCAGATATTCGGAATGACACTTGTGACGATGATATTTGCATTGCTGGGATTCTTGTCTCCTTCTAACCGAGGAGGTCTCATGACTGCCATGGTTCTATTGTGGGTTTTTATGGGTTTGTTTGCTGGCTACTCCTCAGCACGTTTGTACAAAATGTTCAAGGGCACAGAGTGGAAGCGGAATACCTTAAAAACTGCATTTATGTTCCCAGGCATTCTTTTTTCAATCTTTTTTGTGCTGAATGCTTTAATTTGGGGAGAGCAATCCTCTGGGGCTGTGCCTTTTGGAACAATGTTTGCTCTTGTCTGCTTATGGTTTGGAATATCAGTGCCCTTGGTCTTTGTGGGTAGTTACTTGGGTTTTAAAAAACCAGCTCTTGAAGACCCCGTGAAGACCAATAAAATTCCTAGGCAAGTACCTGAGCTGGCATGGTATATGAAGCCCGCCTTCTCTATTCTCATCGGAGGGATTCTTCCATTTGGGGCTGTGTTTATCGAGCTTTTCTTCATCCTGACATCAATATGGCTGAACCAGTTCTACTACATTTTTGGCTTCCTTTTCATCGTGTTCGTCATCCTACTACTCACTTGTGCAGAGATTACAATCGTGCTTTGCTACTTTCAACTGTGCAGTGAAGACTACAATTGGTGGTGGAGATCTTACCTCACCGCTGGGTCCTCTGCTCTCTACCTTTTCCTCTACTCCATTTTTTACTTCTTTACCAAACTGGAGATTACCAAACTGGTCTCAGGCATCCTTTACTTTGGGTATATGGTAATTGTTTCATATGCTTTCTTTGTCTTGACGGGTACCATTGGCTTCTATGCTTGCTTCTGGTTTGTCCGCAAGATCTACTCTTCAGTGAAGATTGATTGATTAGGTGCAAATAGTGGACAAGAAGATGAAAATGAAATCTTAGAGAGGCTCTACATAGATGTGTGAAGACTGGGAATAGATTTCCTTGCCCTCTGTTGAGAACCCCTTTTTTGGTGATGTTAGAAAATTAGGGTTGAAGAATCTGGACTGCTAATTTGTTACACATTTCACAGATCTTTGTACTATTCTTTGTCAATGAGATGTCTACATATCTTTTATATGTCTATGTAACTATGTAATGATGTTATTCAATATCAAGCATGAGAGAACGTTTTTCTATGCGTTTTATGTTCACCTGACTCTGGAAAAATGCAAAATGAAAGAAAAACTTAATCTTTGGTTCCATATTACAACTAATGGTGGATAATACAAGGTGAAAGCTGAATTGAAAGACTCAAATACGGTTGACAAAAGCCAGAGACCTCAAGCCAAAAAAAAAAAAAAAAAAAGAAAAGACAATAATAATAAAGAAGAATATCTTTTGTATCTTTTGCATGAACAATGGCTTGGGGAAGAAGAGATAGTAGGATAAGAACGAAGCAATTAATAAAGTGATAAGACTCCAAATAGAAAATACATGTAGCAAGGTAGTACTTTTTATTATGTGATGAACAATAATGAATGTGTTCAATTTATGCTAAACTCCAAAAACACTTGGCAGGACGAACACTTTTTTTTTTTTGGCAAGTGGTTATTGGTTTAAAACTGGGCTACACTCTCAAACCCATTAGCCCAACACATGGCAAGTGCTTGTTTCGGCCCATTGTCACATCCAAGATGGGGCTAGTCATGTTTGTAACGATTTTTTCATTCATGGGCCATCGGTTTAAATGACACGGACCAATGGTGCAAAAAACAAAAAGTATTTAAACATGTACCTTTTGAATGAAGAGGATTTTATTAACCCCTCGTCCTTGGGTTTAACTGGAGAAAGGGTCGGACTTCCTCACCTAAAGGGAGGGAATTCGATCCTGGAGTTGGTCAAGGTACTGGGGGAGGCATGTGTACTCTCCGGCCAAGTATTTCATAACGCATGAACCAGGCCCAAGCCGCCCTACCTTGGATTGTACAAAAATTTCAACCCCTTTCCTAAAATTTTATTATAAAAAAAAAAAGAGGATTTCATTAAAGAAAATTGGGTAAAAGAGCGAAAATACACATATGTTTTACCTTCGGGAGCATCTAGCACCATATGCTTTTTCGGGGAGCAAAATACACATGTGGTTACATTTTAGAGCAAAAATCACACCACCGTTAAAATCTAACTTAACGGTGCATTTGCAACGAGAAAATGTCATATTTACAACAACATTTAAACACCTGAATTTTGAACATAGAAAGGTCATTTACAACAACAAAAAATGCTATATTTACAACGTGAAGTCAGTATTTACAACAAAATTTAAAATCGGCCATATTTACAAGAAAATGTCATATTTACAACAACATTTAAACACCTGGATTTTAAACATAGAAAGGTCATTTACAACAGAAAAATGCTAGATTTACAACAGGAAATGCTGTATTTACAACAAAATTTAAAATCTGGCCATTTACAAGAAAAAGCCATATTTACAATAGGTTAGATTTACAACAGGAAGTGCTATATTTACAACAAAATTTTAATGGTGGTGTGACTTATGCTCCTAAAATGTAATCACATGTGTATTTTTGCTCCCAAAAAAAGCATATGTGCTAGGCGCTCCCGAGGATAAAGCACATGTGTATTTTTGCTCCTAAACCCAAGAAAATTCTTAGATGTACAACTGGACTATTGAAAAGCTAAAAAGAGGAAAACCTATAGCAAAGAAGTAAACTTTTTTTTTATATTAAAAAAAAAAAAAAAGTTTAGTAAAACGCTCATTGGCAAAAATTCTCCGGTTTTAAACATGTACTTTTTTTTTGGTTGCCCATCCGATATCCAAAGCTTCACCCCGACTAATCCGAATCGACTGGTCGCGCTCTTGGATATGGTGGGTAAGTCTCCAAGAGGGCTTTTCGCATTCACAAGGCTCGAATTTGAGGCATTCTTAAGTGACAAGCCGCTACCACTTGCCAACCCCCCGTTGGTTTAAACATGTACTTTTATTGCTGCAATTGTACCATTCTCATCCTGATCCTTAATATTTCAGTTTGGTAGAAATTTGTGGTCCTAAATATGAATTCCCTCTGAGAGTAATTGATGATTGTTTTTAAATCTTACCCATATATTGGATATAATAAAAAATAAGTAGGTGAGGGAAAATGTACACGATATTTTTTCAATGCTTGTTATTAAGTGAGGGGAAATTTAGAAAAAGTAATCAATTTAAGAAATTAAATGTCTTCAATTTCTTGGCATGTGAAATTTAATCCAACTGAAACAAAAACACACACACAGCACACCTGTAATGTACACAGGAAGCTCTCGTGAGGTTTCTATCTATCATTTTCTCATGATCTATCTCTAAATCATGTCTGTCTAATCAATCTAAAATGTCACAATAATACTTTGACTTTTTTCTCTTTTCTCAATTAACGGCCCAAATGAACTTATAAAGAATAATGAAAAAAATAGATTATAAGAAGATCAATCACGGCTTGCAACCAGAAGCTTAAAACGTTTGGCTTGTATATATCATCCTGCATTATATTTCACTTAATAGGTGTAGAGAAGGATATTATATATCTAATTTTTATGCGATGGAAAGAAAATAACAATTCTTATCATTATTACTTTTGAGATGAGATAATTTTCATTCAAAATATTTTTCCCATTTCATTCCATTCTATATTCTAACTTCTAAGCACCAAGAGGAAATTCAGAGATTCTGTTTCATCTATTCCCCGAAGAAAGGACCAAAATGAACATTTCAGAGACAGTACAAGACTACAAACGTGGGATTTGGATGTACACGTTAACCTAACAACGGCTACAGTTAGCCAACCCTAGCACTCTCATTCATTAGCTTGAGCATTGCCTGGATTTTGCAGCTTTTTGCCTGCACAGAACATCCCAGAGAGTAAATTATAGGTGAGCAACTGATAGGGTTAATAATACAAATTACAATATTTGATTCCTCAAGTCTACCCTCATTTTAGTTTTGGTCCTTTAAACAACAAAATAATCAAAGTTTTTATTAAATTATAGAAACCATTGTTTTGAATGAAATTAAACTTTAAGGACCAAAACTAAAATGAGGTCAAACAAAAGGGACCAAATATTACATTAACCCAAAAATCAACGTTCAAAAAGAATGAAATAGGAAATCAACTGACCAAAATGATGAATCCTTTTTTTCTTGCGCTAACAACTCTTCAAATGAAATGTCAGAAAACTCGTTTTCTACGTTATCCACATGCTCACAGGATTTTTCCTTCTCCATGCAAGTTCCAATTTCAAGCATCTGTAAGGGCAGAGGATAAAGCACAATTAGGCATTGTTTGCGACAAGGTTTAAAGAAGAACACATTCAGAGAGGAGGCTTTATCCATCTCTTTACAAAAGTCCTTCCAATTAGCCACGACGGTGGAATCGAAAAAGTTGAAGGCTACAGGGCTATTATACCTTCTTGTATGCCGGTGAGAGTTTAAGCTGTTCTTGAAGCCAGTTGTAAACAAAAGCATCCTCCTCTAATCGCTTTTGTTCTAGCTCCAGCTTGTATATCTGAAAATATTACAAAATCGGTTACCCAATGGAAGTGATTTGCATGCTTGAGATGAAGTAAACTTTTACTTTGAGATATCTTGCCAACTAACAAACCTGTTGACGAAGGCGGTCAAAAGAAGACCTGTCCGCCTTAAATAGTAGTGCCTTTGTGATAACAAACTTACGTTGAATCGTATCAGCTCTATCATGGTAAGATAAAGAAGCAATCAGAATAACAGGGGAGATTAAAATGTTTATTTTATTTGACAAGAATTTGAATTCACTCAAAAACTGAGTTTTAATTTGAATTGTGGACACAAATTTCACAAGATATGATGCCATACAATACAAGTCAGATGCTTCAAATAATAAGCAAAAGTCACAAAGTAGGAAGATCTGAATACATATATAACCACAATCAGGTTACTGAGTCCCTTGTGGTTGCAATTGTGCCAACTAGGAAGAACTCTATGATATATTATCTTGAATAGTTTTTCAGGAGTACAAATGAAATACACAGAATTCTATCAAAGTAGCATTTTTAGAATAAGCAGACGTACTTGTGCTGTAGCTCATTCCTAGCATCAACCAAACTATTAGCAAACTGTACAACCTGCATCACAAACGAGCAGGTTATTTTAACTTGTAAGGTGATTCTATTCAAATAAAATTGCTGCCAGCATCTCATTCCAAAAATTTTGAAAATAGCAAGTAACATGAAGAGGAAAATCTTTCATTTTTTGAGGAGAACTTGCTTCATTGCTAAATTTGCTTCTTGACAGAACCAAAATTTGAAGGTCTAATCAGATCACAGCTCATATTTTGATAGCTCTAGGGATTTCCATTAAAAGACCAGAAGCCCTAAATTACCCAGCTAATTAACAATAGAATTGCGCTGAAGCAATTAAGAAAATCACAAGAGACCTTCATGGTCAGCACCTTTTTCATGAGGTTAAAGTTGAAAATAGGAAGATGCTGTACAGAAACTGGTTTGTATCCCTTAATTTTGTATATAGAGAGGAGAATGAGAAAGCTCAATCTCTAGCTAGGTTAGCTCATATTATAGAGGATGATTGTTTTTTACCATAATCCATCCACTAGTCTAGAGGTAAATTATGTTCAAACTCTGGCTAAGCTTAGCATCTCAATAAAGTTTTGAGGCTAACCTAGATTTTGTAGAAGATGTAACGAAGGATAATGTCAATTTTTATTTTTGGCAGTAGGATTACTGTTCCAGTCTTCCGGATCCTGAAACAGGTCATAACCTAGTTTGTCTTTCTGGTTTTTACTATATATGAAAATATTTTTTTGTTTCCCTTACATAATCATTAATTGAAAATAGGAAGATGCTATACAGAAATTGGTTTGTATCCCTTAATTTTGTATATAGAGAGGAGAATGAGAAAGCTCAATCTCTAGCTAGGTTAGCTCATATTATAGAGGATAGTTGTTTTTTTACCATAATCCATCCACTAGTCTAGAGGTAAATTATGTTCAAACTCTGGCTATGCTTAGCATCTCAATAAAGTTTTGAGGCTAACCTAGATTTTGTAGAAGATGCAATTGGTAACGAAGGATAATTAATGTCATTTTTTTTTAGCAGTAGGATGACTGTTCCAGTCTTCCAGATCCAGAAACAGGTCATAACCTAGTTTGTCTTTCTGGTTTTTTTTTTTTTTTTTTTTGTCAAAAGTCTTTCTGGTTTTCACTATATATGGAAAAAAAAATTAAAAAAAAAAAAAAAAAAAAATTGCTTCCCTTACATAATTCTTCCATATAAAAGCATATCTATATCAAAACAACTCTCTCTGGCAATCTAAACAATTGTCTATCACTCCCTCCAATATAAAATTAGGTGATGTTACCAAATATTGATCATGCACATTCTATTTCTATGCATTTGCACCATATTTATAGCATACCTCCAAAAATCCTGACCATGTACTTCTCAAACCTACTCATCAAAATTCCCAAACTGCTTCTGCAAAATTTCAAACAGGTGATAGGTCACCCCACCCGCATCACCCCAATACGATGTACACAGCTCTATATTATAGAAGCCAATAAAAATGTCACCCAACTGACCTAACCAAGTAAGTCAAGTTGATATTAGGACAACGTCATTGGGTTGCTTCACTTTTGGAACCAGTCCAATTGCATAATAAAAGTTAGACCACCAAAATTAAATATATTCTGATTCACCTCAGAGAATGGTAAAACCTAGGACGAAATTCAAATTCACATTGCAGATATGCAAACAAAAAGTAGCAAAAACATTAAAGCAAACATTTTTCTGGGTTGCGTGCATCTATCAATAAACTAGCCACTTCCAAAATGAGAGATGGATTTCTAAACAAAAGATACTTATTGCTAACTCAAGACCAAAACAACGGTTTTCAATATATATGATAAGGAAGAACAAATACAACAATCACTAACCTGAGGTAAAGTCAATTTCTTGGACTCGTGGCACTTGACAAGCTCATCATACTGATGTTTGATCTTCCTCTGCATAGGGCTACTGGAAGAGGTAAATGGGTACAAGCAAACGGATTCCAATCGAAGCCCCGAATCCGAACCCGAATTCGCGCGCAACCCTTCGCTTCCATTTTCAGTCAAAGAATTCGATTTCTTCTTCTTCGCTTTCCTCTTCTTCTTCTTCCCCATCTGGCCCTCATCCGTTGAGTCTCGATTTGAGTCATCGCAACTTTTCTCGTCGAGCACACTGGTCCATTTCATAGAATCGGAGCAGGGCAAGACCTCAAGTAAGAGCGAATGAGTCGGGTCAGTTTCATCGGGTTGACGGACTCTGTCCCCAGCCGCCGCCGACACAGAATGGTTCACAGTCGAAGTCGGGTCGGAGTTCGTATCCGAATTCCGGGCCGTCCCCTTTCGTTTGGAGAGCTTCTTGTAAACAGAGAAAGCAGTGAAGATGAAAGAAAGAAGAGAAAAGGAGAAGATTATGAGAGCGAAATAGAAATTGGGATCGTGCATTTGGCGGCGATGATGATAATGATACGGAGGAATGATCGATGGTTTAGAATGAATGAGACAGAAGATATGTGAGGAAGGTAAAGAAGCTACCATGGAAGGTGGAGGAGGAGAAGAAGAAGAAGCGTGTCATTGAGAGAGAGAGAAAGGAAAGAAGAATTGTGAAAGCAAAGTAATGGAAAATTCTGCAGCGAGTTTAGCCGCTTTGAAGGTTCAATTTTTTTGATCTGTTTCCTTCATTTTGGCGTTAAAGTGATGATGGTGGGCCATATCTCTGAGATTAGGGATATCAATTTTTTAATTTCTTTAAATAATAATGATAATGATGACAAGACAATTCCTTTGTTTGAACAAAAAAATCGATCATTTTTTTGCTGAAAAATATCTTCGCAGGTTTTAAGAGTGAGGTGAAGAGGTCCTTTTTTTTTTTTTTTTTTGGACCTTGAGTCAGGTGAAGAGTTGAATGGATGATGTTTCACCATTTGTTTCGATTAGATTTGCTTGTGCGTCATGCGAATGTGTACTTGTTTTAGGGCTTGTTTGGTTGGAGGGATGAAACGGAAGGAAAAATATGAGCACCTCAACTCATTTGATTTGAAATTTTGAAAGAAAAAGGACCCAAAGTTTCCATTGGCTCCCTTCCAACAATTAGAGCCGACAAAATGGGGGGGCGTTTAAGGTTAGCGTTTTCGCCTTATAAGGGTCGGGTTTAAAAAATGGACGACATATTTGAAATTAGCCCCGACAGCCTCGGGTTTAAACGGACCTACGGAGGGCTGTGCGCCTTTGCCTTGCAAGCCCTTTTCATTCGTAACTTTTTCTCTTTTTTTTCTTTTTGAATTTATTAATTTATATATATATATTGTATTTTTTATAGAGTTATTTATCCATTTAACTACAAATACATAATAACTATACTCTAATTTTATGATTTGATTTATTATTTGTTGCAAATAAAGATTATGGATGTGTTCATGATGCGGAGAAGAATTTCATGATATTCTTACTCATGAGCCAGAGGCTACTACTCAAAGTGAAGAACAATCAAATGTCGTTAAAATTGATGATAGTGACGAAGATGACGACAATAATAATCATTATACTAATGTTACTTAGTGATATGCTTTTTATGTTTTATGTGAGTTATTTGTGAACATAGTTTGCTTTTGATTATGAATTAGTGACTGTGCTTATTTATTGGATGATTTATGTTGTAATTTACTAATTATATTTTTTTTAAAAAAAAGTGGAGGAAAAATAGTTAAAATTTGGAATAGTAATTTTTCAGTCGTGTGGCCGATCCCCTGGTGCTCTCGGGTCGGGCTTTGAAAAACAGTGTTTTTCTTTAACTTCTTGAGGGTCGAGCCGACCTTGATTGCCAGCTCTACCAACAACCCTATTTTAGCTCCTCCAAATTGAAAGTTTTAAGGAGCTGAAATTTTGAATCACGTTACCCTTATAACTTATATGATACTATCTCCGATTCTAATTATGAAAATACTTTTGTAGTGTAAATTGCACTATAAAAGTATTTCTATAATTAGGACCAAGGTAGTGTTCAATAATACCCATAATACAGAATATTATGATAAATAAAAATATCAATGTTATTAAAATAAATATTTTACTAGTATACGAAAAATTATTATAATTAAAATATTTTTAAAAAATAATTTAAATCAAAATATATTTATAAATAAAATATTATTATAATTCCAACATGTGCTCATCCAATTTAAATAAAAATTATTATTATTAAATTAATTTGAATAAAAATTTATTTTCATCATTAAAAAATAGAAACAAAAATTCTAAATAAATATCATTTGAACTTGAAAAACCTAAAAAAGCTTGTTAACATTTGGAAATGATAAATAGGTTTCAAGGGACTATTCTAACATTTTGAAATGTTGTTTTTACCAAAATGCCTATCAATTTTTTTCTTATAAAAAGAAAGAACCTCAATGGCGCCGTAGCTCTGCCGCCCCCATCAATGGGGCTCCAGCGGGCCTCTGGCAACCCACTACCAGAGCTCCCATCAAAACTTGAGTAATGAGATTGATTATTTTGGCATGAGATTGACTACCCGAAAGGGCAGAGGTAAAATTGTCATTAGATTCATTTTCCTATCTCATTTTCTTCGAACTAAACAAAATTTTTCTATCAACCCATTTTTTTTCAATGCAAACCAAACATCTCTATAGCAAAATATTTTTCTTTTCTTTCTACTATTTTCCTTTCCATTCCAAATTTTTTTCGTGAACTAAACGAGCCTTTAATACACTTTTTGGGTTTTTCCAAATTCAAATGGTATTTATTTGGAATTTTCTGTAAAAAAGATATAATTATAAAATTGAGTTAAAATTAAAAAAAAATCATGAATAAGAAAATGTTATAATTATAAAATATCTTAATGTAAGTTTAAATAAAAATATTATTATTATGAAATTAATTTAAAATGAAAATATGTTATTATAAATTAAAAAAAATGCTATTATAGTTTAAAATACATTATTATACAATTCATTTAAAACAACATATATATTATTATATTAATTAGATAATATGTAATTTAATTATGTAACATATAAATAATGGAAATATAAAGAAATATGTGAGGGTAAAATAGTAAATTGTTATCATTCCTCTCCTCCCATCTCATTTTAAATCAAACAACAAGATAACCCTCCACCCTCCCCTTTCCATCCCCTCCCTTCAGACCAAACAACCCCTTATAGTGAGTTCATACGGGAATGAATATTCATATGAATGGAGACACATGCATTTTTTAAATATTTTATTACCAAACATGTTTTTTTTCCCTTGATAAATTTAAAATGATTATCATATTAATTATATAGATGATGGATAAATATGAAAATAATTTACCATCATGCATGTTAATTTATTTGACTTGTTAAACAAAGTCAACTATCCCCTTGGTGTCAAATTTTGTGAACATGATCTTCAAATTTATAAGGCAATGAAAATTGGATTGGTGAATAAATTGGTTAAGACAGTGGGTTAAGAATCAGAAGTCTAAATCCGCGTCAATTCAAATCAGAACAGTCATAATTAAAATAATATTTGAATAAAAAACCATTAATCCATAAAGATATAGAACATTTATGCATAAACCACACACAATGAAACAAAACAGAGCTATTAAAGTACGAATGTAATGACACTATTTTCTAAAAATCCATAACAATGTCATTTCAAACTCAATAAGAAATTTTCAGGGAAAAAAAAAACTCAATAAGAAAATAAAAATATAAAATAAAATCCGGTTGATCAATCCAAAACTTTTGACCGAATTGGCCAAGGGATTGGTTCACTAGTTTGATAGGCCAACTTGGGTTAGGTTTTAATATCACTAACATAAAAATTACTTTTTTTTTGTTAAATTAATTATTTTATTTTGTATTTTATTTTTTCAAAAATAAAAAAATCTTTTAAGAAGATTATACATGAAATCCAGGCTGGCTAGATTTTCATATGTAGTACTGAACTACTGATGAAACAAGAAGACAAAAGTTTAAGCAGTAAAGAACCCAATGATAAGTATATATTTTATGATTAAATAGGTGTACATTTTATGAGAATTAGCTGGATTTATTAATATTATATGCCTATTTAATTATCTTTTATAAATTTTTCCATCACTGAATCAAACTTAGGATCAAAAAATAAATCGACATAAAATCTACTCATATCCTATTTTTATTGTGCTGGAGATATTATATGAAAGAAAATAGATAAAAAGTATATAGAGCTTCCAACCATAAATTAAAGGGAAAATCCGTTTCGTGGCCCCTAGTAGCCAAAAAATTTAAAAGGCCCAAACAATCTGAAAATTGAAAAAAAGGCCCAAGGATTCGACAATACGGGAAAAGGCCCTTCAGATTTACGAAGTTGTTAACGGGCACGATGATCAAGTTGTTAGGATGATTTAGTTGTTAACAACTAAATCAGCCTATCTAACAACTAAATCAGCCCCCCGCTAACAACTTGATCAGCCCCATTAACAACTCACCTTGGGCCTTTTTTGGAATTTTAGAATCTTGGGCCTTTTTTCGAATTTTCAGAGTCTTTGGGCCTTTTTTCTCATTTTTTTGATAATATGGGCCCTGAATGTGATTTTCCCTAAATTAAATAAAAGGAATAGAGACATAGACCCCATATGCTAAAAAGAAAACTTGGATCCTAAGCTTGGTGATTAAACTTGGGTCCTAAACTTGGTGATTAAAGTTGGATCCTAAGTTTGGTGATTAATTAAGAGGAGGAGACCTGAATTATAAATAGGGAGGCAGAGACCCGCACAAGGAAGATTACGGAGGAGCAGATCGAGACGCAAAATGAGAAGGAACGAAGAAGTAGAGGAGTAGCGGCGAGCGTTTCAGCTTCTCTTCATCATCTCCACGGAAGGATCGTGGAGGCGACGGAGGAGCTTGCTTTCTTTCTCTCTCTCTCGTATTCTTTAAATCAATTCCTATCCTTTTGTTATGGATTTTATTATGGCCATGTGTGGCTAAATTTTCTTTTAACCTAGAGAACCTATGAACTTGTTTGGGTTTTAGAGATTATTCCCACTAGTTAGTTTTACTTAATTTTATTTTAGTTTATTCAATCCTTTTATTGTTATTGCTTATTGAGTGGCCACCATTGAGCATGTTTTGGGGATTTAGAGTTAAACTTGGAAGGGGGAATCCTAAATTGATCTTGGGATTAAATAATATGGAATTAAGTTTAAATTTAATCAGGAATTAGGTTTTTATCTAATTTGCGTCTAGCTAGGATAGGAATATATCTAGAAACTCCACATAATTAAATTAGAGTGAGCCCGATTTAAAACGAATCTTATTTAGTTGTGTGAGGCATGGCATAATTAATTAAGGTAGGTATATAAGTGAACCTAAGGCATTTATAGACATTAATACTCTAGATTAATGATTAAGTCAAGTCAAAGTTAATTTAGTGGGGATAAAATCTAAGAATCAAACAAGGGATTAGTGGCTCTAGGTTGCTCTTTTGATTATTTTTTGTAGTTAGTTGTTTTTTATTTTAGTTTTCTCTTAATTAAATTTAATTTGGTTTGCTCAACTTAAACAAAAGTGTAAAATTAATGCTTAACGAAGTTGTGGGTACTAAGTCCTTGTAGAAATGATATCTTACTTACTTTTTATTACTTGATACGGCCCGTGCACTTATAGAGTTTTTAAGCTATAAAGTTTTGCCCTATCAGCCGAACTAGTTGTGTACGAGTGTGTTTCATACTAAAAAAATATCTCTCCTGATTCATTCCCCTCTCTCTATATATATATATCTGTGTTGTTTGTCATTCTCATTATATTAAATATCTTTCAACCTAATATATATATGTATATACATATTCTACTTCTCAATCTCGTTGACCTTGATGTTACTGATGTAGCAGGTGGCCTAATTCTCAAGCCAAAGACTTGTTGCACTTGAGATTACTCTGTTTTTGCCCATCACTGTTATGCACGCTATTGTCATACCTTTCACATGGTATTTTAAAGTACTTCCTACTTTATGAATTCTTTTTTTAAAAATAAAAGTTGTAAAAAGAGTATGAGTAATAGAGATGCTAGGCTCCGAGCAAAAAAAAATAGAGATGCTAGGCATAAATTAAGTGTAACATCATGCTAATGTCAAAAAGTAATAACTGAATTCAACAACCACATCAAAATGATGTAACTGATATTATTACTAGCTTGGAGAAGTTTCATACAAGAAAAGGAAGCAACTAAAATAGTTGACTCTCAGAAAGATTACAAAAGGGAATTTTGAAAAAAAAAAAATATTACAGGAAGCAAGAGGCTTCTTCTTCTTCAACACTGAAACAATAATAGGTAAACATTTTGCACATGGACTCTAATTACTACTATCGTCTCAATGTGCATATCTAGCTGCAGTAATAGTCCTTCACTTTCACTTCTTAAGCCATTTGAAATTAGGCAGAGGATAGAATACCAATACTTATATTTACACAAATTCAATCATCTTCATCAGCAATCTCCCTTAGAGGCTTTTCAACAAAGGTGTGTTGTGTTTCTTCTGCAACTTCACCTTGGTAAAGAGCCAAGTAAATCAATGATTGTGGGCTAGGTATCTTGTACTGATCACTAAAAGATCTATGCATTGTGAAAAAACAATAGTAATTAATGATCAATCTGGTAACTTTATTCCTTTTTTTTTTTTTTTTCTGGGAATAATCATAATCATTATCATCAGGTACAGATGGCCTCCACTGAGAGTTTCTTCATGACGTGTGGACACGGATCTCCCCCAAAGTTTTCAGGCGACACGGCTACTGAGCATGAATTCTGCCCAACACATTTCTGCAACAGCAAACTCAATGTTGAGTGGTGAAACAAGTAGGAATTTAGAAGAAGCTAAAAGGGACATTAAACAAAAAAGACCACATGGACTAAAGAATTGAAGTTATAAAATTTTGTAACCAAAGCCTTGAAAAACTTGTGTTTCTCAAGCACTGTTTTATCTGCTTGGCCTAGCAGCAGAGAAGTTTTATATGTTTACTTCAGGCTAAGCCACAAGACTGATAGAAGAATCTATTGTTTCAATTTGTTTCTTCCGAGAGACTTAGGAAATAGAAGCTTCACCATGAAAACAAGCTTTGACAATAAAAGGTGTTTTCTTGAAAGACTGTCCAGAGACTGATCAGTAATAGGGCCAAATAGAAAGTGCTTCGTTGAAAAACTAACACTTCCATGGAAAGAAATTATCAAATAAGTAGAAATTGAAATCACATATAAACAGACCATAAAAGATAGAGAGAAGAAGAATGAATACCTTTTGAAAGGCATCGTACGATTTGTGGGCGTGGCAGCTTCCTTCGTGGAAGTTTCCACAGGACCCTAAAGGAGTACCAAAGCTAGCAAATTTGATAGCTGAGATTTTCTGGCCTGGACCACATGACAAATGAGCTTTTGGTCTCACTGGTTTGCTAGATTTACCAGAAGATTCCATCTGATAACTTATGAGATTTGGCTGCCCCTCATAAATATCAGCACATGCTCTATCTATATCCCTTCTAACCAAAAATAACCCATTGGGGTCTCCACCCATCTCTTCAAATACAACTAGTACGTTCCCAGTTGGCTTCAGCCATGATTGAGGAACATGATACCTGAAATCATCAATCACTAGTAAGTTAATCAATATTTCTTCACCACCATCAAACGCAAGTAAGATTTTTTGAAGGGTTAATGTCATTGTCGGTCCCTACAATTTAATCGAATTTTGATATTAGTCCCTATAATTTCAAATTGTTGATTTTGGTCCTTATAGTTTCATAAAATCTTGGTCTGAGTTTAAGTATGGGGACTAAAAGTATAAGGACCATTCGTTAAATTCAAACCAATTTTTTGTGAAACTATAAGGACCAAAACCAAAAATGTGAAACTATAAGGATCAAAACCAAAATTCGATCAATCTATAGGGACTAATAATGATACTAACCCCATAATGATACTAACCCCTTTTTTAAATTATAGGGACAAAGTTACATTCTTTTGAACAATATGAATTCAGCGAAAGTTGCTTGTTTTCTCACCATCTTTGAGAAGCCTCGCCACAGTTGCTTGTGCATTTCTTCTCACTATAAGTTCCAGCATATTGACAGTCACCACAAGTTCCAGAGGCTTTGTAGGCAGGCCAGTAGCGACCAAGGCTCTGTCCATTTATCCAAATTTGACCTTTGCCCATGCTTCCCATATCTAAAGCCAATGGCGCAACACCACGTGGGGCATCAAAAGTAGTCTGTAATAACATTAAAAGGATGTTAAGTGTTAAAGAATTAGGAACAGGACAGTATAGTCAAGTTTTTAAGCAAAACCAAAGATTGAATCTTTGTGGTCCTCACCTTGAACCAAGTTAATGGCTGTCTTTTTGCAACCCAATATCCCTGAGTCCACTCAATTGATGGATTTGCACTGAGAGAATGAAGACCCAAGTCTTCACCTTTAAGACCAACCTGAAAGAAGCATAATGTCCAATGAATCTCTTGAGAAAAATCCAGCAACAGAGGATATAGAAAGCACACAAAGGTTTCAAAAAAGAACCTTGTAAGACCATTTCTGCCATGTCAAGTCCCTTTTCCCCTCATTGAGACCATCTAATGAAATCGGGCCAAGAACACCAGCATTCCATCTTTCAAAATGTGGACCAACATTCTGCATGTCAATAAAATTCAGAAGAGGGTTTATTTAGTCAAGTTCATAACTCAGCTATATTACTGGAAAATCAAAATAGTGTGAAAATATATTCTTCTCCAAGGCATGGCATATTATATATATGAATATATATATATATAGAGAGAGAGAGAGAGACGAACCGGCAGTCCAACTGCAACACTTAGCAGGGAGATTTTGTTAACACCAGCTCTTAGCTTCACGCTTTGACTAAATGTTAGCTTTGGGAATTCTAAACTTCCATATGCAGTTCCTGACCATAGAGAAGAGTAATATGCTCAGAAAAACAATTATAAGCTTGCAATATAAAACGGCATGGTAGAGAAGTTGTTGAAAGCAAGGTAATGAAGACCAGCTAAATCAAGGGTTTCCATCAAGGTTGTTAGAAATCACTAGATCACATACTGAACAATCAAGCCATGCAAGTCATTTTATCACCCCTACAAACAAACCTTGGATTTAAAAAACTAAACTTGGATCTTATCAAGAAAAACAAGTACAGAATTAGAATAATTTCTAAGTCTTGGGATTGTTCATAAAAAATGGATGTGTTGTTATTTTGTAAATAAAAATTATGCTGCTTACCTGCCAGCTGACCATTGACAAAAGCATGCAAAGCATGTCCAGCAGACAAGACTGTAAGAACAGGATCCTTTCCATTCCTCAAAAAACCTTCATTGGAATTAATCACAACACTGTAAAGAAAAGGGAATAAGTATTAAAAGTTGAACAAGAAATGAATAATAAGCATTATCAATCAAGCATCTAGCAAATATTGTAAGGAAAATAATTGCAGAAAGCTAGTTGGCAGAGTTATTAGTTTCTTACTCTGTGGAGTACCACAGGTAATCAGATGCATCTCTCGTCGTATTTAACTGCTCCAACAGGCCAGCCGTGGTGAATGTGCTATCATCGGTAGAGGTTGTCTCTTCATTGAACGCTTGCCAAGAAAGTCCTCCATGCATAGGAACACGAGTCATCTTCATCAGTGAACTCTGAGACCCAACCTGCACAGAGATATTGTACATACTTGATCAACTGGTCAAATTTTTCTGTTATAATATCTATGTTGATTTGTTTTCTCACCCTTGCAGTGTTATAAACAGTGTTCTTGCAATCAGGAAGAATGCTTATAGACCACGGAGGCAGGTTGTAATGCAAGTTTCCAAACGACACGGTTCCGAAAGATTTTGGGTTATAATTTGCAAGAAATGCAGCACAAGCTCCTGACTTTGATTTAAAGACATGAGCCTGGACAAACAATTTAAAGAAACTTATTAGTTAATGAAGCATGTTTACTTAGGATTGATAATTTTGAAAAATAGTGAATTCTGTTATTATATACCTCTTGATAGTTTCCAAGCCGTGATACGGTAGGATCTGCAGATACTAAAGCAGGTTCACAGAGTTTTATTGCTCTGTGTAAATCCTTCAGATGGCCCCACTTTGGCTGTCTAATCAGTCCTGCAAAAACCAAAAAGGAAGAAAATTATACAAGAAAGAAAAATAAGCAAGTTATACATATTGATGAGTTTACTTTTTACTTGGATGTATATGAATATAAGAGACTAGATGAACTACTGACAAAGAAAGGAGTCAACTTGATGTGTGGAATATTCAACATGCAGAATAGTCAACCCTATTCATTTTTTGGCTCAAATGAATGGGAATATTATACCATGTTTCGAACTTGAAACCTCTTAAAACATCCATGAAGAAAGTTCCAGAAATCCACGAGAGAGACTAGTCAACTATATTCATTTTACATGTCACAAAAATAGACAAACCCAAATAGTGGCTGGTGGAAGTCATTTTTCAGTCAAATACTATATCTTCAATGTCACACATCAAAAGATGGATTATACCCCCACAAATCATTATAATAAAAATGACGTTTTGGAGCAATCACATACTAAAGTGGAAGTACAGACCACATTATTTATTCCCATGGGTCACAACAAAATTGGAAAAGAAAACAAGCTTTGACTTTCCGTTTACGCCAAGCGATCCTTTACTGATGATGGAAATTCTACCAACCATATCACGGAATTAATTTTTATCCCTCGTAACTACTGAATTGAAAAATTTAAAAGTGAAACACATCAGGGTTTAAAATCCTCTGTGCATACCATATTCATCAATAGGCGCATCATAATCATAGCTTGTAGCAATGAATGGACCACCAGCAGTTCGACCAAAATTTGTTCCTCCATGGTACTGGAATGAATAAGCAAAGGGATTTAGTGGTTTGATTAAAAAATGTAAAAAAATCATGCACCTGCTTATTGAGTCCATGGAATAAAGAAGATACCATGTAATAGTTTACAAATGATCCCCCTTTCTGTATAAACCTTGCAACCGAAAACACCAAGTCTTCAGCTGGCCGATGAGGAACCGGACCTCCAAACTCCGTATACCTGAATGCATATCATGGAGGAAATGAAATTTTAGGTAACTCCCTGGCTTTTGTGTTTCTTGTTCTAGTAAGATTTCATAAGAAGAAAAAATAATGAGCCAAATACAAGCAACAAATTACTATACCAGCCAGTCCAAGCTTCTGTCCACATCTTTGGTTTATAGGCCTTATTAGGAGAGAAATAATCACAATAGAACCCATTGCAAGTGTTAATCTGTCAAAATTTACATTGAAATTAGAAGCTAAAAAAATTGGGACTTTTAGTTTCAACTTTCAAGTATGAAGACGCTCACTGATAAACAACACAACTTAATCAGAAACAATTAAAAGTTGCATGCCAATGTGACATTGCTTTGGTCAAGAGAAGGTAATAAATAATGATAATGATAAAAATTTTCAGAAAAACATAGCTGAGATGCACTTACAATAGGATCAGGAGCATCATCTTGCTTGCACATGATCCATGGAACACCGGTACCAAGTCCTACAGCCATCTGAGCTGCCCAATTAGTATAGGCTTTACCAGGAGCACCAATTTCATACTCCACCGGTCCATATTCATTTTCGATCTGTATACCCAAAAATGTTTGATATTAGAACTGTAACAATTGTATGATACACACACACACACTCACACTCACATACATATATATCAGGTCTACTAGATGTTATAGAACAAGTTATTAGAGTGAGCAAAAGGCATAGAGAGTGTTTTGTCTACCTGGGAGAGAATAATAGGACCACCTTGTGACTCAAATAATCTTTCCGCTTTCATCATATTGACGATCTTGTTGGTGAATTTTTGCATATGGAACTTCATCATGGAAATATAAAAAAATCAAAATAGTTTATTAGAAAGCTAATCAGATTACTCAAAGAGGACAAAGTAAAGTTTTTTTTTTTTTTTTTTTTTTAAATTTTAGCGATTATTAAGGTATGGGGATGAAAGTTGTCTCACCTTGAAAGGTCCATTGTCTGTTCTGAAGTTGATACCAGGAATGTACTTCAGCCAAACAGGAAAACCCCTACAAACAGATCAAATTGATTCTAATTTAGATATATTTAGTTCAGACAAGAAAACATTTTTTTTTTTTTTTAAAAAATGTCACGAAAGCAAATAAAAAATTCAAAATCCATTACCCAAAATTCCACTCAGCACAGACATAAGGACCAATCCTCAGATTAACATAAAGGCCTGCCTGCTTCACCAACTTTATGAACTTCACCAGATCATAGTTACCTTCAAAGTAATACTAAAATAAAGAAAGAAAAAGAAGTAAACAAATGAGTTGTTGTTGTTAGTATTATTAATTATTACACCCACTTGAAAAAAAAAAATGAGTAGTTGCGATAACTGATTACTTTGCCAGGTGAAGGTTCATGGCCATTCCAGAAAACGTAAGTCTGGATAACATCTAAACCACCTTCCTTAGCCTTCTGAATAAGATCTGGCCACATCTGAAACCCCCCAAAAAAAAAAAAAAAAAAAAGACAGAAACTTTAGATACCCATTTGATAAAAACAAAGAGGGAAACTATGGGTGAGCTTGAAATGAAGAAGAAGAAGAAGCAGAGAGATTGAGAAATCACATTTCAGAGTAAGAGTGAAATAAAAATACCTCAGGGGTACTTCTTGGGTAATGAATGGATCCAGAAAGAAGAATCCTTCTTTGGCCATTGATAGTGATGGCTTTGCTATCATAAGATACAGAAGCTAAAGCAGAACCAATAAGTGAAGTTGCTAGAACCAGAATCAGCAGCACATTACACATTATAATGAGCTTGAAGAAGCCCATGAGTGCCATGAACAATAATTATTATTATTATAAAAGAAAACGAAAAAAGTAGTGTTCTTCTTCTTTCTCAGCTTGGTAAAGCACTGGCCTTTCTCTCTTGCACTTTATCTATATGTGCTTGGTTTGGATGGCCTTTTGCTTAATATGCTCTCTTTTTTTTTTCTAGTGTGAAATGATAATGGAGAAGAAAAGATGAAGAAGGAAAGTGAAGAGAGGGAAAAATGAAAGTGGTCTTTCAGAAAAGAGAAGAAAAGAAGAGAGAATGCTTTAATTTTGACACAGTTTGAAAAGAGATGAAATTTTGGTTATAACGAAGATGAAGGTGCTGTGCAGCTGCTGCTTTTAAACACTGCCAGGTGAAGGCACTGTTTTGGGTTCGGAAAGAAAGCGGGACCCACTCCTTTGTCCTTTACTTCAACTTACGCGGAGCGCCATCCAATGATTTTTTTTTTTTTTTAATTATATTTATACTCATAATTATCAATTTTTTACCCATACTTCGGTGGTAAATATAAAATTCAATTTTTTTAAAATATAATTTGTTTGATTTATGAATCGATATATAATTTAATCATATAAAATATACGGTATGATTAAATAATTTATTTATTTTTCAATCTCTCAAAAAAAGTTAACTACATCTTATATTTAACATAAAGCATTACTATATTAGAATAAGTGCTCATTTAACCACCTCAAAAAAGCCGGTCGAAATAAAAATCATCTTATATATTAAACATAAACATCGTAAAAGCATTTCTAGAAAATTAAAACAAACAAGCTTTAAAAGCACTTTTAAAAAACCAAAACATAATAACATTTAAATTATAAGGCTAAGTTGTTTGTATTAATTTCGATTCTTTAATATAAGACTCAATTGATTTTTTTTTTTTAGAGATTAAGAAATAAATTGCATTGGAATATTTATTTTTTTATATCAAACTATTTAATTTTATTAATCTCTTTAAAAAATCAATTAAGTTTTATATCAAGGAAATAAAGTACTATGTATACAGAACTCAGTCCATAATCCATATGCTTTTTCTATGCTATATTATTGAAATTGAATGTGTGTGTTTTAAGTGTTGACATTAACATAATTACATTTTGTTTATAAATTAGAATATTAACATAAAATTTTATAAAAAAAAATCTAACAAAGTGTGCTTTAATTTATTTAGTAGTCATGGATTTTGTAATTTATTTTTAAAATTTTATCTAATGTAAGAAAACGTATACTTTTCACATAAAAAATGTAAACAAACTTAATAATTTTGGTTGATATAATAAAAGTGAGAGGGATCTCATCTCTCTAAGTTGTAAGAGTTCTTCCAGAGTCCGAACTCTCTTGTTTTGTTCGTACCCAATTAAACGACAGTGAGATCTTCAACAAAATACAAAACGACACAAAGATTCTCTACCCAATCCCAATACGGTCGGTTCCTACTTCAATTCGCCAAAGCTTAATGTTCACTTCATTCAAAATCTCCCACGCGCGAATACGGTGAGTAACTTTTACTCACTTCTCTCTCTTTCTTTTATACTCCCTCGACTTCTTTTTATAAGAGCCCATAACACGGTTCCAAAGAATAATTAAAATTAAGAGTAAATATTCTTTTTGGTCCCTGACAAAAAACACGAACCCTATTTTTGGTCCCTTACAAAAAATCGATCATCATTCGTCATTTTTAAGCGACTAAAAAAGACCTATTGAAAATTTTGTGAGTGAACAAAACGCCAACTAATCAACCTTTATTCGTCCTTTTTATGACTAAAAATGACATTTTCTTTTAAGGGACCAAAATGAGGATCGCGTTTTTTTTTAGGGGACCAGAAAAGGTATTTACTTTAAAATTATTTAAATATTAAATAGAAAGGAAATGAACTATTTTTTTTTTTGAACGTGTTAAGCAAGAGAGAAAAATATAACGATAATAAGATGGAGTATGAAAAAGAATGTAGCGTGTGATAAAAATAAGGAGAGAGCATAGAATTAATTATGAAAAAAATATTCATTCCATCTTAAATATATGAAATAATTTTTAATATAAATTGTACTATAAACTATGTCATATATTTAAGATCAAATATAATAGTAAAAACATATCAGATGTTCCAACACTCTCAAGTAGGATCTCATTAAAAGAACCTAAATAATTCAAATTTCGGATTTTTATAGAAAAGTGTGAGAAATACAAGTTACTCGCTTATCTTCTCCCACTAGTAAGATCAAGTGAACTTCACCGTGTAGAAATTTAATATTTTATTGTCAATAAATTTATTTATTAATCATTAATTTTAGTTACAATTAGGGATAGGAATAGGTGGGGACTCTATTAGGCGGCTTATAGCCTAACTGTTTAGGCCTTTGTCCTGTCCTGGCTTGTTTATTAAAAGGGTCAATAAAGGTCTATTTAAAAGCTTAAATGTGTAAATAGGTTAGGCCAATTTTATTAAGGCCTCGCTTGTAAGCCTTTAGACCTGACTTGTTTAGGCATTAAATGAATATAATTATATCTATATAATATAAATAACATAGTATTTATTGTTTTAATTCTTATATTCTAATTTTAAGTTATATTTATGTAGGTTTTAATAAGCTCAAAGTATAGAAAGCCTATTTATGGCCTCCAATACCTAAATATATGAGACCTTTTTATAGATTTGTATTGTAAGTAGATCTTTAAAAATACTTTAAACTCGACTAAATCTTATAAAAACTCGAGTCTAAGCTTAAAAAAATGCCTGAATTTAGGTTTGGACCTTTTGTCATTAATACAGGCTCAAACCTATATGGCTCAAGCTCAGACTCACATATTTCCTTGCGTGATTAAATAAATTGATAAATATGGTTCACGCATCGTGTCGTGCAAGTAAATTCGATTCTAATATCCAACTTTCAAGTTCCCGTGATTGCTCTACCAATACCTTTCACTGAATAAATTATTTTATTGACCAAAATAAATAAATATTGTTGGTACAGAGACTACAGTAAAAAAAGTAAATGGGGTGTATATAGGGAAATTTAGCAAAATAACGTTTTTTTAAAAAATAATTATCAGATTGGAGCGTGTCAGAAAGTAATTACCGATATAAGCGCATCAATAGCGTCCTCGACCGACGCCATCTGACCTGTCAGACGGCTAGACGCCACGTGGCGAGTGACGTCGTGACTAGACGCCACCTTGCGGGGTGGCGTCCATCGACCGACGCCACTATCGGCGTCAGTCTGCCGACGCCATTAAGGCGTCGTCCCCACCCGTGACCCCTCCAACACAGTCGAAAGGTGGCGTCGGAAGGCGACGCCACGCCACGTGGCGTCTGCCCGTCTAATAGATTCAGTGGCGTCGGTCAAGACGCTATCGATCGCTTTATATGCGTAATTACTTTCTCGACTACGCGTCCAATCCGATAATTATTTTTTAAAAAAACATTATTTTGTTAAATTTCCCGTGTATATATATTATTGGTACGAAATGCAGAGGGTAATGAAAACGTTACATTCACGTGCAACCATAGCGCGTGAGAAAACGACACTCCCATTAGTGCTTTCCAATTTTCTTAATCCAAAATATTAAATTATAAGAAACTCTACCAAATCTAAATTAGTGCGCAAACAATCCTTAACCACTCCTACTTAAATAGGCTATTGGCCCCTTTCAGATCAGTCCTCATCTAAACTCAAGTCGTTATTCACATCCCAATCAAATTCTGCCATGCAAATTATTTATATAATTGCATTAATTATAAATTATAAATTAATTTCCTAATACATCTAGGTATAGATATAGACATGCATGCCTTTGTCAACTTTCATATAATTAGAATATAATGACTTGTTACTAATGAATATAGGATGTATACAGGGATAGATCTTGAGATAAATATTTAGGGAGGTTAAATGTATATTAATTAAGTAATTAAAAAAATTTATTAAAATTTTTTTTGGAAGGGCCATGAGCTTGGAATAAATATTTATCTGTGCAAAAAAACATGGGAAAATTACATATAGGTCCCAAGGAAGAGAGATATTTACATTTAGGTCCCTTGAAATTACGAAATTACTCAGAAATCTCAGAATGTAAAATTACTTTGCTGCCCATAATGCATATTTCACACAGAAGCGATTAACAATACAAAATGCATAAATTAACAATACAAAATGCATAAATTAACAACACAAAATGCATAAATTAACCATAACTTCGAAAACATTCAATTTGTCATGTCTCACTTCGAGGAAGTTGTGGTTAATTTATGCATTTTGTGTTGTTAATTTATGCATTTTGTGTTGTTAACCGCTTTTCCGGAAGTAAGACATGACAGATTGAAGGTTTTGAGAAGTTGTGGTTAATTTATGCATTTTGTGTTGTTAATCGCCGGAAGTGAGACATGACAAATTGAATGTTTTGAGAAGTTGTGGTTAATTTATGCATTTTGTGTTGTTAATCGCCTCGAAAGTGAGACATGACATATTGAAGGTTTTGAAGTTGTGGTTAATTTATGCATTTTGTGTTGTTAATTTATGCATTTTGTGTTGTTAATCGCTTACGTGTGACATATGCACTATGGGCGACAAAGTAATTTTACATTCGAAATAATTACTCGAGTAATATCGTAATTTCAAGGGACCTAAATGTAAATATCTCTCTTCCTTGGGACCTATATGTAATTTTCCCAAAAAACATTATATTTTATATTATATTAAATTTTAAAAGAAAAATTTCTAGATAAAATTTTGTAGACCCCTTGTATCAACTAAGCTCCGTCTTTGGATGTATACACTACTTTTTGTCATTTTAAATATAAGATAAAGTTGATTTTTTTAAAGATATTAAGAAATTTAATTAAAATATTTTAAAATATTTATAAAATCATTTTTTCTCAAAATTATTTTACCTAACGTATAAGCCGATATATAATTTAATAATACACAACATATGATATAATCAACCGATCAAGTAACTTATTTAGCTTTTTTAGTCCCTATTAAAAAGACAATTTTATCTTTTATTTAAGATGGGAGGATTAATTACCATGTTAATCAAAATGGAACAAGATCATGGACATCTACTAGAGTCAGTGAAAAAAAAAACAGGTGAACTAGTCAGAGCCGATGAAAATTGGTCAGAGCACATTTTTTTTAAAATAAAAATAAAAGTTCAAAATTATGTTATTATTATTATTATTTGTCCTCTGGTTGGTTTTTCTATGGTGTGTATGTATTTAATGACTTTTTTGTGTGTTTTTGGTTCATCATAGATAGTTGTGCTAGTTTAGTTGGACAATTAATCTAGCATATATGATGATTTTGGTGATTTGTAATATATAATAAAGTGTATTTAAGTTCGTTTTTTTCCCCCAAGAAAATAGTAATTTATTAAAACTAACATAACGAGAGATACAAGCCCACAATAAAAGGTTTGCAAAAAGAAAATTCAAATACATAACAATGCAAACAAAACCCTAAAAACAACCTAACCCTAAAAAAGGTGAGAGGGAGTCACCACCAAAGCCAGTAAGCTCACCGCCATCATCCCTTCTTTAGAATTTATAAGTAGAAAAATGTTGTCACCGGCAACAAATTTTATTATAAGAAGTAATTGTTCGAAGAACCATATCAAAGGATTGAGTGTTTTTATTGGCAATAAAGCAGCCAAATCGGTTGTTGAAAAAACCCCATGAGAAGATCTCATAGATGGAAAAGCACCCACAAAAACTAGTAAAAAAATATTAGGGTAAAGGTGCGCTCCAAGACCACGAAGTTTGCCTCAGGAGCGCCGTCTCAAGAAGTTTTTTTGGAGCATCCAAGACCACGAAGTTACGTTTTTGGAGCGTCCAGTCATGGCCCGTTAGTTGGCCAGTTAACGCCGACGTGAACCGACACAACGACATGGTGCCGACACGTGGACCGACATCTTGACGTGGAATAAAAAACTTCAAAAAATTAGGGGAAAAATAAAATAGTTAGGAAATTTTTTTAAAATAATTAGAAAAAATTTAAAAATTACAAAAAAGAAAAAAAAATTAGAAAAAAATGACGAAAAAATTAAAATAATTAGAAAAAAGTTCAAAAACTTAGGAAAAAAATTCAAAACCTTAGAAAAAATTAAAATAATTAGGAAAAAATTCAAAAAAATAAGAAAAAAGATTCAAAAAATTAGGAAAATGCCCTTATATAAATTTTGTACCTCAACTACCTTATTGATTTCACATAATCCTTCATTTATATCAATAGACATCTTTTAGGAAAAAACTGACAAAAAATTATGTTCTTTGCAGCATGAACTGTCTCTCTCATTTGGGGAAATGACAATGACAATTTATTATATACTCCCTCCGGTCCTAATTATAAGACAAAGCATTTGAGAGTTTGTTTTGATCCTAATTATAATACAACATTCTAACATTTGATAGTTTGTTTTGATCCTACTTATAATACAACATTCTAATTTTTGTCAGTCTTTTGCTAAAAGATGCCTATTGATATAAATGAGGGATTATGTGAAATCAATAAGGTAGTCGAGGTACAAAAGTTATATAAGGGCATTTTCCTAATTTTTTGAATTTTCCTAATTTTTTGAATTTTTTCCTAATTATTTTAATTTTTTCGTAATTTTTTGATTTTTTTTTTTCTAAATTTTTTTTTAAAAAAAAATTTCTAATTTTTTTAAAAAATTTCCTAATTATTTTATTTTTCCCTAATTTTTTGAAGTTTTTATTCCACGTCGGCATGTCGTCCACGTGTCAACGCCACGTCGCACCATGTCGTGTGTCAATTCACGTCGGCGTTAACGGCCAACTAACGGCCAGACTGGGACGCTCCGAAAAAAAAAAACTTCGTGGGTAAAAGCGCTCCGGAGGCAAACTTCGTGGTCTTTGAGCGCACCTTTACCCAAAAGATTAAGACAGATAAGTTGTTATCTACATAATAA
The DNA here is from genome assembly GCA_019022655.1 of Acacia acuminata. Lineage (NCBI taxonomy): Eukaryota > Viridiplantae > Streptophyta > Magnoliopsida > Fabales > Fabaceae > Acacia > Acacia acuminata. The sequence goes on from JAFJYI010000248.1 coordinate 761,870, forward strand.
ACCGCACATTCTTAACCACAACATACGCTTCGGATTCACCGATGCCAATAATATATAACAATATTTTGGAAAATAGAGCCAATAATATATAAAATTTCTCAAAACTGTGAAAACATAGCTACTAGGTGAGATTTATTGTAATTGAAAATCTTAACTCGATTTATTGCCATAAAGAAAATCAACGGTTCTAAGAAACCCAAAAAAAGACGTGAAAATAAATCAAAATTGACACAAAATACGAACTTCTCCATCCCATACCAAACCGAAGAGGGATACGGCATAAAAAAAAAACTCGCTCAAAATCACACAAGTGTGCTCAAGTTGAGTATTATGAGATCATGTTTGTTTGGCATATATGAACAAAAATTACAATTATATTTGGGCATGTTTATATATGACAGGACATGAATAAATATGGTCTAATTTATCTGGAAAAATGATAGTTAGGTCCCAAAAAATATACAAAATATCAAAAAAGTCTCAACCTAAAATCACATAAAAAAAAAAGTCCTTAGGGACTTCTTTGATATTATTTGTATTGACAATAACATGAAGTGCTATATAATATATTAACAACAAAATATAAAAATCTGGTCATTCACAAAAAAAAAACTATATTCAGAACAGGAAGTGTCATATTCATAATAAAATTTAAACACCTAGATTTTGTTTGAACTCGTTTAAAGATACTGAGACCATTCATAATAGAAAAAATTTAGATTCACGATAGAAAGTGTTATATTCACAACAAAGTTTAAAACCTGGTCATTCATAACAAAAAAGTGTTATATTTACAACAAAATTTAAACACTTGGATTTTGTTTCAATAGAAAAATATTTTTTTATAAAAAAAATGATTTTGGGTTGAGACTTTTTTGATACTATTTTATATCTTCTTTATGACCTGACTATCCTTTTTCCAATTTATTTTCTTCGTTTATGCACAACTGAGAATATTATTTTAATTAAGAGTGATCTGATCATAATTCAATGACTCAGTGGAGGGGTTAAAGTAATATACATGGGAGTTCTGGATTCGATGATATTTATAAACTCGTATCATTAGTGATTCATCCACTTACTAATAATATACATGGGAGAAGTCGTATTTTTGCATACAGCTGTAACTGTGATGATAATAAAAGGACACAGAAGATAGAGGCCATTGACGTACGATCCAAACAGGAACCACTTGTTTCCACAGTCACTCTATATCATTCATATTTCTGTTCTCTTATAAATGCACAACCATAATAATAATAATAATAATAATAATAATAATAATAATAATAATAATAATAATAATAATAATTAATGTTTTTATGATTTTATAACTTTATCTCCTAAAATTTAACCTTCTCATTTCGATTTTTAAGACTTATCTGTTATTCCTTGAAAAGGGAACTGCTTAAACAATCTTTTACCATATATTTGTTATGCATTTACAGTGATGGAAAAAATGTTAGATATATTTTTTAAAAAAATTAGGGATATTTTTGTTCCTATCCTCTGTACATTTTCAGTCATGTAAAAAATAAACTCTCATGATGAAATGAGAATACATTTTCCAGTGGTTTTTGGGAACATAAAGAAGTGAAAATGACCAAAATACCCCTGACATTAAAAAGAAGAAACTAAAGGCTTTTTATATTTGTGTGATGAAACCATTATTATTTCACTCACCTATTGGTGTTAAAGCATAAGGAAACCTATTCTCATAATACCCTTTCGTTGATGGCAAGAGTATATGAATCATACCAAACGAACTTTAACATAAGTTTCCTTTTCGTTTTCCTTTTTCATATCTCAGCAGCCAAACATGCTTGAAGAGAAGTGAGGGATAAATTAGGAATAAGAAGAGACGTATGGAGTTTGAGAAATAGAAAGAGGGATTTGATGGATTACTTGGCGGAAGGAGAAAGGAAAAGAAAGAAACAAGAGAGAAAAAGCATGCTTCCTTTTTTACAAAAAAAAAAAAAAAAAAAAAAAAAAAAAAAAAGCGTGCTTCTTTTTTTTCCCCAATAAACGAAAAACAATTAATATTATATAGATATCATTTTAATTAAATTTTAAAATAAAAATCTTAAAAAATAGAAAATGCATGCTTGCATTGCAAATATACTCCTCTCCCCAACATTTCCATCATTACCAACACCAACTTCTCTCTTGATCCTACCAAAAATATCCTAATTAAATATTACTATACTTAATTAAATAATTAAATGATAACTCTTTTAATATGATTTTTTTGGTATACAATATTTAAGTGTTATAATTAAATTATTTAAAATATATTTTATAACTTCATGGAACCTTATGTCATGCAAAATTTATGTCCAATATATTAAAAATTCGTAATAAATTAAATCCCCTTAATTTGTTACTTTATACATGTTATTTGATCATATAAAAATTATTTATACATATTATATGTGCACCAATGAGAAAGAAAATAAGATTGGTAAGAGACTAATTATAATTAACATGGCATGCTCTATTAATGAATTAATTGTTTTCAGCAGCTCAAATCTATAATGTCGTGTTGAGAGAAAAAAATGGATTTATGTTGTGCATTCATGGAGACCTGACCAGAATTTGCAGGGAGAATGTTGGGTGTTAGAGAAACCAATAATATTAATAATAAAGATAAGAAAAATACTAAAAAGTGAAGGTGGATAAGATTTTCTTTCCATTATATTGAAGGAATTGAGAAGCTTCCTATTATATTTATTAATTACACAATAAATCCAAATAATTTGATTCTACAAAATTATTGAGTGATAATTAATGTGGGAAACATCCAAAGTTCTTAAACCTGGATTAGCCGCTAAGCCGGCCGCGTTAGGGGTCAAGAGTCAACCTAGAACTAACGGGGTCAAACCGATTTGAGAAATTGAATATTTTATAATTGTTAATATGAAATTTTAAATATTTTGTTTTTAAAAAATCGGATTTATGCTCAGACCGGCTCACCAATTTCTGGATAGAACCAACTGGTTCGATTTGGGTTTCTGGAAACATCATCCACATGCAATATGTATATATACGCTTGTTGTTGCTGGGTGCACTGTTTATACGTGCCCACACGTTCTTCATTTATCTTATTTGACATAAATTACAAGAGGTTTAATGGAAAAATCTTCCTTATTTTGGACTCTCTATATATTAGGCTATTTTGTTTTGTACAGTTTCATGTTTGTTATTTGTGGCTGGTTATGACGTTGCCGCGTGTATTGGATTATATTTTCCGGTTATTAAAATTATATATTTTGGCAAAGCAGATTCTTTTCTCTCCTCATCCATCAGTATCTTTTCATCTTAGTCAAAATTAATTTAAACGTTCAGAGAGAGAGAGATACGTTATCTACTTTTAAAATTTCATATTTACCGTGTGCGATAGTTTTTACCGTATGCGATTTTATGAAATTAATGATGTGTCTATCTCTAGACGCTTAGATCAATTTTTGAATGGCTAATATGAAATGATGCTGAGGGATGGGATTCTGATAGAATCTGGGTCCATATTTTGGTTAATAAAAAGACATCCGTACGCTTAATTTAATCCTCCGTAAAAAATGTGGTGTGTTCTACTTTGAAGTATCTTAAAATTCTTAATTATATGGGAAAAAAATTAAGATATTTATTATCCAATTATATTTAAATATTGTGTTGTTGAGCTGAAAATAAAATATGTTCCTTAACATGATTTCTTTACGTTGAAGAAGGATTGAATCTCTTTTGTTCAATCCAATCACCGTTAGTTACCAGTTAGGACAAAGGGATTATTTTTACATCAACGTTAATGATATTTTTTTATAAGTAAAAATTTAGAAAATGACAATGAAATGCTCAATACAAAAATTAATATAAAATGAGGATTTTTCAAATTGTGAAAAAAAGAAGTTTGAATTGTAAATTTTGAATTTGTGGTTGTAGCTAGACAGTTTTTCTTATTTTGTTTTAATTTTCTTATAGGGTCATTAATTGTCATTCACTCAAAGGGATTGTTTGATATGAGGGGAGGGGAGGAAAAGTGGGTGGAGGAAAAAAATTGAGTTAGATTTAAAATTAAAGAAGTTGGATTAAATTTTTTTATTATCTTTTCTTACTCTTTTATCTTACATCTTCTTTTTATCAAAATTTAATAACATTATTTCTTTAATTTCTTTAAATTCAATTTACAAAAAGTTTTGATTAGTTGAATTATAGGACACACCAAAATCCGGGCATGCCTAATAACTAAGAAAACACTAATATAAGTACTTAAAAAGTTACTCATCAATATAAATGAGATCTTCACTTTACTAATCACATTTAAACCCACTTATTTTTAATAATAATGAATTGACTCTTTATCAATCAATAATCCAATCTTTATTGACAAGATGAATTATAATTTTTCAAAAAATCAATCAATATATCTAGAAAATCATCTCAAGCTTTGTGCAAATTCTCACAAAAAATTAACTTTGATACTTCCTCCGCTCCTTAATATAAGATATATTTGGGGAGTTTATCTTAATCTTAAATATAAGATATAATTTTCATATTTATCAATTTTTTCCTCGTTAAAGAATGCGACTACATCGTTTTAGAAGATACATATCATATAACTAACTCAACCGATTTTTTTAATCTAATCAAATTAAGTAAATATGTCGTACGAATATTAACAACCGAAGAGAATATATGATGATAGGGATATGACATTAGTGAGTGAGTTTGGTAGAATTTGGATTTTGTAAAGTGAAGCAACTTCTTTCGTAGCAAAAAACATTATGACTTTCATGAAATAAATTATTTATAATGAGATTAGATCACTATCTGAGTAAGATAGTTTTGAAAACTTTCTTTGCTGGAGAAGTTTTGTTATTATGGCAGAGGCTGATAAAGTTTGTTGTGACGTTTTTCAAAAAATTTTAACAATTAAAATTAATTAGCAAATCATGGTGTTAATTGACTTACTGCAAACGCAAATTAAAAAATACCTGCATATAAAATCAATTAACATGGCTCGATTTTTCACAAAAAAGAAAGGTGAGAGCTCCAATTTTATGAATGAAAAAAATCAATTATACTTAATTAATTTGACTCAGTAATACTCAAACTCTAATTATTAAATGATTTCTTGTTTTTAAAATATTTTTTTGAAAAGCCATAAAAAATTAAAAATGTGTTCAAAAATGTATTTCCTGTGATGCGTTCTGGAAAAAAAATATAACCATATAATTTTTAAATTTTATTCTAAAAAATTAGAGAATGGGGAGAGAACATTGTATTTTTATTAATAATAATCATACTAATAAAATAAACTATTATTTCACATTTCAATTCACCATTTTAGGTACTTTTTTTTTTTCAAAATAATAGTTTAAATATATTTTTTGAAAATTTTTATTTATTAATTTTTTAAAAAAATTTCCCTAGAAATTTATTATAACAACATAAAAATAGATAATAGAATCAAACATTTCCTTTCCCCCCTAAATTAATAGCTCTTAGGTTTTATCTATCTGAAGGTGGTGCATGCGCTGAGTGATTTATGGGAGAAATTGCAAAAGAAGAACTTTTACTTTTAGTTGCATTGATATTTGATAATGACAAAAGAGAGAATAGTGTTGATGATGTTCTTTATTATTATTATTATATAAACTGAAAATGACACTTCCCTCACTAGTGGGCAATTTCAAATATAAAGTCTATTATTATTAAATCGCCTAATTTGTTAGTTGAAAATCGGCTTCATTAATTATTATCAGTAATTCCTTTCACATGTTTTAGGCTTTCCTTTTTCTTTTTATTCTTTAATTATAATCATGCGAGGCAAGAGATTAAAGGTTCTTCTTTTACTGAAATTTCGTTTTCAGTATTAATTAAAATCAAGAGCTAATTCTGTGAGCCTTAATTGATTTATCGATATTTTATTATTGAAGGGTTTAATACTTTTCATTTTTTTTTTTGATACTTAAGAATTTAAAATGAAGCATATTTTGAAGGCAACATGCCTCTCTTGTTTTATGAGACAAGCAATCATCAATGACTGTTTTGCAAGTGGGAAACTTGTTTGTCGATCATATCTCAAACCCACATGGAAATGTCGTCAATGTGTTTTCATTTTCAATTTTTTATTTTCTTAATTAGTTTACATATTTTTTTCTTTAAAAAAAAAAAACACAACGTGTGAATGTTCTGAGAAATAAACTAGCATTCACAATGAGTTTTTTTTTTTTTTTTTTTTTTTTTTTTAAACTATACTAATAGAGATATAAATTGTTGGAAAATAAATCAAATAGATTTTGAAGTAATCTCTTCATAGTTAAACATATATAAATAAATGTCAAAACAAAACTTTATTGAGCAATGTGTGAAGTGTGATATGCTTTGGTACGTGCAATATAGAAGGAGATCCTCTTATTATTTTACTTTCTCATTATTCTTTATGAGTTCATCTGGACTGTTGGTTAAAAAGATGAGAAAAGAGTTGAAAGCATGATAACCAAGGTTCAAACCCAGACCGTGGATCGAACCTGGCAGATGGTTAAGGGTTAGTGGGCCGACCGAGAATCGACTGAGTCAACCCGGGTTAGACCGGTGAGGTATAAAAAAAATTGAAAAATAATTAATTTCTCATCATATCGATCTAAATTTCACATACTATATATCATTTCAATAATTTAGATTAGTAGTAAAATAACCATATACTTCAATACTTGTGACATATTCAGATATTCAAATTAGATTGCCTTTTATATAAAAAAAAAAATTTAAAAAAAAGAATACTGGAACTGGGTTGACTTTTGTAACCCGGTCGGTTTACATCGGTTTCACCGGGTCAACCGAGTTCACGGGTCATCCGATTTTGAACCAAATGGGCCGGTTTCACAAACCATGATGATAACTTAATGACATGATCTTTTAGATTGATTAGACAAATATAATTTAAAGATTATGAGGGATGACAAGAAAATGAATGATGCTAGGAACCTGACCTCATATACTACACTGTCGGTCTCCTTTTTTAAAAAAATAATAATAATTAGGATGTTTCTTATAAGTTATAACATGTATGCGAGATTTTTGCCATATGGGACCATGCAAGTGAATCAAAAGTCAATGGTGCAATATGAGATAGGTGTATTCTGTCTTCCACTACTAATCCTTTTGATTTTTTTTTTTTAAGAAGATCTATGGCTAACTTTTGGTTGTTACATCTACTTCCATGTGGTCCTAAACCTTGTTTAAATTTTAGGCTTTGATTTTCAAGCTTCATATCTTAACCGAAACAAATTAACCTTTTAATTTATTTTCATTGTTTTATCATATAGAAGTTAGTCGTCACAACAATGCAATAAATTAATGTTCAAATTATTATAAAGGGAGATGTACCTATATTTAATATCTGATGGATTATCGAGGGTCAAATAAAATTGCATTCCATTAAAAACAGCGATTGAGCTTAGCAATTTTTTTTTTTTTTAAAAAAATTGAAAGTAAGTAAAATTCACAAGTTAGTCCTTAGATATAATTATTATTATTTTTATTTCCGATAAAATATTATCAATTTGATTCAAAAACAAGTAATTAAACATCCATCAACATTACATATATTAAGAAAATTTTTAATTATCCATTAGAAAACCTCAATTGCCACGAAGTACATGCATCATATACAAGACAATTAATAAAGAAAATCTTAAAAAATATCACATTCTCTAAGAAAATCAATTACCCATAATTGCAAGGAATGGTTTGTAATTAATAAAAAAAAACTATAAGGATATCAAATTAAATTTAACATAATTCCAGAGAACAATAATTCTGTTTTCTATTTCAAAAGAATTAAATTATTATTTATTAATATAAAAAAAACACGTTTATTGTATGGGATAAAATATATAAAATATAATAAGCCATGCATTATATTAATAAGTTGAATAATGTAATTTGCACATGAAATCCAGTGAAAATACCTTAATTTGAAAATCATCTATTTACTATTCACACTTACTTTTGACCTAGATAATCTAAAAATAATCTATATACTATTCACACTTTAATTTGAAAATTTGATGAGAACCATGAAAAAAATATGTCTGGGTAATTTTTTTGCTGTATTAATAATTTGTAGTTGGGGATTAGCTGGGAGCCAGTTAAGAATCGAATTGATGGGTCCCAAAATAAAGGTGGGGCCCAAACAAAGGGCTTTGATGACCAAACATTACAACCAAGTTGACCACATTACAATCATAAATACTGCCATCTACTATCACCTCACCTAAAGCCTCCCACTTAATAATGACCTGTCTTGATTCTTTTTACTGTTTTATAATTATTTTGGTCCATAAAAATAAAAATATTAAATATATCATGGGAAAAATAAAATAAATTATGTTAAGTTCATTTTTCAATACAAATAATCTTTCTTTCTTTGTTATCTATTTGATTATTAAGAGTACATTTTGCTAGAAAAATTAATTATGCTTGATTTTTTTTATTATGTTATTAATCGAATTAATTTTCTTATGTATGAATTATAAAAAATATAAATTATTTTTAAAACTTTAGGCCTCGTTTGTTACAAAGAAAGTTTGGAGGAGGAAAGGAAAGGAAGGGAATGGAAAGGAAAGGAAAGGAAGATTTGAAAGATGAGGAAAGATGGTTTAAGTTGTTTGGTAGGAAGAAAATGAAGATGTGGTAGTTGGTAAGGAATTAGGAAATGTCTATTTTACCCTCAAAAGAAATTAATTCAAAATAAAAAAGAAAAATATTTTTTTTGCTAAAATATTTTTTAAAAAAATATATTATTGTTAAGTTTGAACTCGCAAAAAAAAAAAAAAAAAATCGACAAATTCAAACTTCCCGCCAATATTTAAACTTTCCCGCCAAGTCGAACTTCCCGCCAAATTTGAATTTCGGGGGTAAATTTGTCAAAAAGACACTTTCCTAAGGAAGATTATAACTTTCCTTCCATTTTTGATGGAAAGCATCTTTCCTCAAATGGAAGACGGACCATTTGGAAGATCTTTGACCGACTTTTCTCACCAAACACTCCAAATCCATGGAAAGATTGAGATCTTCCATTTCCTCCCCATACTTTCTTTCAGAATAAACGGCCCTTATATATATATATATATATATATATATATAATTTGACAGAAAATTTGAAAATGCCTCCCTGAGGAGTCAAGTACACCGCCTCCTTTTTTTTTTTTTTTTTTTTTTTTTTTTTTTCCCTGACATCGTGCATGTGATGTTTTCTGAGTCAAAACATTTGATTTTAAGAAAAAGTGGATAGATAGTACACTTTTTTTATTTGGAAAATATTTTTTTTTGAATTTTGAATAAATAAAAGCTGAAGTATTAACCATTCTCAAGGGACAAAACGACAATGCGAAACTGAGAAAATATTGTATGGACAGCGAGGAAAACGCCAAGTTACAAGATTCCAATAATAAATTTAAGAAGAAAAAAAATAATTGAAGGGAACAAGAATTATATAATCGTTATATATTTACATATATTTGAAAATAAAACAAAGGAAGAGAACCCCTTTGGTTATCGGATCACATTTTCTTTTATTATAAATTATGTATGTGTAATTTTTTTTTTATCAAGACCTCTTTGTAAGATTTTGAGAGAGAATGAGAGTGATGATTCATAAATTTGTTAATTAATTATAAATTAATATAAAGAAACTTTAATTTATATATATATATATATATGCTAGTGGGATAATGTTCCCTATATACTTTAGATAAAGGAACATTTAAAAAAAATAATGAGAAGAAAACAACAATAGAAAACATCAAGAAGAAGAAAGATGCACTGGAATCATTTACTGGACCCTATTTTGGGCCCTTTACCTCAAAAAGAATATATCCATCTCTTATATTTTTTCTTTAAACTCACCTTTTTGCGCTCCTTTTATTTATAATATATACACTTTATTTTTTATTTTTTGGTGGGGTGAACTCACAATTAAATTGTGGAACTATTCTGTCCTTAAAGACTTCATGACAAAGCTATAAAAAAATTTCTCCATGGTAAGAACAATTAAACGTACAGAAAAATGATAATTTAAGATTATTAATGAAATCTTTTTATTCATATAGTTTTATATTAATATTTTGAAAATGTAAATTCCCAACTGCAACCTTTCTTATTTTACCTTAAGTTTTTCATATTTTCGCGTGTGAGAAAATGAAAAATATATAAGATAATGAGGATTCATTTAAAAAATGGTAGGTGATAATGGAAGGGAAAAAGTATTAATTGAGACATTTTGATTAACAATTAACTAAAAATTTAGTTATTGATAAAGAATAATGATGAAACCTAAGCTATGTAATGGACCCACTTAGTAAAATAAGTGTTATCGTTTTTTTTTTTTTTTTCACTAGATTTTGTTGGTGTGTTTTATTTATTTATTTTTATTTTTTATAGACAAGTTTAAGTGGGGTGGACATTAAGAACCCACCACCGTCGCAAGACACCTCCAAGCTCAAATAGAGATATTTACAGATTGCATACCAACAACATTTTCATATTGACTTGTGGGTATCAAACCTCCATTTTTTTTCATTACATCTACAAATACACCTAACAAAGGAAAAATATGGCTACTACACCGATATGGTCCCCTCAATGGGCCCTTGGCCCATGGCCCAATACTCTTTGCGGTTGGACATTGCAAAATGGTCCCTACGGTTTTTCCATATCTTTTTTTTTCTTTGGACAAATGTATTTTCTTATAAAAAACAATATCATTCGAGCCAATGTGAGATAATAAACAAGGCATAAGTTCTAGAAAACATCATTTTTAATTTTATTTAATTAAATCCCCCCACTCTTTTTTTTTTTTCAAAAAAAAAGCACGCTTTTTAAATTAAGATTGCACCAAATCCAAGTGCTTTATGCTCCATCCTTTTCAAAAATTTCTGAAACAACCCAACATTAAACAATAATGAGTGGACATGCTTATCCTCTACTCTCCTTTTTAATTTAATTATTTATTTATTAAATTTGATTGAATTCACGATGATGATAACAAGAAAACAAAGATCATTTGGATATCAATGAGGATTGAACCTAATAGAAAAGACTAGTTTTTTATAAGGTTGTAAATTAATATTTAATTCTCATTGATACTTAGCATTTGATCATGTCTTAAATAGGATTGCCTCTATTTTTTTTAAAAAAATATTTATACACAATAAAATAAACAGAAAACATGTGGATTGATTTGAGAGTGAATAAGAAGCAGAGAAAGAGGATAAGGTGAGAGAGCTTTTGTTGCCTTTTTTTTTTTTTGGGAGAAGAAGATAGGATAAGGGAAAAGGGGAGACACGTAAGAAAGACAAGTGGAAAAGCGTTAAAGATACACCTTCATATTCTAAATATCACACATGGTTGATTTTTTTGTATTAAAAGATTAATAAAGCTAAATAAGTTACTTAATTATATCATATGTTGTGTATTCTTAGATTATATATCAGTTTAAAAATTAAGAAAACTAGTTTAGAGAAAAGAATGAAAAATATAAATATTTTAAAGTAATTTAATTAGCTTTATTAATATCTTTTAAAAAATTAATTTTATCTTATATTTAGGGTTAGAGGGAGTAAGAACAACACATTGACACATCTGCAGGGCGAGGTAGGTCCCATGAGCCAACTCCGACCTCATCCATGGGTACAGTTCCTAATAGCCACAACATGCTCTCTTGGCTCTCCCACAAATCTCATCTTTTTTTTTTTTTTTTTTTTTTTTTTTCCACATGTGATGTACTATAATGGAAGATGTTCTCTTATCCCAAAAAAATTGTTACAGTGTCACATAAAAAAAAAGGTTACACCGTTTATAATTCATCAATATAGTTTAGCTTATTAAAATTATGATTAGTTTTAAATATTTGAAAACATTTTAATATTAATGGAATGTCGGCAAGAATTGGGCAATGCGTATGAGTATATGATAAAATGTGAGAATCTTCACCAAAAAGGAAAAAAAAAAAGAAAAAAAAAGAAGAGAATGCCACGCACACATGTGGCTAAAATTGATTTGAAACTGAGATCACACTCACAATCATACGTGGCACAAATCAATCCTTGTCATTGTCCATCATTATCATCTCAACAATTATTAATGTCTCTTTTTCTTATGACGTCTTTGAAAAACAAGTTTACAAAATTAGTGTTCCAATAAATTGAATTAGGATTAGAGAGTGGGAATTATTAAATTTTTCCCCTAGAAAAATGTTTGTTTTGGTCTCTCTTTTCCACTTTAACCTGTTTTTCCCCCCCTCTCCCCCCCCAATATATATATATATACACACACATATATGTGTGGTGAAAATAGGTTAGACGTCTTACCAAGGGTCTAGTCAGACTTGACTTATTAGTAAAAAAGATTAGGCCAAGACATATTTAAAAGAATGTTTTAGTTAACAGGTCAGTCTAAGCTTATTAAAAAGCCTATTAAGTCCGTCAAAGTTGGTCTAGGTCTCGTTAATTACTCTATGCTAATAAAAAAAGTTAACTACTCAATATGACAAAAATGTAATTATCCTATCTGAAAAAAATAATAATTATTCTATCTAAAAAAATGTAATTGTTCAAAGTGTTTGATCTCAACAGCCTCGGACTGCAGACCTGGACCTTTATACAAGTCGACTTGAAAATGAAAACAAAGCATGTAATAGACCACAGGCTAAGCTTAGGCCATTTTGTTACAAAACAAGTCTGACCGGTTAACGGTGAAGCCTAGTCGGACATGTTTCCACTCGTATAAGTGAGGAAACTTTGTTTTTAAATTTCAACTAAAATAGTGGGATTTCAATCAAAATAATTTAATGTTAAAAAACATCAATCTTGCCTTTCTCTTCAACTTTAAGCTTTGTCTAGCATAACAAATTAAATAATCATATGTCAAAGCGTGTAAGGAAGTGAACTTTGCTTTTTAAATTTCAAATAAAGTTAACTACCAAAGCAATAATTACATCTCTGCTTTGATTTAGTTAGGGGTAGTTATGATTAGCTTCTTTACTTGCAAGACCACTCATAGGTGTCCAAAACGAAAATGTGTTATCCTCAAAACCTTTTTCTTTTTGTTAATTTTTTGTTTGTTAAACTATTGTATTGTTTAAATTAGTTATAGTTCAATTTTTTTGGCGTTGCATGTGTTATTTTATATTAATTAGATGGGTCCTTATATATATATATATATATGTATAATTTAAAGTGAAGCCATACAGGATGAATTAGGTGGTGGTATATATAAATGAGATGTGACTATGTGAGGAATGAGAAATTTTCAAGTTTTTATGTTCAAAATTTAAAGGATTAATAAAATAAAAATAAATATTGTCAAGTAATTAATAACCGAAATGTAATAAAATTGATATCCATGGGTGAATTTTATTGTATCACTTACATTTATTTATTTTAATTCGCATAACTTATGTGTGTGTTCTAATTATACATTGACTACGTAAATTGATTAGACCAGAAAAATTCAATAACACACCAACAAAAACATTTTTTTCCTAAAAAAAGAACAGATATAAATGCATTGGTTAAATCAAAAGAAAAACAAAACTATGATATATCATTACAAATTTTTATGCTAACAGTTACCCAAAAGTAATAATAGGGTTTAGTGTGTCCATATCACATAATGTGATATCCCAACTCTCAACCTATCACATACACATACACATTTCCATCAAATCAAATACTAGTATTAAATGAAAAGGAGGAGAATCTTGTCATTGTTACTACAAAGTCATAATCACCTTTTTTTCAATCAACTTCAAATTCATTTTTGTATACATTCACACCAGAGATGCAATACTATTGAGTTAAATTTAAGAATTATCAAGTCCAATTAATGATGTAAACGGAACCGTAAGATAATCATTTTCAACACTATACTCCTTTGGTCCTATATATAGGGTATAGAGAGAAGAATTTTTTTTTATCATATTTACAAGGCAAAACGAGAACATTTTTATACAAAATGTACAATTTCACTATTTATTTATTACTATATTGATTTTGTTCTTATGATATATAATACTCCTTATAGTCCTAAATATAAGATAAAGTTGATTTGTTTGGAGAAATTAAGGAAGCTAATTAAATTACTTTAGAATATTCATATTTATATTTTTTCTCCAAACTAATTAGTTTGACTAATAAACTGATATATAATATAACAATATATAATATAAGTATATGATATGATTAAGTGACTTATTTGGCTTCCTTAATCTCTAAAAAAAAAAACAACTTTGTCTTATATTTTAAGAGAGAGTAAATATTAAATAGGGGTAAAGTTGAATTTTTTTTTTGAATTTTATGGACAAAGTTAATAAAATTCAAGGTTTTCCTTGATTTTTGTGAAAAATATTGAAAGTACCTTATATATATTAGTAGATGAGTAACGGAAATTGACCCAACAATTTGTACTCTTGCAAGTGACCAAGATATCTCCACCATCCGTCTTATGAGCTTAATATTGAAGATTATCTCTGTTTTCTCATAATTTTTTATATTTATCATTTGTAATCTTAATTACTAGGGATTAAGGTAATGATTTAACTAGCTATAATGTGGTAGATTTTGCTGTACTTGTTTCAGATCAAGAACTCCAGTCTTGGATGAGTTGTAAATTGTAATGATAGCAATAAACTTCAAAGGGTGTCTATATCACATAATGTGACGTCTTAACCAATCACCCACTTGTTTTTTTGTAATTACTTTTCAAACACATACATATTTGCATCATTATAGTCACTGTTATATTAAAAAAATAGGTGGAAAATCATGTCGCTATCTCTGCAAATCTAAAATAAACTTCTTATTCTAGCGATCATATATATAATTAATGTGGAAGACGTGTTAGCTCAACAATATCATGAATTTCACCTAATTCCTCTTTTTAATAATTGAATTCTGCTATTTGGTAGTAAATTTTTAGGAGGATAAAGTAAATTATTATCATGGTTCACATGTGGCCAAGGCCAGTCCACCCATTCAAATCCCCACATCTTGGTCCAAAAAAACAAAAAAATTCATATTTGAACCATTTTTGAAGTTTTTTTTTTTTTTTTTGAAAGAAAGCAAGAGCTTTACTCTAAGATTATATAATTTCAAAGTTTGAAATATCTAAACAAAAATGTTGTTTTGGGAACAATTAAGAATACATATTAAAATAGTCTATCACATATATATTAATATATTTCATTCAAAGTGTGTTTATTATACTATTCTCTACCTATTTTTGAAATGAAATCTTGACCGTATGTTGTTGATTTTCACTTCATTATTTTTTTAGTTGACAATTGAAATTTTTTAAAAAAATTGGAATACATTTTGGAAGATAAGAGTAAAAAAAGGAGAAATGACAACTCGTTTTGTTGGAAAATCACATATTTTGAGATTTTAAAGTTCAAGTAATATTTTTTGGGATTTTTCAAAAAAAAAAATCCGGACCCTCCATTATTTTGAATTTTGACATATCTTGAGAAAGTTCTAAAAATGTCAAGTGTTTGTTAGAGAGGAGAAAGAAGGCCAGAGAAGCAAAGTACACATATTGTTGTTGGTTGAACCACCAAGTGAGGTTCAATAACTAACCACTGACTATATTATTGCCTCAGCCTCAAGGGATTTCAGGAACTTGCTTCATCCTAAATCAACATATTCACATTCCCATTTGTGTATGTGGTCCCCTTTCCCATGTTCTTTTATGTTTTGCAATTTTGTTATATGCCCCTTTGATGTTGTTTGAGGTCCTTTGCACCAAGCCAATCTGAACCCTTTACACATGCTCCATTCAAATATCTATAATTTTGTACCCAAAAAATGATTTCTTAAAACACACACACAACACATAGACAAGTTTGTTATAGCTTTAGGAGGGTGAAAAGCCACGTTTGGAAGCTAAAAAACTTGTTGGTTTCAAAATTGCCTAACATTTAAAGTGAAATCAACTTTTTTCAAACTTTTCTTTATATTTGAACCTTTGGATATGAATTTTCAATATATCATTTAAATGAGTTTTTGTTAGCTTGACCTTTTTTTTTTAAAAACATATCGAAATATAAATCACATAACACTAATTGATTTTGACTCAAACTTCTACTTGCAAAAGTTTGTTGGGATAATAGTCACTTTTCTAAACGTTAATCCAAATAAGCCCCAATGGTGGTTAAAATGGGCTAGAAACAAACTTGATTCTCCTTAAACAAGAATAAGGATTTAAATAGGGTTCGATTTCGACGGTGTGTATGGGGAGGATCTCATGACCATCACTAAAGCTTATCAGGAAAGTTTACATTCTGAGGGGATTAGTCACTGACACTGCTACTAGCAATGGATATCCCTTGTGGAGAGATGATACTGCCTTGTTCATAGGGAAAAAGCATGTTGAAATACTGCCTTGTTGATATACCCCTTGCGGAGAGATGATACTAGGTCCAAAAGTATGTTGCGATATAGTTGGTGGCCATTATTGTTGGGGCTCATAACCAATTACACACTTTCTTTCGCCTCAAAACACAACAAAACTTGAAGAGCATGACAATTCTCTCACGGCTTTGTTTTTAAACTTGGGGAATGCATTCAATTGGAGGATGAGGATGAGGATAGCAGAGTGTTATCCAGATTGTGAAGAACACGTCCCTTCCCCTATCACTTTTCTCTCTCACAAAAACACAACAATGCTTTTGCTTTCAATTATTCATTCTCTATATATCACCTTTTGTTCTATAACACTGACCTTTCTTGTAATCTTGTAACATAATAGAGACTGCCCTATCATCCTTGCACACACAAAATTTCCCCCTTTTCTACTCTTTTTTTAAATCATGAATACTATTTTAGAGCCAATTGACTTTTTTTTTAAAAAAAAAAAATTAGAGAAGCTAAATAAATTACTTAATCATAACATGATGTGTATTATTAGATTATGTATTAATTTATAAGTTAAGTAAATTAATTTAGAGAAAAAAGATAAATATAAATATTTTAATGTAAGTTATTTTGCTTTCTTAAACTTTAAAAAATGAACTGCCTTTTATAATTAGAGACCGAAGAAAGTAGTAGACATCAAACTCTATGCAATGCATGTACTTAAGCCAAGGTAATGTGAGAGGAAGTAGCATTTGTGAATAAGGGGATAGGAATGCCACATATTGATGAGGAAGGTCATTAATTGAAGGCATATCCAAAGGAACAGTCATGAGTGTGTATGCTATGCTAGTTTCAGTTACAAACCCTTGTCTTCTACCTCATCATTCTCACACAACTCTCGTCTCCTTATCCATCAACAACCACTCGTTGTCTATATGCTCACTTTTACTTTTGTTCTTTACTGGCATGTAAGAAGGTTGAGCTTGAACCTACTTATATGGCCAGCTAGGGCCTTTCTCTTATCTTTTATATATATATATATATATATACATATGTGTGTGTATCATATAAAATTTTATTTTGACCAATAATTTGGCCTTAGCGAAGTATTTTATTCTACGTATTTTACTCTTTTTAATAAAGGTAATATTGTATTCATTAGTAAAAATTTTGGGGTTATGATTTTGGGAGAGTCTTGATTTTTGATAATAGATGACTATATATATAGAGGATGATTAATGGCTAATTTTAATTAGTTTGAATTTATTATTTGGTTGTCTTATGATTTTAGAATGAATTTCTCTTTCAAAAAAATAGATTATAATAGGTTACTCCCTCCGGTCCTAATTAAAGGAAAGCTATTTACCTGAATTTGGAGGGATTAAGAAAAAAAAGTTAAATTAGTTAATTATGTGTATTTTCCTAAAACACCCTCACCCAAAATTAAGCGTGTATTATTGTGGACTATGTATGCACGTGGAAGTGCACGTGTTGGTATCGGTCTATTCCGCTTCTTCTCTCTCTAGCCTCCACCACCTGATTTACGGTTTTCATTATTCGTGCCATTTATTAATTATTAGTTAAGTGCTCTTAGATTCAAATTTAGAGGGAAGTTAATTGAAAATTTCTGAAGAGTAGGTTAGAAACAAGCTACAGTCATGCACTGGAAAATATTTTGGGTCTCGGTATTATATTATATACACGTGTTGTTAAATTAATTATTGTGGAAGAAGTATTAGTAGGGTGATATGGGAAAAATATAACAAAAATTGTTCAAAATTATTTTATATAAAAAGTCTAATTTAGGTGTATATGACATTAATGAGTTGTAAACATTATTTACTTTATAAAATATATAGGTGTATTATTAAGTTATTATTGTTTTTAATTATTATTGAGAAAGTATAAATAGGGGTATTATAGGAAAAAATTGACAAAAGTTAAAACTTATTCTTATAATTAGGACCAAAACCAACTCCAAAATTTTCTCCTATAATTAGGACCGGAGGGAGTATTTGCTTAGCTAAAATTGAATCGATCTTTATGCTTTCTTAAAATATTTTTTGGGGTTCATATTATATTTCTTTTATTTTCTCAAATTATTTTGTTTTGAAGTAAGTGGAATACACATTTAAGTGTTAATTTTATTAAATTTCATTAGAAATATAATTCTTATGATTGTGTTTGTGATATCTTTAGGATAATGTTTGGTTCATTACTCATTGAGTTGTAAGAAAAAAATAAAATTCTTGTTTGAGATACCTACTAAAAATTTTATCATTTTATATCTTGTTTTGATTTATAGTTATCGGTTATTATTTATTTATTTTTTCAATGTTATGCGATAGTATTTAATAAATAGTTTAATATGTTTATTTTTTGGCTCCAACTAAAAATATTTTTTGGTTCCGCCATTGCTCGTAACTTTAAACTATTAGGAACATACTTAGGTCAAGTTCTTAACATCCATTATGTCAAATTTTCCAATCACATGTGGCCTTGTATACTATTTTTAAATATTATCATTTAACTATAAACTCATATGAAAAAATAGAACACATAGACATATGGTCGGTTTCTTTCATGGTCACTTTTCTCATCATCCATCATAATCTCTAAATCATGTCTAGTTCAATTAAATTTGAAAGGTAAATAATGAGGCACGTTATCAAGTTATCACCCTTTAGACCTTTTTCTCACATTCGCAATCAATGGTCCAGATTAGCTCTTCTTCCTAATCATCGGTCTATATAAATTTATGAGGGATTATGATAAATTGAGATAATGCGAGGATTTTCTCCTGGCCATATGCATGGGAGAACTTAACATAATGGAATAATGGATACAAAAAAGATATAAATATGATCCAAACTATTAACACTTTCCTCTTTAATTAATAAAAACAATCAATGGACCGTGAAACAGTGTTCTCATTGATTTAGTGACTAGTCCAATTCTTAATACTTTGCTCTTCATAATTTGAATAATGTAAGGGACTCGAAATGTAGTTAACAAAGTCATAACTGTTGGGTTGAGGTTATCATTATGATTTTAGTGATTAATTTGAAACAAAAAATATAACAGGCTGTATTATTCATAAACTGGGAACATTACTTAAGGTTTACTGGTGATATTATCGTATATGATAGTCACATATGGTTAATAGCTAACAAGTCAGATGATGGGCTGTGTTCTTTTTTGGGCCAACATGGCTGCTGTGAACTTTATTGACTAGATTTATGAGATGCATTGGCCCAATAGCTAACAAGTCAGATGATGGGCTGTGTTCATATTTATATTCAAAGTTGTAATTCAACTGTAAATGAGAAGTCAGTGCAATAGCCCAAATATTTAGATTTCTTTTTTTTTTTTTTTAAAAAAAAATTATTATGATAACTGTATTATTAATTTGAAAATATGAGTTCATGAGGGGTAAATATGTTTCTTATCTTATTATGTTTAATATTAAATAAATATATCCTTCTTAGTAATGCAAGATAACAGAGCCGATATGGGTGGTTAAATATGAGGTATTGGGATTAAATATTACCAATGAGATATTTTATTTTGTTTTCTCTTTAATGAAATTACCATGATATTTTTTTAAACACTATATAATTTAAAATATAACAAAATAATAAAGCCTCTCCTACGTCTTTCTCATTTCGGTCGAGGGCATAGAGCAGAGAAAAGGAGGGTTTTCTAGATACATCTCAACCCATTTGATCTCCTTCCTTGATCATTATTTGTCGCGGTTGTTCCTTCTCATCACTGGCGCCGTTGTTCCTTCTAATCACAGCGCGTTGTTCCTTCTAATCACAGGCGCTAGCGAAATATGTTGTTGTGGGTACAAAGATCACTTGGATCTCCCTTTTCCTTCTTTGTTGGTGCGTTTTGGGGGCTTGGTGGAGGGCTTAATTTCATCTCTCCCTTCTGGCGTAAACTTGGGATTTTAGATAACATAGCTGATCCTATGCATCTCGTGATCAATGAGGGCATCACTATTGAGTTAAAGCTTGCAGATTCATGGTGAACGAAGTCTAGTTAATGTCCACGTAAACCTTTGCTTTTACAACTTAGATGCTCCACGTAAGTTATAGGCAGGATCCTCACCCTACTCTTGCTTTGTATATATGTTGATACGGAGTGGAGCTCCAATTTAATAAGAAACTTGTAAGTATTGTTAGAACAATCATATAAAAACTATATATCCAATGAATCTATATTCCATAGGGTATGTGAGTCTATTGGCAGGTGTAAGATATTTTATATGTTATAGGCTAAAGGAATGTGAAATTTTCTTATATTCCAAGCCGGTCACCCCTTAATTTTCAAGGCGTGACACTTCTTATGTTTTATGTGAGTTATTTGTGGATAATAGTTTACTTTTGATTATGAATTAATATTTGTATTTGTTTGTGCGTATTGTTTGGATATCAATATTGACAACATTTATTTGATACATTAGAATATTTGATACATTAGAACTTTAATTGTTGTACTTTATTAATTACATTTCTTTGAAAAAAGGAGAAAAAATAGTTAAAATTTGGAATAATAACTTCCGGCTCTGGTGCTTTTGGGCCGAGCTTTGAAAAACAGACGTTTTTCTTACCTCAAGCCTAAAAGGGCTGACCGTTTTAGGCCTTGGCCCTTCAAGCCCTAGGCCTGTAGGGCCGGGCCTTGATTCCCAACTCTAAAAATGGTAAACGTGGAGAGTGAATTTGTGAGTTGGACAATAATAACTATATCTAAACCACTGATTTTTTTTAATCCAAGAGTAGAGAAGGGATTTTGAAATGAAAAGGAGATTTTTTTTTTTTTTGAGAGAAACCAAATCTAAGAAACAATTTATGTTTCAGAAAAACCAAAAGTCATATTTTTTTCCCCAAGCAAGCACCAACTGCGCTCGCGCGATGCACAACAATTCGATAAAATGAAAAAACACCTTCACCTTCTACATAGCCAAATTATTAAGGAATTGAAGAAAAAACAAAGTATATATCATAAAATGAATGAATTGTATTTGAATCCTACCAACAACAAAAAAGTTGCGGCACTAACAAAAAACACAACATCAGTTGTTGTACTCTTATATGTTTAGCAACATCCGCATTAGCTCAAAAGCGACCTAAAATTACATCAAAATTCTAGCCACCATAATAAACAAATAATCCTATGTGTAAGGTGAACAGAGAAATTCTCACTTATGTTGCTAAACATTTCTAAAGGTCTCTCTGTAAACAAAATTTGTAGTTGTACGATTTCCATGTTGAATAGTAGAATTTCTCTTGTTCAATGACTTTGATAGGCTTTGAAAAATTCTTGGTTAGGGGGCAATGAAAGCATCGCATACTTTTGTCATTCCCAACAACACTTCTTTTTCCTCCATTCTTCCTGTTCCCTTTATACATGTTGTCGATGTCATCACCTGAGAGATATGAATGTCATCTAGCCGAAAGCTGCCATTATCATTAGATTGTATTGCTTATTTATAATATAAAACAAAAATTTAGATCAATATACCAATGAAAGTTGATCTATGCCAACCTCATTGAATTTCCATCAACTTATGCCCCACAAAATGAAATTATTTGAAAAAATAAAGTGCAAATTCTAGCAATTGGCTCATAAGTGCCCTTCATGAAGAAATTATTTCAAAATAGAATAATAAAAAAGATATAAACAATAAGTTGATGAATTATATAAACATAATAACAATAATAGACAAACACCGGTATATTAAAATATATGAAAATTTGGCAACAAAATGCGGCAAATCGAAAGAGGGAGGGATGGAGAAGTTTCGAATTGATAAGCAGTAAAGATAGGCTACCAAATAAGAACAACCAAAAACAAAAAGAGAGGAAACAAAAGGAAAAATTAAAAGTATGAGACCACGAGCTTAGGAAGAGAGTTGCAAAAGCATGATACAAATAACAGTGAATAGACATGGTAAAAGATTCTCTGCACAAATCCCCAAATCTTTGGAAGATCCAAATTATTAACAGCTATTCCAAACAATAGACTTATTAGGAAATCATCACGTTTTTGTTACCATTGAATGAACTTTCATGGAGCAACCTGTGTCTCCACTCTTCTGATTGGCAGCAACATTAATTGCATGTAATATACCAATAAATCCGCAAAAAAGAAATGTTCCTTGAGAATTGTAACATCCCTAATTCCATACTACTAATAATGTAAGTTAATAAGCAGTATATAAGAATATCATTAGAGTGGAGCGATTGAGCGTATATGTTGGTTTGAGTGGTGGAGTAACTGATAAGTATGCGGCTACAAATTAATCGCGGTGTATCCAGTCGAGTATAATAACAGTACAATTATCCAATACTTAAATACTGAATATCTAGTAGCATAAATACAGTCCAAAATAAAAACTCCGGTTGAGTCTTCAAGCGTGCTGCTTAACCTTTATACCGGCTCCAAATCCTCCAGATCCTGAAGCTAGGGTTAAGTCTGAGATTCAATACCCAGATGTCTACTTAAGGAAAAATAACATCTCTAACTCGAAATACATAAATAATTCCTAGTTTTAATCTTTTCCCTTATCATGTTCTAGTTCCTAGTTTTGAAACATGGGCTAATTTGGAAAATTCATATATCTTTGTACAAAACTCGAAACACTACAAATTTTATATATTTAGAATTATCCAGATGTCTACTTTAATTATGAAAAATTTCATAATTGTTGAAGATAAATTGCCACATAAAATAATGCCCTCAATCTAATTGACTCCAACAACCCAATATTTGGAAATTTTTACAATTTTGACATATTGATTCCAAAAATTATTTCCTACCATGTTTTTACTCCATTTTACGTTTTCAAAGCAATGGAGCCTAAACATGAAAAGTAATTTATTTTACAATTTTCTAGATTAAACTACAATTTTACTAAAAACTAAAAAGCTAAAGACTAGAGAACTTTCCGTTGAAGAACCTTGCTCCTTCTCTTCCTCCTCTTGAATTTCACCCTCACTCTCACTCTTACTTAGAATCAGATGCTTTTGAGCTGATTTGATATGAAGAATGAAGAGAGTTTCATGGTCTATTTATAGGGAAAATTCTAAGCTTATGTGAACCTTGTTTTCATGTGATCAAAGCTCTCATGTTTTACCCTAACCATTGGATCAAACCCACTTTATCAAACTTAATCTTCACCCTTCATTGTTGCTAGAAAAATATTAAGATATTTTATTTTAAATTGCATGTGCTCCTATAAGCAAAATATCTTGATTATTATATAATAAATCCTATTCAAAATCCTCAATGTGCAAGGTGCCATTTATGTTGAACTTTGAGGCAGATTTGTGGAGCTTTATTAACCCTCTAATCAAGTGCTTAGATACCCTTTAATTACTCTTGTCATTGGTTAATTAAATTACATGGAGGTTTAGGCTTAACACTTTAGATAATATCTTAAAATCACTTGGCCCACATTGCTCCAACATGGCCAGTGAAAATATGGACTTTTGGGCTGATTCATTAGGCCTTTAGTTAACCTCCTAAACAAGTGTTTAAATGTCCCTTGATTATAAGTGTCATTGCTTAATTAGTTGGCTACTTAATCAAGGTCATTAGTAATTTATTAGGAAAGCTTAATTTCATCCTTTTTGGCCCTTAAATTTTTGAATTAACAGCCCTCTCTTGATTATTTATAATTGTCTCTAATTAATTAGGAGAATTTATGCGATTAATCTTAATTAATACAAGTTAATTTACCCATTAACTTTTGCTAATTTCCTTAATTTGATTTAGTGTCTTCATGGCATTTCTTGCCTCTTTTGGTTATAAATAAAAATTATTTTATGTGCTAATTATATAACATTTTATGATTCCTAATCATAGTCTTATATTTGGCCTTTTGTTAATTTAATTCAATGTGAAATTTGCCTAAAATTATAACCAATAGATTATAATTAACTTGAGACACATATTCATCTTCCTTTTATGGTAATTATTCATCAAAATATAAGATTTACGATAAATAGGAATTTTAGGGTATTACAAGAATATCTCTCAATCTTGAGAGTAACCAGTGGGTTAACAATTTTTTTAGATAATATAGTATTTGGAAATCATTTAGATATTATACTGCCAAGTAAAAAAAAAAAAACTTATTATGCAGCTTCCATATATAGAACAACTGTATCTCAACTCTTCTAACTAACTGCAGCCTAACAATATTATGGATTGCACAAGGAAGAAGCAAAACAAAGAAGATCTCCTAATCTCTAGGAGGAAACTGAGAGATATAAATATTGCACATTTTATCCTTATAAAATTATGCGTAAATACAAAAACTTAATGCAGACCAATTGGAGCTAAAAACAAATCAAAATGTCATATCACTTCTACCTCCACTCCTTTGATTAACAACTATATATGGATTGCATTATAGATACCAATGAAGATCCAAACAGTAGACTTCTCGCATAATATCCCCCAATACTGGGAGGATTTGATAGAGTGACACCAAACTTATGGTAAAAATTCATTATTCACTCAACTACCCACCTTCTATCAACACCCTCACCAAATCTAATGGTAACCTCACGCAATTGTTCATCTTTTGCATTAATAATTGTTATATAGTCAAATATAACTTGAGATGATAAATAATGTAGTCATGTCCTATGCAATTCAAATAAACAATTATCAAATTTCAAACTCAAGACTAGAGCTGGGAATCAAGGTCGGTCTGGCCCGACAAGGCTAGAGTCTAACAGGGCCAGGGTCTAATAGGGCTTGGAGTAAGGAAAACATCTGTTTTTCAAAACTCGACTCGATAGTACCGGTCGGGCCAACCTTACCGGGCCTGGAAATTACTATTCCAAATTTTAATATTTTTCCTTTGATTTTTTTAAAGAAATATAATTAATAAATTGCAACCATTAAAGTTCTAATATATTAAATAAATGTTATCAACATTAATATCTTTTTTAGGATTGGGGACCAAACGGTCCCAGGTCGAACCACGATACAAAGGCCGGATAGACCGGCGTCATACCACGCGCTACTTGAGCGCTTGGTACATTAATATCTAAACAATATAAATCATTCAACAAATAAACACATTCATTAATTCGTAATAAAAAATAAATAAACACAAAGAATATGTTTTTTTTTCAAAAAATATTAAACAAAGGAATTGCTTTATGTATGCCCACGACAAAATGCCTTTCCTTCTCGTAATTTTGTGTGTGTCTGTAGATTCCTTCGGTTCATGCATGATTTTACTGACAGGTAAAAATAATTATACTTATTTTACACAAAATATATTTATAATTTATTACTTAGATAATATTGTAATACCATAGTATGTGTTTATTTAATATAAAAACATCCCTTCTTTAAAATTTATAATAACTAATTATGTGTTTTAATACGAATAATAATAAACATAAAAAAGGGTTATAGTTTAAACTAAAAAAACTAAGTAATTACAAATAAACACATTCATTAAGTGGAAGTCTAAATATTTTTTTTTTAAAAAGCTACGATTAAACGGGCCTAACGGCCACTGATTAAGGCCAAGGCCCTACAAGGCGGCCTGCGAGGCCAATTTCAAATTTCCGGCCTATTTTTCAAGCTCGAGCCCTACAAGGTCGGGGTTTAAACGGGCTGGTCCGATGACTCGGCCCGATTTCCGGCTCTACTCAAGACTTAATCAACCAATTTCTAATTATTGCATTCATAAATAAATCATTGGTGAACCTCTTAAAACTGTTCAATAAAGATATTTGATGATTAAGGTGTCCTTACCATCGTGTAGCCCTCATTGTCTGATGGAAAAATAAAATATCTAAATCTAAAATTGAAAAGGAAAAAAAAAACACAGATAGTAATAGATGTTATAATGGATGCTTAAGCAAAACTAACACTAAGGGGAAAAGGGCAGTATTCAGTACAACATAACAATATTACATCAGAAATAATGACTTCATATAAATATAGGTTTTAACAGCTCAAAATTGGGGGGAAAAAAATCACATCCCATGCCTCCATTACAAGAAAAGGAAACATAGCATCCATTTTCACCGACATTAGTGCAAATCGATTTTTTTCTTGCAAGTATTAGTCTATATCCTAATTCCAGCTAAAGATCTAGCAAGTAAATTTAAAGTATCACTAGTCCCAATCACCATCACCATCATATAAAATTCAAGAAGATGGGGGCCAATTACAACAGTGACTACAAGTAAAAAATAAAAATTGTACCTAGCAGCAAGTGTGTTTTACCTCAGCAAATGGTTTTGAAAGATTTAAGGAACCAATAGTCTTTTCATATATGCAATCAACCTATTGGTTGCTTAAATCTGTTAAAATCCACATGCGCATCCATTTCAAAAAGTTCATAAAAGTGACCGGTTTGCTCCAACCAAAAATAAGTTTTATTAGACTGCAGAGTGATGGCACCAAGAAAACCTTTTCTTGTGGGTAATATATGGCACCGATAAGACTTAGCCATACTAAATTATATACGTTAAAAAACAGAACTTTGTCCATGTGCTTCGACTCAAACTCCCACCATTGTTTCTATATTCATCAGGCAACCTCTGATAAGGTAATGATAAAAAAGGAAGCGATTGAAGTGACATTAAATCACTTTTTTTTTTTTTGGCTATCTTTTTGATCTCTGTTCCAATGTTTTTGGGCATGGTGTTTGAGTGAGTTTTTGTGTGCGCGTGTGTCTATATATATATATATATATATATATGAGAACTAACCAATAGAATGACCACCAAGAGCTCATCAATACAATCCCTACACTGTACTGTTTATAGGTCGTGGTAAACATTGGTTCTAAATATAAGATAAAGTTTGTAGTGTAAAATATTTAAGACCGGAGGTAATTATATCACTTTTTTTTTTTTGGACATCTTTTTGATCTCTGTTCCAATGTTATATACAGAGCACCATAAAAATAATAAAATAAAAGCCTTTAAATTAAATGACAGAAAAGCGGCAGCGATGATTTGCTTACAAATGCATATTATTTTCATTGCATTCTTAAGTTGTGCAGATGAAGCAAACTGCAACCCATAAAATTACGGCCAATATTTGTACTGCTACTCAAGCATGAGTATTGCTTGATAAAACCAATCATAAGTTTTGCTTAACAAAGCCCATGACAATACCACCAGTGGCGGATCTTTGACAGGGCCAAGGCTTTTGGGCTAAGTAGCAATTTTATCCTGAAAGTTTTTTGGGTTCAATTTTATCCTGGAATTTTTTTTGGAGCAATTTTGCCCTTTCGTTAAAAACCCTAACGGTCAACCGTTAGGGTTGCTAACCGAGGGGAAAGATTCCTCCAAACAAAAACTTTCGGGGTAAACACTGCTCAAAAGAAAAAACCTTCGAGGGCAAAATTGCTATTTAACACAAAAAATGTTAAACCGCTATTTATGATATCACATATTTTTAATTGTTATTTATATAATATCTAGGGGTGGAAACAGCCAAGCGACCTAGGCTTCACCCTTAACAAGGCCAGCCTGTTCGGCAACAAAGTAGCCCGAGTCGGCATGTGGCTGTTAGAGGTCATTTTTTTCACTGAGCTTAGCCTCGTGCCCTGTTAAGGAGGCCTATATTTTTGAAAATTTTATAATTAAACTAACAGGCCACGAGGCTTCACCGAAAAATACGTCTACTTCAAACAAGCCAAAAATAGGCCTACTTTAAACAGCGGCCGAATTACATAAATCGGTGAAGACGAGAGATAAAAAGGGTTGCATTTTCATTAACGAGTCATTATTGCAAAATTAAATATTAAATATAAAAAAGGGTTATGTAGCATTTTTGCCCCGGAAGTATACGGCCAGGAGAAATTTTGCCCTGGAAGTTTTTTTTGGGAGCAACTTTGCCTCGGAAGTTTTTTTTTGGAGCAATGTTGCCCCAGGGAGTTTTTGTTTGAGTAATTTTGCCCTTAGTTAACAACCCCTAACGGTCATAACGGTTGGACCGTTAGGGTTGTTAACGGAGGGGCAAAATTGCTCCAAACAAAAAATTCCAGGGCAAAATTGAACCCAAAAAACTTTCAGGGCAAAATTGCTTCGGGGATGTCCAGCTAGGGGCAAAATTGCTACTTAACCCATTTTTTTTAATTTTTTTTAAAAAGGGACTAAAGTACAAATCTTTGAAAACTTTGTAAAGAGTGCTATAATTTCTGAAAACTAGGGGTATTTTTCGTAATTTTCTTTATTCCCTTTTCTTCATTGATTGCAATTTCCGAGAAATTTAGGGGACTTTTCTATAACTTTTCCTAGTCCTCAAAACATTAATTCCGACCCTCCAAAATCTCAAGTTTTCTTCTTAAACACCTACAATACAAAATTAAGAATAAGTAGTATCAAAAGTCTAAGAAATAATTTGTAGGAATAATTAACAAATTATGATCATTTTACCCCTAATATCAAAAGTCCAAGAAATCATGACAAACCTCAGATTTTTTTTAAAAATTTAATATAATATTTTAAAAATGTTATTTAATCATAAATTTTTTAATTAGTTAATGAGTATACATTTGGCCCCCCAAATATTTTCTCCAAGATCCATCACTGAATACCCACTAAAGCCGAAGCAAAGATATCCACGGGGCGGTTTGGTTTGTCCTATTCCGATATTCACGACCAAGAAGTACTGAATTCTCTTTCCTTTCGGATAGGCCCCGAAAGGGGAAGGAAGGCTGGAGTTTTTTTTTTTTTTTTGTTGATAGAAATTGGGGGTGTTCTCCACCGACAGCAGAGACTAATCATTCTTCGCACCGTAGTCGCCCCGAAGGGGCATTAGTATTGGCCAAATAACCTTCTCCATACACACCGTCAGGGATCGAACCCCTGACTAGATGCTTAAGGGTACCCAGCTACAAACTAACTGAGCCAGGTTGCTTTGATTCGGACACTCGGAGTTTTAATTTGCATTAGTTTTGCTTACTTGATCTCTCGGAGGAAATGCAATTTCTTGGCTTCACGTGCAGCAAATCTTTCAGAGGCATCGCTAGTTGCAACGCTATCAATTTCGTTAGATGCCTTTTGACCTGCAAAGAGATGACTTAAATTTAACCGTTATACATTCCAAACATCTATTGGTCTCCGTTTGAGATGCACTGCGCTACCCACTCAGCGGTGCCTTTTTGCATTGATCACTATCTTGTTTGAAAAACACTGCAGTTCACTCATAGATCTGAAATCTCCATGATTAAACGACTAACTCACATATGTAGACCTCAACTGCAAATTATATTCCCCTCAACGTCAGGTAACGTGTTTCAAAAGATAGTGAACTTTTAAATTGTAACATCCCAATTTTCGAAAGCGTTTTCACGGTATCTTGATCAGAGTTGAGCATCGGAAGTAAATAGTATTGAAAAGTAACTGATAAATATCCACTGTAATGTATGTGCTGTTAACAGCGTTACAATTTTTTTACGAATGTCGATATTGTAAAGTACATGTCAATAGGACTTTCTCCAGCTGGTTCCTACATCTCCGCTTCCTTGTCTTCGATCCCGTTTACTCCGGATCCGAAGTTATGGTAAGAGCCGAGGTTCAATGCCCATTGAACCTCGTGTAACTGGGTTAACCTCATGTTCATGTACAGTTATGTATGACAGTTATCTCATGACATCACAGCTATATTCACATATAAAAAGTAATAACAACACAGCCACCGCATATGAATGTTATTACGTCCGCACTATTCACGGTGCCACGATGGCCTATCGTGTCCTCGCCGCTAGGAAAACTCAACGGCGTTATCATGACTATAACCCGTATAAAGCTGTAAGTGTATGCACAATTCTTTTAAAAACAGAGTCACGTTTATGAACATATCTATCACATATAGGTATACAAGTAAACATCGAGTTAGTGTTACAAAGACGCGTCCGTACCTTCGTCGGTGTTGTCGGTACGTTGACGGTCGGGCGGTGATCAAGCGTATCCTATAATGGTAATATCGTATTTATTAATTTACAAATAATATCCTAAGGGATATCCTGGCCACTAATGACTATTTTGCCCTTGCAACATTTATTTTCCACTTTGTTTCCTCAAAATTCGTAGAACAACGCTGGTACAAATCTGGGCAGCATTTTGTCTAACTTTGAAAAATCATAATTAATTCTACAAAAATTGAAACGAGGATCTGTAAAATTCCTTGGAATTCTTAGGATGTCTATTTTCAAGTAAAAATAATCACTTCTGCCCAGATTGCACGAATCACTCCCAGGTTTTAAGTTTTGAGCCTCTACCCATAATTTTTCCAGAAATTCGTAGCCTAATTTTGAAGATTTTTATCTCCCTGTACAAAAATCATTTTGACATATTCTTGACATATTTAAAAATCCCTATATGTATATTTTAACCATGAATTTACCCAGAATTTTGTGACCATATTTTCCATATAAAATTCTGGCGTTTTCATCACTGACTCCAGAAATTCGAAACCGATGAAATTTCGCCGTAACTTCGTTACTTTGATGATTTTCTTCCAGAAATTTTGCTATATGACCTCCCTCATCATTTTTTCGAAATAAAGCTAATTTTGACTATAAAAACACGTAAATAAAATTATCCTAGCATATTTAAGATCTAAGCTACTTCTATCTAAGAATTTAAGAATTAAAACTCAAAGAACTTAAAGCTAGAGCTAGAGAACTTACTAAGAACCTTGCTACTCCTTCAAGAAGCTCCTTGCTCTCACTCTCAACTCTCTATATCAGATTTCTTTGTGAATTGGTGAGAAAAGATGAAGGCATCACCTCCCTATTTATAGCAAATTTTGGGGTTAACTTTCTAACAACTCTTATGCAATGTTACCGCTTGGATCTAGGTTATTTTAGAGCACAAATCCTAGCCCTATAATGCCTCAAATCTGATCCCCCTTTCTCTCTCCCTATCCTCTTCCATTTTCTATCCAAAGTACAATATCCTCTTCCAATTTTACTTTTTGCAAATTATCCCATGTGTTCTAACTTAGTGCTCAAGCCAAGTTGCTTCTTCTATTTTTTTGTGTTGCACTCCACTAGATAAAAATTCATTTGATGATCCTAATGAAGTTTGATCCAAATTTTCTTTTTGGATTTTGAAATGTTGGGATTTATAGCTTCATTTAGAGACCTTAATCTCTTATTTTCTCAATTGGACACAATCCTCAAAAGTTGAGGAAATACCTTTGGTTATAGTCAATTTCAAGCTTGAATTATGCTTGTCAATAATCTCTTTTTATATTTGATTTATGGTTAATGGATTTCAAGATACAATTTAGTTTGTATAGGTTTCCATTGGTTTATGTCTAGAATTAGTTCCATGAACTACTTTATGCTTTATTCTCTCATTGGCTAATGAATTGACATACACCACACTCTCTCTTTCTCTCATACACACATACACGACACACACATACACCTCTCTTCTTGCTTTTTCTCTCACCTTTTTTTATCCTCTTCCATTTTGCCTTCAAAGTCTCCATCTTTATGACTCACCATGCAAGTGGGTACTTTGGTTTTTAGCTCTCTTTTTTCTCTCCCAAGCCACCATAACCGTGCCCCCCCTTGCTTCATCTTTTTGAGTTTTGTTGCTTTTAACATCCACATGTGGGAGCTATGCCATTGGTTGTTCTCTTATGCACATGGATTAAGCTTTATTAGAATGAATTAGGGTCATTAGATTAGCTTTATGAGATAATTTCTTGGCCTTTAGATCATAGTTGAAATTGTTGACTTTTCATATCTTTATTAGAGTTTAATTAACATCTTAATCTAGAGCTTAATTGCCTCTTGATTATTGCATTAGTGGTTCTTAGAGTAGTTGATGATTGTTACAAATTTATTTAGTGCTAATTCTAATCCTTTATTGGTTCTTGACTTTTAGTTATGCTAATACAACTTTAATTGGTGACTATTAACATTAATTATGAAGAATTACCTAGATATTCCATTAGTGTAACTTTAATTGCTCATTAATTATTGGTAATTGCCTCTTAATTGTCCAAGTGTTTTGATAATTCTTTATGGCCTTTTATAAATTAAATATGAACTAGGTATTAATCATAAGTTATTAGAGAACTTAGTCTCTTAACAAATTATGAAAATTGGTGCTTAAGCCCCTTTGATTAATTGTGAAGTCTTGCACAATTTATTTAATTTAGTGAAGATTTAGTTGGTCTTTAATTGCCATTGATTTCTCTAAATTTATTTAGGTGTTTTCACAACACTTTCTTGCTCCTTTAAATCCTACATGAACCATAGCTTAATATGGTATTTATTATATTTTATGGTATTTTATGATGCCTAACAAGATAAATTAAATCATTGGTTATCCTATTCCTAAGGAAAAATTACCTAGAAAAATAGAATAAACACATCTCAAAATTTGAGACCACATATTCACCTATTTTAAATAGGATCTATTTGTATTTAAGACAAATAAGAAATTTTGGGTATTACATAAATCCCCCTAAAGAAGAAAATAGAAAATATGTAAACCCTTCCCTCCAACACGTCCCGAAAAAGAAAAAGTGAAAACACACTTGACCACTTATTGTTTGGATTATTAATTTTTAGGGTAAGTTTGGTTGGGGGATGTGATGAAGAGGAAAACTTTGTGGGCCCACTACACTAAATTTTGGTACAATTTTCCCTCCCCTCATTTTTTTCCCTCCCCTCCCCTCCCCTCCCCTTCCTTCAAACCAAACTTACCCTTAAGCTCGGCGTTGAAAGCTTGAAACTTTCCTTCACAAATTCTACCGCAATCTTGCTCTTTTTTGCAGGTCTAGGTTTCTCTCCCACACTTGGTTTCCCGCTTCGTTGCACTCGAACTTTTTACCTTTAGGCCTCTCGGCACATCCTCCCCGTCTTCTAGCTCCATGTCTTCATCGGCGTCCCGCGTCATTCGCAATCTCGTCTTCTCCAATCATTGTCGCTAGAATCATTATCGTGACTATCATCACCACCACCTTCTTCTCGCCTTGACACCCACATTCCCCGCGCCTCATCCTCAATCACCATTTACTTCGAAGCATGTAAGCCACGACGTGGCCGTTTGAACTTCTTGGCAGTTTCTTGAACCCAGTCAATCTTGTCCTTAGCAAGTTCCAAATTGAAGTGTGAAGGGAGTAAATTGTAGTGATAGCTCTAACTTCTTCAGCCACCCCACACCTCACTCTCACTGCATTCTTCATTTCCTCTGGCATCCAGATTTATAAGAGACATATTGGGAAGGGACGAACATATCACCATTAAATGCTTTAAAAAATAATGAGAATGAAAGGAAAAAAATTTAACATATCATTGGGAAGCATGAAGTATTGAAACACTGTCAGAATTTCACCCTTCAGATATGTTTGAATTTTTCAACCACCCCACAGGCCCATACCTAACTCTTGCTTCTTTCTACACTTCTTCCGGCGTCCAGATTTCACTGAAGTCTCTGACCTTTTCAACCACCCAACACCTCACTCCTCACTCTTGCTTCTTTCTGCACTTCCTTCGGACATATAACCACATTTTCAGGTGATTTATGAAAGGAGACATACATCACTGAAATTAGGTCCCACTACTCTCATTAAAAGCAGATATATCATCCCAGTTCCATATGCGGTTAAATTCATCGATATTACACGGCTTGCACAATGAAGCCGGAGCTGTTGTTAAGAACAATAATGCACTGGCACAAAACACAATGAACAGTGAACGGCTTAAAATGCTATTCCTCTTTTGTATATATTGATGATGACGATGATTGATGATATATTGATGGTTGCTCTTGTCAGCACGACGCACCCACTCAACAGCCACATCGTTGGACCTGACATTTTTATGACGGAACGCTTGTCATGTGGGCTCTAAGAGTCTAAGCCCCAGTCATAAACCTAGTCAGCCACCATATCATATGCCACATTGCCTCTAAAGTCCCATGGGAAAATCTATATAGGGGCCCTTTTTGAAGAAAAAATCCCAAAAAGGGCCCCAAGATTCGAAAATCCCAAAAAGGACCCTTGAGCCCTTTTTTGGGATAAATTCATTAAAATTTAACAACTAAATCAACAAAATTAACAACAAAATCAATACCCGTTTACAACTAAATCAGTCACATTTACAACAAATTTTTTTACAACTAAATCAGTCCCATTTACAACGATATCAGCCCCATTTACAACTCACCAAGATTCTAAAAATCCCAAAAAGGGCTCTTAGGCCCTTTTGGGATTGTCAATCTTGGGCCCTTTTTGGGATTTTTCTCCAAAAAGGGCCCTAAATGGATTTTCCCAAGTCCCATTCATGAGCCATAATACTCGAGACACAGCCTCATAGTCCAAGTCATTAGACTAGTTAGCAGCCACATCACCTTCCTTCCATGTCATCCCTTAGTTCTAGTCGTCATCCTAGTCATCAAGCGATTGTCATGCCAAGTTGTCCCTTAGTCCCAATCACCCACCCACCACTTGGCACGTCATCTCTTAAGTCGCGATCTAGCTTTGGCTTAAACACTTACATACATGCAGACATTGGCGGAGCTAGGATTTGAAATTAGGGGGGGACGAAAATTACAGAATAGGACACAAAGTGAACTCAACATTTAAAATTAGAGGCCAAAAATTATAAAATTGGACCCAAATTTTAGGAAATTATATTTTAACCTATAAATATTTCATGTTTTCATTCTAGTCCTTCTAAAAAACTCGTTAATAAGGACTAAAGTGAAAACATTGAAACTTTTACAAGACTAAAATATAATTTCCTATATTTTTGGGTAAAGTTTCGTAATTTTAGGGGGCAAAGGCCACCCCTAGCCCCCCAATTCCGCCTCGCATGCAATGAGAGAGATAGAGATTGTGGAGGTTCATTCGTCAAGCTCTAAAAGCTCTGCCTTCCAACATTTACCGTTAAAATTCAATTCAGAGAAGTATTTATTTTTTTCATTCATTCGTTTATTCATATTTTTCTTCTTGAATGAGGTAAATTTATACAAGCGGGGATTAACAACTGGTAATAACCTTTCAAATATTCCACTTTTCTAGATAACTTATTCTTATCCAGTAACCATAATTCAAATACTAACAATAATTCAAAAATTCAAAAAATCCAAATAATAATCCAAATTCAATTCATATCTTCAACACCCCCTCAAGTTGGTGCATGAATGAGTCATGCCCAACTTGCCAATCACTTCTTCAAACACTGTTCTCGAGAAGATCCGGAACAGGAGGCATAGAGAGACAGAGACAACCGAGTTCTTCTTCTCCAAAGGTCTTGAGCAAAGGCGGATCTATATATATGATTGGGGGCAAGTGCCCACCCTTAATTTGGGGATTTTTTTTTAAATGTAAAAATTAATACATGTTTAAATGATTGCCCACCCTTAATTAAGTAGCCACCTTTCATACATCAAGACTGCACTTTGTAATCAGATATGGGATGAATAGTTGAATGATTGTTTAATGCCTTATATTGCAAAAGATGTATTTGATAGCATTGATAATAAGACAATTATGATGGAATTCTAAAAAAATAAGGCCTAGAAGGATGACATTGTAATTATTTTTATTGTAATATACTTTTGTTATAAAAATATATGTATTTGAACTTATTGAGTGCCCCCCTTCATTGTAATTTATGTAGCTTCATTTCTAACAGCACTTAGCCTTGCTTTTTCTAAATGGCAGATTTGTAAAATAATTGCATCTCTTATTACACCATCAATATTCACTTGATCTCATGAATATTTTTTGATATTATTTTCTTTTCTTGTTTACATTCTTTTGTTTTTTTTAATGCATTTAAAACTTTCCTTTAAAAAATAATTTCGGGGGCAGCCCGAATCCCCACACCATTGGTGCCCACCCTTCATAAATTTTCTAGATCCACCCCTGGTCTTGAGTAATGAGTTCCAAAGCATTCGAGTACATTCATCCATGAAAGAATAATAATAATAAGAATGATAGAAAGAAGGGACTTTAGCAGGTCCCTAACATCGAGTGGATAACTTGAAAGGGAATGCAACTTCTATTCAAATTGGGATAAAAAGGGATTCGTGGCTTTTAGCCATTTCACAAGTAGAATACTGAAAGTGGGAGGGATTACATTCACAAAATAAGTGGGGAAACAATGGAGGGTTTCTTTGTTGCACCAGTTAGGTACCCAGATTTTTTCTGAGCACCGACACACATGTCCATTAATTAGGACTAGAGGGGATAGTTTGAGTCATCAAGGATAACGATGATGTGAAAGGAGGAATTATCTTGCTCGATGATGATATTGGAAGGTGGACCAGAGGCGGAGGACTGTGGAGAGGTGGAATTGATAGTAGAGTCGGGATTCTCCATGGGAAATTTGGGAAATTAGGGATTTTGTTGGGTAACAAGAAAAAGAATATAGGACTTTAGGTTCCCTGGATCGAAATGCTTTGATACCATGTTAAAATTCAATCCAGAGAAGTATTTCTTTTTTTTTTTCAATTAATTTGTTAATTCATATTTTTCCTCTTGAATGAGGTAAATTTATATAAACAGAAGTTAACAACTTGAGCATAATTGTAGGTAAGAACCTTTCAAATATTCTACTTTTCTAAATAACTTATTCTCATCTAGTAACAATAATTCAAATTCAAATACTAACAATAGTTCAAAAATTTAAATAATCCAGATAATAATTCAAATTCAATCCATATCTTCAACATTTACGAATCATTGTCTTTATCAATGAAATGAAATATGAGTTGTTATAATAGCCTCGTCAGGGACTCGACTTCTTACTGTGACCAGAGAAAAGGTAAATGCTGTCAATCCCTTTTAATGGCTTTCTGAATCTTCAACTGAACATCCCTCACCCACATTTATTGGTGATTAATTATCCTTATAAGTAATATATATGAGTTTAATGTTTCTATTTTTCTTTGTAGAAATATTTTTTCTACCGCACTCACATAATAGTGAGTGGGTCCTATTGTAAAGAGAAAAAAAAGAGAAAATAATAGTGGGACCACTCACTTTTATGTGAGTGTGGCAAATTTTTTTTTTCCTGGAGCAAAAACAAAAATATTAAACCCAATATATATTGTAAACAAATGTGGCTTGAAAATAAATTTTTGATCATATTTACAACGACATCCCTTACACGCTTACATTCACGCATGAATATACTAAGGAGATTAATTTCCATTTTAATAATATTTTAAACACATTTTGAGAAAATAGATTTTCGTCTTACTTAAAATTTAATACTCCCTTCGGTTTTAATTATAGGACAATATTTGATCAAGTGACCCTACAGAGTATAAAGTCTATTTACAGTATTTAATTGTTTTATTAAATTTTAAATTGCATCACCTTATTAGCAACATGTTGACACTTATGAATCATTAAACGCTCAATTTCTTTAAAAACTTTTCTAAAAATCTCGGTGTATAATCCTTTATATGGAATGAACTTAAATTTGGAAATCCAATACTAACTATTATCATTAGGAGCATATTCATTGTACTTTACCGTGCCTCAACATAACTATCACCGTTAACATCTAGCTATTTTTCTTAATTTTGAGCATCTCCCAACTTTAAGAACTCAAAGGTTTAAATTTCTAACTTTTATTTTCAATTCTCTAGAAACTTGGGTATATAATGTTCATCAAAATAATAAACTTATCTTAGACCTCGAATAAGGCTGACAAATATCTTCTCAAATTTTTAGGATGTTTCATAAAAATATAGTAATAGTTACTATAAGTCAATACATTTTATATTTGGCAGCATGGTCTTATTTAAAATACCTTAGGTAAGTAATATATATCTTATTTTATTTCAAGGAACCCAACTAAAAATTGAGGGAGAGGGTAAAAAAAACACACGAGAAAGATTATAATATAGGATGAGAATAACCCTTGATTAACATATTGATCAAACGAACATTTCCGTCCACACACACAGATTATATATATAAAATGCTAATCATTTACAAATACATACACTTGTAATACTTTTATAGATTTACATGGCCTGAGATTCAATTTTTATCGATCAACTAGCTTAATCCCAGAGCAGAAATTGAAATTAAAAAAAATTCTGAATTATAGAGAACCGTCGCTATTTTTTGTCAGAGAGAATCCTCATCGTCCTCCTCCTTCTCGTTAACCAATATATTTTGTTGTTTGGCTAGTGCGGTGACCCTTCACTCTTTTATCTAGAGGACATATTCTTACAACGTTTTAGGCTAAATATATTGGCATGCTCAATTTGTTGTAGTACTCTAACGAAATATGATCAATTTCGGCATTGATGAAGGAAAACAATACTTAGAAAAAGAGTACATATAATGGAGATATATATGACTTGAGAACCTAAAAAAGCTACAAGTATAATAATATTTCCAACCGGTATAATCTAAAAAATGTATTACACAACATTGTATATAAAATTATAATCTAAGGGTTATGTCCTAGCTTGTAATGTACGGTTCAAACGATCTCTTGGTGTGAAATGTTGTCATCAATAGAAGTCTCCTTCAAATCCATCGTCTTCTTGGTCCTTCTTTTGCAGACCAAAAACCAAGTAATGACTTCCAATATGAGAGCCACACAACCCGGTGAAACAATGATGCCAAAATAAGCATTCTTCCACGTATTGGAGGAGTTTGAAAGGGAGAAGCCTCTGAACATGTTGAAGATAGAGAGGGCGATGACTCCATAACCAACAACGTAGTGGAAGATGTTCCGGAAGATACTGACCTTGTGATGTTTGTCAGGTCTGAGGAACATAGCAGCCAAGACTTGGACAGATGCAGAGACAAACACAATGATTCCAATGGAGGCATGAGCAAAACCAGAAGGAGACAGAGAGGACAGAGAGGGAGGTGACAAGAAGATGTCGAGAGCGATTGCAACAGTGCCAACGATATAAGCAAGAGTCTGACACGCTCTGTGTAAATGAAACCATGTTGGTCCAGCGGCTTCGAATGTTTTTAGATAACGTCCCATCATTGCTCCTATTGGCATAAGAATCCCCCAGCCTATTCCGTTCAATATTCCATGGACCTGCATTCCGAATACAAAATCCAATCCGACAGTTATTAATTAAGAGTTAATGAATTTAAGATATTCTAAAAACATTGATGATTTTAGCTAATGATTTGAAGATGTTCTAGTAATAGTTTAAACACATGTTGAGAAAAAAGATTCTTCTGTTTTCATCATAATTACCATTTAAACTTTTTCATGCCTCATTGCTATAGATCGAGTGACGCAAAGAACCATTTAAAGTATCTAATTGTTTTATTAATTCTATGAATACGATTACTTTTAGTTAAAATTGGTATGAATTAAATTAGTAAGCTATGCACTTGGTAGCGTGATTTCATTTAAAATCCCCTAAATTATCTTTATAAGTAATATATATTGTAAACAAATGTGGGGAGAAAAGATTTTTTGGTCATATTTACAATTTAAACTATTTTATATCTCTGAAGGATATGCTTCGTTGTTATAGAAGCAAGTGAACTATTCACCGTATTTCATTGTTTTTCTAATTCCACCAGCAGAATTATATATCTTTAGTAATATATAATTAATGTAATAGGGAAACTTACGTTTCTTATTAAAATCTTGGAGTTTTGTAGATTGGCCTCATGATGAAAAACTTTGCCATTGAGAAAATCTATGTGACCAACAGATTTGAGGTCGGCTCTGAAAAAGGCATGAGAGAGAAGACGATCATCATCTGAAACAGGACCTTCTTGCCAAACATGATTAACCAGCTTTTAATTCCTAGGAAGCTGAAAGCTTGCATATAAAGAGCATCGTGCCATCCTTGAAACTCGCAGAAACTCCAAGAACCTTGAAACTCAAAGTCCGTTCCTCCAACGTTGTGCCATAAGAGGTTATGGGAGAGGTATAGGCCGCCATACTTCCATCACATTTCTAAAAAGCAACAAATGCCTGAGAGCCCACCATGCCTGTGGATGTTGGATTAATAGCCCAAGCGATCCAACTTTATAGTTGGCTTTGCTCTTCTTGAAAGCGACATCGATTGAGTACGAAGAGGAGTGGTAGGTCTAATAAAGAGAAGAATCAAGAACGGTTAGGTCGTTACAGGCTAAAATTTTTGTAGTATTGGGGAATTGGTATGATTCACAAGCTTGTGGTTGGGGTTGTGAGGTTATAGGGGCGATGAAGATGACGATAAGCATAGAGTAGAGGGTCAAGAAAAGGGAAAGCTTGCAAAAGGGAGCCATGAGAGGAGAGATGAATAGGGAAGAGGTAACGAGGGAGAAGTAGGGTCTTAGGAATGAGCTCTCATTCATGGCTAGCTACTAATTTATAGGGAGTGATTTGCCAAATAACTCATGCAAAAGGATAATATATCATAAATATTAAATTTAGATCTTAAAAGGGAAAATTAAAAGAAAGGACCTAAGTAAAATAATATTTAATTAGAATGACCATAGAAATTATAATTATTAAGGAGGACCAAATAAATTTAAAAGTACTAAATTGCCCTTCAAATTTTCAGTTGCTTTCCAAACCCAGAAAACAAAGAACAAAGCACCTTCTTCCCTCCTTCTATGAATACCAAGGTGAGGCGAATCCAATGTTGCAAGTTGAAAATGGCCATATTTGGTAAAAGTGTATGCATAGAAGTAGGATCCGAATGATCGAAGGAGAGAGGAGATACGATGTAAGGATTTGCTGGACACATTGATCTCTACTTTCATTGGAGCATTGTTGTGTCTATAATTGACTTATGAAAATCTGGATAGTCTTTGGTTTTAATCACGGGTTGATCCAGCCAATACTTATTGGGGGGCTGGAACTTTAAAGAAATAAAACTTTATTTCAGCATTTTCTACCAATGAACTCGTGCGATTCTTACAGAAGAAGGTGAGATTCATTTGGGTGGGGGGGGACCCCTTGGATCCGCCATTGGTTTTGATGAATGTATAATTTCTTATGTTATTCTGATTTTTGAACCTTTGGACTGGGGTTGGAGTGATTTATTTGCCATTTTGTTCGGAGTCTGAACCTTACCATATCGGTTCCTTTATTCGGGAAGCATTTAGTAATTGTACAGTAATTCATTATGAGTCCCTTAGAAAACTAGAAAAGAAATGATAGCTAGTTTATGAGCTCTCATTTTTGAATCAGATGTTCTTCGTCCTACTTCCCTTTGTTTATTTTTGTATAAAACATTTGATTGCCCTTTCTATTGCAGCCCTAATTCCTACATACGTCCATATTGTCTTTATAGGTATCTTCTCTCTCCTTCGATCGTTGGGATCCTGCTTCTATGCATACAATATTACCAAATATGGCCATTTTAACTTCCAATATACTGGATTCCCAAATAGTCGCACCTTGGTATTTACGGGAGGAGGGAAGAAAACGCTTTGTTCTTTGTTTTCTGTGTTTGGGAAGCAATTGAGAATTTGAAGGGCAATTTAGTATTTTTTTAGTTTATTTAGTCCTCCTTAATAATTACAATTTTTATGGTCCTTCTAATTAAATATTATTTTATAAATTGCAGCACCTTATCAGCAATATTTTGACGCTTATGAGTCACTAA
The DNA here is from genome assembly GCA_019022655.1 of Acacia acuminata. Taxonomy (NCBI): domain Eukaryota; kingdom Viridiplantae; phylum Streptophyta; class Magnoliopsida; order Fabales; family Fabaceae; genus Acacia; species Acacia acuminata. The sequence continues at coordinate 803,859 of JAFJYI010000248.1, forward strand.
ACATTCACTTTCTTTAAAAACGTTTCTAAAAAGCTCGGTATATAATCATTTATATTAAATGAACCTAAATTTGGAAATCCAACACTAACTATTATCATTAGGGAGCATATTCATTCTACCAAACCATGCCTCAGCATAACTATCACCTATCTTAATTTTGAGCAGCTACCAACTTTAAGAACTGGTTTAAATTTCTAGCTTTTATTTTCAATTCTCTAGAAACTTGGGTATATAATGTTCATCAAAATATAAACTTACCTTAGACCTCAAATAAGGCTGATATTACATAAATACAATTATTTCTGGTAGTAATTACTATAAGTTAATACATTTTATATTTGGCAGCATGATCTTATTTAAAATGCCTCAGGTAAGTAATATATATTTTATTTTATTTCAAGGAACCCAACTAAAAATTGAGGGCGAGCGTAAAAAGAACACAGGCAAAAGATTACTATAGGATGAGAAGAACCCTTTATTAACATGCTGATCAAACGTACATTTTAGTCCATATGTAGACACATTTATATATATTTATATATAAAATGCTAATCATTTACAAATACATACACTTGTAATACTTTTATAGATTCGCATGGCCCGGGAGTTTCAGTTTTTACAGATCAAGTAGCATAATCCTAGGACCCAAATTGAAATTAAAATAATTCTGAATTATAATCCCTTGAGCCTTATTTGTTGTCAGAGAGAATCCTCCTCCTTCTCTCTAACCAATATCTTTCGTTCTTTGGCCAGTGCGATGGTCCTTTACTCTTTTATCAAGAGGATATATTCTTATAATGTTTTAGGCTTAATATATTGGTATGCTCAATTCGTTATAGTACTCTAGCCAAATATGATCAATTTCGGCGTTGATGAAGGAAAACAATACTTAGAAAAAGAGTACATATAATCAAGATATATATGACTTGAGAACATAAAAAAGCTACAAGTATAATAATATTTCCAACTGCTATACACAACACTGTATATATACAATTATAATCTAAGGGTTATGTCCTAGCTAGTAATATATGGTTCGAACGATCTCTTGGTGTGAAATGTTGTCATCAGAGTCAGAGTGGGTTACCTTTATAACATAATTTTTAGTCATAGAAGACTAGTAGACTTGTCTCTGATACATTGTTTGATGGGTTTAGTATCAAAGTCAGGGCGAGTTTGAAACCTGCTATCATCAAAAGGTTTGAATACAAACTTCCCCTAAGAGGAGGTAATGATACATCTCGCGTTTTGGAGTGCTTGGATTTGGTTTGCATTTGTGGACCACTAAGTAATAGAAGACTGGTAGACTCGTCCTGATACTGCTTCATTTTTAAGATTTAGCATCAAAGCGACCATGAGTTCAAATACCCAATCCATTAAAGATTTGAATATAATCCATATTTTCATCACTTGCTCTAAATATGTCATTCCATAATCCATATTTTCATCTCTCTCTGTGCATTGTCGCCGACATCATCGGCGCCAATGATAATTCATACCATTGAAGTCTATCCTCGTGTCTAGCAATTTGACCTGTTTACCCCTAAAAAATGAAATATGTTTGTGGTTGTCTAAGGAAAATTGTTCTCATAGTCGCTGTGTATCTTAATCCTCCTCTTGTTGGGATATGCGCTGCAGATGTGAAGGATGTGAAATACGTAATAAACTAGAATTTCCCAGGATCTTTGAAAGACTATGTTCATCGCATTGGTCGGAACAGCAAAGCCAGTGCAATAGGAACTTCGTACTCTTTCTTCACAGCTCTAATGCCAGATTTTCCAAGGAACTTATAGCCATACTTGTGAAAGTTGGGCAGAAATTGAGTCCATGAATTGGAAGCAATGGGACGAGGTGCGCCTCCTCCGCCTTCATGTTAGTTGACTTGACTGGATTATAAATAATTTTAGGGTGTAGCAGCTTGTGTTTATATTCAATGGTTAAACTTCCATGTGAAATAAAACTATAGGCAATGTAAGAATATTCTATATATATATTTATTCAAAGGGATCAGTTGCCTATTCTGAGTCCAACCCATTAAACAAAATTAATACTTTATCTTGCCTCTGCTAACACTCCAGAAGAAGTTTTGAATAATTGTAAGGGAGCTTGTAAGGAACTACAGGAATTGGGAATGGCAATGAGCAAGATCTCCTTGTTGATGTTCAATATCCAAATTCAAAACATGTCTTCGCATGAAACATTCCAAAAATCATATGTCAATCAAGTGATTGGCTTCAAACTTTCAATTGTTCTTCAATCACTTGGGTTGATCGATCAATGTTTTTACTCTATCTATTTATGGTAGTGGTTGTATATGAAGCTGAATGATGAATGTGAAAATCAAGTTGAGACTAATCGAGAAAACCCTAACAAATACATTGCTTGATATATTACTAATTTACTATTGACGTCTGCCTAGCTAGCATGTAGTGTTGACCTGTAAAACAAAGTGGTGGCAGGAATTCAGTTTTATTTTTATTTTATTTTTTCATTTTTTAATATAAAGACAACCTTCATTAATCATGGTAAAATGATTACAATAAACGTGGGTGACATTACATCAATAGCGAAAGCAAAACCAAGTAGCCCAAAACAACAAAATAGCAAAGCAAAGAAACAAACAAACACAAAATAAAAACAACCCACATGAAAATCACAGAAAAACAATGCAGCAAACAGTTTTTGTAGATAAGAAGGTTCACAGCCACCAAAAGAGAGCCACCATGAACCTCAAAAAATGCAGATGGAGCCGGGAAGGGTCGAGCAGGATATAACGGAGGGGTGTTGTATCACATCTCCCAAAGGCCATGGGCCACCCAAGTGAACCAACGTTGTTGGAAACTTCCCATGGGAAGAGAAAGTAGGCAAATGGAAAGGTCCAGATGCTGGAGACAGAGAGGAACGAAGAAACCCGAGCTCCACCGAACGCGAGAGGATAAACTGATGGCAAAAGCTACAAACTTGCAATAACACACAAGTAAAAACCATACAACAACATAAAAGAAACGAATGAGCAACCTAATAAAAGGAAGCATCACAACATGATGGACCTCTAAGTGGCTGCCAAGAAACTTAGAGGTACCCAGTAAGATCATCTAGATGCGCGCAGTTTTTTTTGGTACAACTGCCAAAACCCAGAACATGAGCATGAAGCTCATCCCATTTAGGCTTTCGGGGTAAGGCAACACTACTCCTTGGTATGAAAGTAGAAAGCCTTCAGTTGTTTACAATGAGAAACATGGGGTGAAGTTCTCGTCCTTTTCAGTATGCAATGTCGACCAGAAGGGGAGGGAAGCCAATTCTCATCAGAGGTTGCTTTAGCAGGAGCTGCGTGATGAGGAATAACTAACGTTACCACTTAAGCATCCCAGTGGACCAGAAGGAGAGGGAGCCCAAGTCTCATCAGACTCTGCATCTTTCATTACAAAACTTGGGTGTAGTGCTTAAGGCCCAAATTTCTAATCCAAGACTTTTTTTTTTTTTTTTTTTAGTTTCTCATCCGGTTCACCAGAACCTTTGGTTCCAACTCATCCAAATTCACTCCAAGTGAGGCCCACAATTGTAGGACAAACTATTAAAGAGATAGTTATCATGAGAAAAAGTTAGGCAACCAGATCCAGGACCCAACTCATGTAACCACACGTGTGGCTTGATCACCTCCTTAGCACAGGGAAGCCATAAATTATTTTTAAAAAAAAAAAAAAAAGTGAATTTTATTAGATGAGTCACTTGCCAACAAAGATTAAAACGATATGAGCTTTAATATGCTTTTATTGGACAGAGTTTAGATGACATGGAACTCTTTAGAGTATGTAAGTAGATTTCTCACTTTATAAATAAATTAAACTAATGGAATTTAGATTAACTAACCATCTACTGACTTGTATAATGAAAGAACAGTTTTTATAATGGCTTGTAAATTAAGGTGCTTTCTAGCACATTAATGAAAAAATTATGACATTTTTGACCAAGAAATGAGAAAAGTTCATTAAAGATGAAAAATGAGAAAGGCAACTAGATTGCCACATGATTTTGAGAGATTACGAAGATCGTCATCATTATATGTATATTTATATTTATATTTGATGGATTTACGGAATATCACATGAAGGCACGAGGCCTTGTTAGAAATAAGGCGATCTTATCATGCTGAACAACTAAATAGCATAAGATCAATGCGGAAAAATGAAGTAGAGATCACAAATACCTCCCGCCATTGATTTGTCTCCGAAGCAAGCGGGGACGAACTCCGAGTCTCCAAACGAGAACGAATCCAAGCCGGCAAGCGGAACAAACTCCGAGTCTTTGTCCTTCCGATCCTTCTCTCCGAATCTGCGAGATGGTGTGCTTTCCTCAAGGTCGAGTAGGTTCGGGGGACCAGGCAGAATTACACCGTGTGTTTCCCCTCTAGCCATCACAGAGCATAAAAAAGGAAACACATTCAATACGTAATAAGTGCGTATTAATTGGGCCGTTAAAGTATTAATGGCGCATTCAATACGCACTTATTGCGTATTAATTGGGCCGTTAGTATTAATGGCGCATTCAATACGCACTTATTGCGTATTAATTGGGCCGTTACGTATTAATGGACGGTTACAAAACCAAGCAATAATGTGGGCCATAAATAGAAATAATGGAATATTGATTACTAAATTAAATATTCCAACATTCTCCCACTTGGCCCACATACTTCAGTATATACCTTTGAGAAACAAAATGCATGGATCATAGCGATAGGTCCTCTTAAAGCGAGTAATATCTTCCATGTATCACAGTGCATCATGTTTCCCAAGCCCAAGTAACTTAATGAATAAACCCTACGTTTATTCTTGGTCCAAACTTAATGATATTTCTCAAATTAAACAAACAATTGAATGTGTACACAAACTGAAATGAGAAATATCACAAATAGAGTTTCATAAATAACATCGTTCTTACAACGAAAATCACATAAGGGAACCAAGTCCCATTCTTTCGCATGATCCCGAAATTTCAATGTAGGCATGCCTTTAGTTAAAGGATCAGCAATGATCAATTCGGTGCTCATGTGTTCAACAACCTTTGTTTAATTTTTAACACGCATTTTTATGGCTAACACTCAATGTCGATATACTTAATTCGACTACCACCTTTATTGTTCTTAGCCATAAAAACCCAAAGCTGAATTGTCACAATATAATCTTAATAGCCTAGAAATTGGATCCATAATTCTAAGCCAAGAAATGAAACTATTCATTTGTACACCATGTGAGGTAGCCTCAAAACAAGATACAAACTCAACTTACATAGTGGAAGTTGCAATTAAAGATTGCTTTTTACTACTCCATGATACAGACTTTATCGGCTAGCATGAATATATATCCTGAAGTGGATTTCCTTAAGTCCATGCAGCAAGATAATCTGAATCATAGTAACCAATCACTTCCAAATTGTCGATTCATTTGTACTTAAGCATGTACTCTTTAGTTCCTTTAAAGGTATCTCAATACTTTCTTTATAGCTCTCCAGTGGTTTATACCTGGATTACTCTGATATTTCCTTAGCATTCCAATAGCAAATGCAATGTCAGGTCTTGTGTAGACCCAAGTATACATAAGGCTTCTTACTATTAAAGCACAAGGAATGTTTTTCATTTGTTCCTGCTCAAAGTCATTCTTTGGGCATTGGTTCAAATTGAACCTATCACCTTTCACAATAGGAGCTATACTTGGTGAACAATTCCTCATGCAAAATCTTTCCAAAGCTTTGTTGCTATAGGTCTCTTGAGACAAACTTAGAATACTTGACGTTTGTCTCTATGTATCTTGATGCTAGTGGCATAAGATGCATCTCCTATAGCCCTCAAGTCAAAGTTTTTCAAAAAGAAATCGTTTCACCTCATATAGTAAACCATTACCATTGGTTGCAATTGAATATCATCCACATATAGAATAAGGAAACAAGTCTTGCTCCCACTAACCTTGGTATATACATTCATCCACAATGTTCTCTACATAACCAAATGAAGAGATAACATCATGAAAATTTAAATACCATTGATGGGAAGCTTGTTTCAATCCATATACAGATTTCTTGAGTTTGCACACCAAATGATCACCATTATTAGAGGAAAATCCGATGGTTTGTTTCATGTAAAACTCTTCCTCTAGATCTCCATTGAGAAAGGCCATTTTCACATCCATTTGTTGCAACTTTAATTCAAAATGTGCAATCAATGCTAGAATGATACGAAGAGAATCTTTCTTAGATACAGGAGCAAAGGTCTCCTTGTATTCGATTCCTTCCTTTTGAGTGAACCCTTTAGCAATGAGTCCTTCTTTATGTCTCTTAATGTTGCCCAATGAGTCTATCTTTGTTTTAAAGACCCATTTTAAATTCAATGGCTTTTACACCATTGGGCAACTTAACAAGATCCCAGACTGTTAGATGCCTCGTATTCATCTCGGCCTTCATAGCATCACACCATGAGTTTGATTCTCTACAGTTCATGGCTTGTAAAAATGTTCCAGGATCATTTTCAGCCGTACATTATAGTCGATTCGTAGATACACAATATATTCACTAGGTATCGCTGATCTTATTGCTCTAGTAGATCTACTTAATGTTGTTTCATTATCTTCTTGAGGAACTTGTTGTTCAATGTTATTCAACAATTTCTTATTATTCCTCATCAACAACTTGATCTCTTGGATCAATATCAACAGTTGTAAATCTTGAATGATTGATTGTACAATATTCGGTTGAACCGAAGGAATATTGTTAACGGCCAATCCTTAAACTCGAAGTGGAAAGTTGACTATCTAAATGATCATTTTAGAAACAAGTTTCGAATTGATCGCTCCCACTAATCAAGTCATATTCAAGAAATTCTCCCATTTGCATTTTCAGCCTTCCCTCCTCTTGAACACACATGGTCAAAAGTTTATTGATTGACCATTTCTCCTCATGTGTGTTGCAGGATATCCTAAAGGGTCTATATGGTTGTGGGAGAGTGTTCAGAATATAGTGTACAAGGAAAGAATCAGACATGTCAACCTCAAGTGACTTCAGTTGAGCTGCAATGTCCCTTATCTATATGATGTGCTTACACACATCTTTTACTATAATGAGTCTTGGGGATGAAAACTTCATAATTAGGGTGCGGCAAATGCTTTATCGAAGTAACAAATTGTTCATCAATTGCCTTGAAGTGGCCTAATCTTGTTATCTTTGTTCGACAGACCACGAATGCCGCAGAGATTGAGGTCTTTATGAACATAATTGAGAGGCGATTAGATCGCTCCCATTTGCATACAGATCAATCTCATCCGGAGTCTTTGGTCTCGATGATAGAAGGTGGTTCGTCTTTCCTAATAGCATAACTAATGTCTATCCACCCCAAATGTATGATACTTTATAGTTATCACCCCTCAAATCGGGAATGTTACATTTCATATCGAGAAATTCGCAGGTTGTATGACTACATAGTATTGAACATACATGCTTATAACTAAAATTTAAGACTAATAAATCATATCATGATTTACCAATGTAAATCATGCTTAAAAAACATGAATCTACTTGACATATAACTTGCCTGTGGGCTAAAGTTATAATTCAATTAGATCCATATATACCTTTATCATAAAACTATCAAATTATTTCCTTATTCTTAATTCTTTGGGTAAATTAAGAATATAATTTGATGTTCTATTCCAATTAATCATACATTATAAATTCGTATCACTAAAGTCTACCGTGGGCAAAGACATTAGCATAGCATGAATTTATCTTGAATTGATGAAACTAGAATGCAATTATATCCCCTAATACCTGTGGGCTACTTAGAAAATATAATGTCATTCCATTCCACCCTAATTAAAACTATGATTATAATTATCTGCCTTTTGTGGGCAAAGATTAATTACAACCGCACATTTAATTACAATTGATGTCTTTAAACCTTTATGTGATGTATTTTGTTGCATCGAACAAAATAGAGTGTATGTACCTAGAGAGGTAGCTGCTTCTCAATTCTACGTGTTCATCACAAAGACATCAACCATTGTGTATACTAATGTACATATGATCATAATTTTGATATAGTATGACCTTACGTGATTAACCATGCATACAGTATGTGCATAAAGATGTTGTAGCTATTCCTTAAACAAATATGTATGCTAATCACTAATATCAAATATGTACAATATAATGTAAATACCATACACATACACAATGTCTACAGGAATCTTAATTAATTAATTTAATCAACTAAATCATTAATGTGAATAAAAATATTTACTCACCTTCAAAAATTGATATTCTAAAATCCACATGTGATTATTTATGCATGCCATAAGAAAACTTTATACTTAAATTCTGTATATGCACAACTTTATAGAGGATTTAACCAATTAATTTAATCAACATAAGTGACTAAATTCAACCCTCCCACTTTGATTAAATTAATGTTACCAAAATCAATCACCAAAATTAACTGTGAAGTTAGATTCCAAATATGCACAAATATTTAATGAGAATTTAATTGATCAATTTAATCAACAAATGTGATTAAATAATCATCTTAGACAAAATCCTCCCACTATTTTGTGCATTCAAAAAATGAATCTAATTTATGCACATCTTAATGGAGGGATTAATTGATTAACTAAATAATCAACTTAAAAGGAAAAATCCTCCCATGTTTTATGTACCCAAAAATTGTTTAAATAATAATTAATTTTGGCACTTTTTCATCTTAAATTAAGTGTTACAAAATTTTGAACAGTTAAATAATTGTCTAAAGTTAATTTTCCAAATATTTAGACAATTCAATAACTTATAAATTAATTTTGCAAACCTTTCAAAAATGAAAGAAAAACAAAAATGCCAAAATCAATCCTTTTCGTAATTAAATATGATGTAATCAAAATTATACATAAAACAGGTTGCCAAGAAAATGAACTAGCATGGCCCAGGTAATTAAAAAAGAATTTTCCAGAAGAAAATTAAATATTAAAAGGCTCAAAATAATTGCTCATCACGCTCAAACAAGATGCAATGAGTGATAAAAATAATGATTTTGCAACCCCTTCGCCCACAACACAAATGTTCATTTTGACTTGGCCATATATACTCAATATTAGCCATAAAACCATACACAATGGAATCCAAAGCGTCTGGCCCACTCAAAAATAATTCAAATTCCATTTGACACCGAAAACCAATAATTCATTTAAATTCAATAATGATTCATCCCTCGCCACAATTGTAGGCGTGGCTCGATGGCAAGACGCTAGCCTTTAGGCGTTCATTCGATCACGGGAATGGGCTTCGAATCTTTCGAGACCATTTTGTAAAATTTCCAAACGAATAACAAATTATATATATTTATTAACAGTTCTCATTCAACCAAATATGAGTGCATGGCACACCGCGCAGCGCCACCATCAAGTACTAAAGACGCATGGGTCCTATGTTCGAAGCCTGCTAGGACCTTTTTTTTTTTTTTTTTTGTCATCTTCCCCACAAACCGGATCCCTATGACCCGATTTTTGACCCGGTCGCCGCACGTCCGGTTCCATTCGCCCGATCTGCGAGATGCAGATCGCCTTTTCCGACAACTCCAATCAGCAAAACCAAATGCGATCGGGGAGCATATGCCGCTACCATGATTTGAGATGCCACCGTGATCTGAAACAGCCGCCGGAAACAGAGCTCCAGATCCAGTTTCCGGTGATCCTTATGCCGTTGTCATCCATATTTCACGGCGTCTCAGGCGATTGGGAAGCTCGAAGGATGGTGATTTTCATGCAATAATGACCGAAAATAATCACCAAAAATTAATAATGATCGAACAATATGCTCAATATAATCACACAATCGAAATCAAAGATCAAATTGAAAAATCCAGATTCTAATGGCCGTATTCATGGATAATCAAGCAAAATCCAGATCAAAAGCATATACGCAAAAAGGAGCTCAAGATCCAGATCAAAAGGAAAAATCACAGATCTGAACCAAAAAGTTTTGCAGATTCTTCCCATAAAAGAGACGTTTAGAAACTCAAAAGAATCCAAAAAACCCATACTGTCAATTAGTTTCAAATGGAAAAATCTAAGATCAAAGAATCAATTAACATGTATATTGATTCCAGAGAACAAATACTAGAAAATATTTTTAGAAAATCCGATTGAAAATATGTATCAAGATCGAAACAAGGATTTCAAAGCTTCAAGAAGTAAGAACAGGGACAATGAAAAGTGTCGGCAATCATTGAAAAACAAAATTGATCGCTTCTCTCTTAATGAAAAAAGCATGCATATATTCAAAAGAAATCCAGGAAAGAAAAAAAAAAACCCAGATCAAATATATACATCAAATCTCTCCAACAAGTTGAAGAAAATAAAATTTCGTCGATCAAAAATCAAGGCAGAGGAACATCAGCTCTGATACCAAATGTTAGAAATAAAGGCGATCTTATCATGCTGAACAACTAAATAGCATAAGATCAATGCGGAAAAATGAAGTAGAGATCACAAATACCTCCCGCCATTGATTTGTCTCCAGAAGCAAGCAGGGACGAACTCCGAGTCTCCAAACAGAACGAATCCAAGCCCAAGGATGAACGAACGAACCGAGTCTTTGTCCTTCCGATCCTTTCTCCGAATCTGCGAGATGGTGTGCTTTCCTCAAGGTCGAGTAGGTTCGGGGGGACCGCATTAATTACACCGTGTGTTTCCCCTCCGGCCATCACAGCAGCTTAAAAAAGGAAACACATTCAATACGCAATAAGTGCGTATTAATTGGGCCGTTACGAGTATTAATGGCGCATTCAATACGCACTTATTGCGTATTAATTGGGCCGTTACGGTATTAATGGCGCATTCAATACGCACTTATTGCGTATTAATTGGGCCGTTACGGTATTAATGGACGGTTACAAAACCAAGCAATAATGTGGGCCATAAATAGAAATAATGGAATATTGATTACTAAATTAAATATTCCAACATATGACGTTATTGAACTCCATCCACTAAAAAAAAAAAAGACAAATATCCATGGAATTGTGAAAATTACGGAATTTCATCTCGTTGTTAATTTTGCCACCGACAATTATCAACGGCAGTGACATGGCGGCGGTTGTCTTTGGTGGGGTTGTGAGGGTGGCCAACGAGAACACTTGATAACAAACATCCTAATGTTTAGAGCTGGGAATCAGGGCCGGTCCGGCCCTACAGGGCCTGGCCCTCCAGGGCATGGGCCCTACAGGGCTTGAGATAAGGAAAATATCTGTTTTTCAAAGCTCGGCCCGATAGTACCAGGGCCAGGGCCGGCCCTACAGGGCCTGGAAATTACTATTCCAAATTTTAACTATTTTTTTGGGTTTTTTTCAAAGAAATATAATTAGTAAATTGCAACCATTAAAATTCTAATCCATCAAATAAATATTATCAACATTAATATTTAAACAATACAAATCATCCAACAAATAAACACATTCATTAATTCGTAATAAAAAACAAACCATTGTCCACAATTGCCTCACATAAAACGTAAGAAGCATTAAACTAAGCAACATTAAATAACTCACATAAAATATAAAAGCATACCATTATCATTGTCAATTGTCACCTTCTTCATCACTATCATCAATTTCATAGATATTTTATTGGGCTTCACTTTGAGCAGAAGGTTGTGCTTACTCTTTGACTATTTTTTTTTAAAATGAAAATGCTACAGTAACGGGGCCTAACGGGCCGGCCCGAGGCCCCGGGGCTGGCCGATTAAGCCCGAGGCCCTACAGAGCCGGCCCTGCTGGGCCAATTTCAAATTTCAGGCATATTTTTCAAGACCGAGCCCTACAGGGCCAGGGCCTAAACTGGCCGGCCCGATGGGCCCGGCTCGATTTCCCGGCTCTACTAATGTCTATGGCGAATAGGTGGTGGCCTCAAACAAAGAAAGAACGAGTTTCTCACTTATCCAAAACCAAAAAAAAGAAAAAGAAATAAAACATCTCAAAAGTTGTTACACCTCACAAAAAATAAATTACTAAATAAGTCTATTTTTGTTTTTGAAAACAACAAAAAATCTTCTCAAAACAAGAAAACAAACAAGGTGGTAAAATGCTGGATATTATTAGAGCCAGGAATCGGGCTGAACCTGTTGGCTGGCCCGTTTAAGCCTTGACCCTTCAAGAGCTGGTCTTATAAAATGGAGTCTCCAAATAAAGTCGAGCCTAAAAGGACTAGCCCTATAGGGCTGAGGGCTTAAAAAGGTTGGCACTATTAGGCCCATTATTATTTTTTAACTTGTATGTTGGCAGTTGCCCACTTGCCATGCCAACTGAGTCTAACCGTGAAAGAAGCTACTTGTTTGCCTTATTGCCCAGTACTCAGTCACTCTTACAGTCTCACTCATTTCTATCATTCACTTCACGCCTCTCGCTGTCTCGGCCTCACGAACACACAATCACTCATCAATGCATCACGAATTCACGGCATTAGACCATCAGTGCTTTACTAATTAATAATTGGTGACTGTGTTTGTTTGTTGCGTGATATGTGTTGTTTAGACCTTAATGTTAACAACATTTATTTAATAAATTAGAACTTTAATTATTGTAATTTACTAATTATATTTCTTTGAAAGTTAATTTTTTTTATATAAAAAAATAGCTTCCGGCTTAGCCTATATGTTCTCGGGCCGGGCCTTAAAAACCAGTTGTTTTTCTTACCTTGGGCCTAAAAAGCTGGCCCTTTTATGTTCGAGCCCTTCAAAGGCGGGCTCTAATTCCCAACTCTAGATATTATTGCTTCAATTCAACTTATTTCCTCTCAAGCCAAAGGTGCTTTATATATACATATATATAAATGGGCAAACACTGCACAGGTGAAAGGTTTGCATTTGCTTTTTGTGCCTAAGCAGTATCTTACTTATCATTAGTTAGGTATGCTTTTCACAAATCATACTATAAATATAAATCCTCCCACTCATACGAAAAGCTCAGTTCATACTTCACAAAAGCTCTCTCTCTCTTACACGCGTACACACACATGCATAATCATTCTCTCACAATTAAAGCTCCATAGTGACCCCCATATGCTGATCATTACGTGTGTGCGCACGTGTGTGTGTTTATGACTAGCAAGTGGCATTAATAGGGGGTATCTGCAGAGACCTAGCTAGCTAGCTAATACAGCGTCATCAACACACAATAGACAACGTCTGGGTTGTGTTTGTGACAGCCTTAATTATGTTCTTGTCCATTGTGGTCCTTGCCTTCTTCCAAAAACGATTCAAACTCAAAAGTTTTGAGTCCAGAGATAATCATCAACTTCCCTTAGGTTCTATGGGATGGCCTTTCATCGGTGAAACCGCTGATTACGTGTCCTCTGCTTATACTGGTGGCCCCGACGCCTTCATCAACAAGCGACGCAGCATGCAAGTCTATATATGTGTGTGTACGTACGTACGTATGTGTGTATGTTTGTGTGTATCCACGAACACCATATGATAATGTATGCGCAGACACACATATTCTTATATTTTGATATATGGCTATGTTGGAATATTTAATTTAGTAATCAATATTCCATTATTTCTATTTATGGCCCACATTATTGCTGGTTTTGTAACCGTCCATTAATACTGTAATGGCCCAATTAATACGCAATAAGTGCGTATTGAATGCATTTCCTTTTTAGCTGTGATGGCGGAGGGGAGACGCACGGTGTAATTGCCCGGTCCCCGAACCCGCTCGACCTTGAGGAAAGTATACCATCTCGCAGATTCGAGAGAAGGATCGGAAGGACAAAGACTCGAGTTCGTTCTCGCTTTGGCCTTTGGCTTGGATTCGTTCTCGTTTGGAGACTCGGAGTTCGTCCCTCGCTTTGCTTCCTCGGAGACAAATCAATGGAGGGAGGTATCGTGATCTCTATTTCATTTTTCCGCATTGATCTTATGCTATTTAGTTGTTCAGCATGATAAGATCGCATATATATCTAACATTTGGTATCAGAGCTTATTGATATGCCTCTGCCTTGATTTTGTTTGATGAATTTTCTCTGGATTTCTGGAGATTTGGGTTTCCAATTTGCAATTGATTTTCATCGGTTTTCATGAAATCTGGATTTTCTTAAAAAAATGTTTTTTTCGATCATTAAATGCTTTGAAATTTCGGGAATTTCGGGATTTCGGTCCCGAACCGGGTAAGGAAGATTATCTACGGTGTTTTTGATTTCGATTAAAAAAAACACGAGAATGGTCTCTCGGAGGTTTCTAACGGGGGACCGACAAGCACTTGAGCACCTTAAAGGCCGGCCTTGCGCCGAGATGGGCCATGTGCTCATATGTGATGAAGTATGAGCTATTAATAAATATACTTTATTTATTCAGTTTGGAAAATTTTACATAATGCTAAAATTGAGTTTCGAACCTGAGACCTGTATGAGCATGGGAAGTATCCTGAATGCCAGCATTTTGCTTGCTGTGCCGTGTGCTCCTTGCGTTCAATGTTTATCATTTAGTATATATCAACAATCTTTTATTGGATAAGCAAAATTTTTAGAAACTCAAGAATGGTCTCGCGCATTCGAACCCGGACTGAAGGCGCGTGGGCGCTTAAGAGGGCCGGCGCTTTGCCGGTGAGCCACGGGCTCCCATGCGATGTATTATGAGCGCTTATTTAATTTAAATTGTTTTCCAGCGAAAACCAAATTTTTTTTAAAAAGTGGTCCTGAATGGATTCGAACCTAAGACCAGCTGGACATGTGGGCGCCTTAAGGACCGGCGTTCGGCCCATTTGTGCTACGTGCCCCTTGTGTTTTATTTTTGAACATTAATTTATTGGAATGTTTGTTTTTTCCTAGTGAAAATAAAAATATTTTAAAGTGCAGAAAATGGGATTCGAACCCACATTCTTTCGGTCAAAAGACTTAATTGGGCCTTCTGGACCATCCAGCTGAGATGACATTTGTGTTATTTTAAAATATTTTTATTTAAATATTATGAGCTTTTTGGATTTAAATATAAATCTGATTTTGTTTAAAATTGGGATTTCATGTGATTATAAATTACATATTACGTTATTTGCATGGTTAATTTTTATTTAATTATACATGCAATGTTGTGATGAATAACATGCAAAACATGAATTATCCAATTTTATTTTAATATTGCTTATAGTTTCTTGCAATATTATATAGTAATGTTAAGTGATCCTTATGTTTTAATTAATTAGAGAGTAGCCACAACATCTTTAATTAATTGAAAATGTAAATAGAGTTGCATGATCACATAGTAACATTAGTTGTAATAGATCATATGAAATATAATAAAATTTTATCCCACAGAAATTTTTATTATATGTTTTTGTATGATTAATTAGGATAAATATCAAATTATATTCTTAACTTACCCACAGTATTAAGAATAAGGAAATAATTTGATAGTTTTATCATACGCTTATGTATAAATCTAATTGAATTAGAACTTTAGCCCACGAGGCAAGTTGTATGTCGGTAGATTTATGAATTTTAGCATGATTTACATTGGTAAAACATGATTTAGTTTATTAGTCTCAATTCTTGATTTCTTAAGCATGTATTTCTTTATTATGCGCAAGTAAAACAACCCGCGATTTTTCTCGATATGAAAAATGATATTCCCGAACCGAGGGGTGATAACTATAAGGTATGGAGAGAAAGAGTTCTTCTTCAATTGGGGTGGATGGATATTGATTATGCTATTAGGAAAGACGAACCACCCTCCATTCGCAACTTGAGCTCTCCGGATCGGGTTGATCTTTATGAAAAATGGGAGCGATCTAATCGCCTTTCGTAATGTTCATAAAGACTCATATCTCTCGTTTGGTATTCGTGGTTGTCGAACAAACATGATAAAATTAGGCCACTTCTGAAGGTGATCGATGATCAATTTCAGACTTTAGGAAAGGCACTAGCCAGCACCCTAATTATGAAGTTTTCATCCCTAAGACTTACTACGGTGAAAGGTGTGTGTGAGCACATCATGCAAATGAGGGACATTGCAGCTCAACTAAAGCAACTTGAGGTTGACATGTCTGACTCTTTTCTTGTGCACTACATTCTGAACACTCTTCCACAGCCATATGGACCCTTTAAGATATCCTATAACACACATAAGGATAAATGGTCAATTAATGAACTTTTGACCATGTGTGTTCAGGAGGAGGGAAGACTGAAAATGGAAATGGGAGAGAGTTCATTTATGACAACTGAGAAAAAGGGTCGACTCAAGCCAAAAAGAATGGGAAAGAAAAACACCACCCCAAGGTGGAATTAAGAAGGAATCCAAGTGTTTCTTCTGTAAAAAGAAGGGACACATGAAGAAGGACTGCTCTAAATTCCAGCAATGGCTTGAGAAGAAAGGTATGTCAGTCTCACTTGTCTATTATGAATCTAATATGGTTGATGACATTAATGCCACTTGGTGGGTTGACTCTGGTTCTACAATCCATGTTTCGAATACCTTGCAGGGTATGCAAAACCTAAGGAAGCCATTGGGAAGTGAACAATTCATCTACTCGGGTGGAAGGATTCGTTTGCATGTGGAGGCTGTAGGGACTTGTAGTTTAGTTCTAAGTAGTGGCTATGTTTTAAATTTGGAAAAGACATTTTATGTTCCAAGTTTCACTAGGAACTTAATTTTGTTTCAAGACTTGTACTTTTGGATTATTCCTTTATGTTTTATGAGACATCTTTGGATCTGTTTTATAAATCAAATAAAGTTGGGAATGGTACATTGCCTAACGGTCTTTTTCTTATTTACTTACAACATGATACTACTTATGATGCCATGCATGTTTCTGTTGGTTCGAAATGTAGTGTTATGAATGAGGATTCCTCTATGTTGTGGCACTAGAGATTGGGACATATCTCCATTTAGAGAATTGAAAGATTGGTGAAGGAAGGGGTACTTAGTACCTGGACTTTACTGATTTTGAGACTTGTGTAGACCGCATAAAGGGAAAGCGACTAACAAGTCAAAGAAAGGTGCTAAGAGGAGTACCGAATTGTTAGAAATCATACATACGACATTTGTAGTCCCGAAATGGACGCGTATGGTCGAAATACTTCATTTCCTTTATTGATGATTACTCACGATACATGTATCTCTACATGCTTCATAACAAGCACGAAGCATTGGATGCCTTTAAGGTATTCAAATTTGAGGTAGAGAAACAATGTGGTAAACAAATCAAGATCGTGAGATCAGATAGAGGTGGTGAATATTATGGTCGATACACTGAAGATGGACAAGCACCTGGTCCATTTGCGAAGTTTCTTCAAGAACATGGGATTGTTGCCCAATACACCATGCTTGGTTCTCCGACACGTAATGGCGTAAGCGTAAAGAAGAAACCGAACATTATTGGACATGGTGAGAAGTATGCTTAATAGCTCTAAGCTACCTAAGTCCTTGTGGATTGATGCACTTAAGACGGCAGTGTACATATTAAACCGGGTTCCAACCAAGGCTGTCTCAAAGATGTCATTTGAGTTATTCAAGGGTTGGAAACCGAGTTTGCGACATGTATGCGTTTAGGGATGCCCGTCTGAAGTCAGAATTTATAACTCACAAGAAAAGAAGCTGGACCCAAGGACCATTAGCGGATATTTCGTTGGATATGCCGAAAGGTCTAAGGGGTACAGTGTTTTATGTCCATCTCATACCACTAGGTTTGTGGAATCAAGGAATGCCAAATTTCTTGAGAATGACTTGATTAGTGGGAGCGATCGATTCAGAAACCTAGTTTTCAAGAAGATCATTTAGATAGCCAACCTTCTACTTCAGTCTTAGATTAGTTGTTAACAATACTCCTTCACTCAACCGAGTGTTGTACAACCAATCATACAAGATCCACAACCAGCCGATAATGATCTAGTAGATCAAGTTGTTGATGAGGAACAACAAGAAATTGTTGAACAACCGGTTGAACAACAAGTTCCTCAAGAAGATAATGAAACAACATTGAGGAAATCTACTAGACCAAGAAGATCAGCGATACCTAGTGAATACATTGTGTATTTGCAAGAATCTGACTATAATATAGGAGCTGAAAATGATCCCGGAACGTTTTCACAAGCCATGAACTCGTAGAGAATCAAAATCATGGCATGATACTATGAAGGATGAGATGAATTCTATGGCATCCAATAGAGTCCGGGATCTTGTTGAGTTGCACGATGGTGCGAAGGCCATTGGATGTAAATGAGTCTTCAAAACAAAGAGAGATTCATTAGGCAACCTTGACAGACATAAAGCAAGACTCGTAGCCAAAGGATTCACTCAGAGAGAAGGAATCGATTACAAGGAGACATTTTCTCCTGTATCTAAGAAAGATTATCTTCGCATCATTCTAGCATTAGTTGCACATTTTGATTTGGAGTTGCAACAAATGGATGTGAAAACGCCTTTCTCAATGGAGAACTAAAGGAAGAGGTTTACATGAAACAACTTTGAAGGATTTTCCTCTAGTGATGGTGAGCATTTGGTATGCAAGTTCGTAAAATCCATATATGAATTGAAACAAGCTTCCCGGCAATGGTATTTAAAATTTCATGACGTTATCTCCTCTTTTGGTTTTGTGGAGAACGTTATGGATGAATGTATATACCAGAAGGTCAGTGAGAGTAAGATTTGTTTTTCTAATTCTATATGTGGATGATATTTTGCTTGCAACCAATGACAATGGCTTATTGTATGAAGTAAAACAATTCCTCTCTAAAAGCTTTGATATGAAGGATATGGGAGATGCATCTTATGTCATTGGCATTAAGATACAAAGAGACGACGTAGAGGTGTTCTAGGTTTGTCTCAAGAGACCTATATCAACAAAGTTTTAGAAAGATTTCGGATGAGACATTGTTAACAAAGCGCAGCTCCCATTGTGAAAGGTGACAGGTTCAATCTGAATCAGTGTCCAAAGAATGATTTTGAGAGGGAACAAATGAAAAACATCCCTTATGCTTCAGAGTTTGTAGGAAGCCTTATGTATGCTCAGTCCGCACTGCACGATATTGCATTTGCCGTTGGAATGTTAGGGAGATATCGAGTAATCCGGTATGGACCACCGGAAAGCTGTGAAGAAGGTGTTGAGATATCTTCAAGGGACTAAGGATTACGTGCTTAAGTACAAACGATCGACAATCTAGAAGTGATCGGTTATTCGACTCGAGACTATCTACGCCGGTTTGCATTGACTCAAGGAAATCCACTGGATACATTTTTATGCTAGCGGTGGAGCTGTGTCATGGAGTAGCAAGAAGCGGTCTTTGATTGCTACTTCTACGATGGAAGCCGAGTTCGTGTCATGTTTTGAGGCTACCTCACATGGTGTATGAATGAAGGGTTTCATTTCTGGGCTTAGAAACATGGATTCAATTTCTAGGCCATTAAAGATATATTGTGACAATTATGCTGCTGTCTTTATGGCTAAGAACAACAAAAGTGGTAGTCGAAGCAAACATATCGACATCAAGTATCTAGCCATAAGAGAACGTGTTAAGAATGAAATAGTGGTCATCGAACACATCAGCACTGAATTGATGATTGCTGATCCTTTAACTAAAGGCATGCCTCCGATGAAGTTTATGGATCATGTGGAAAGAATGGGAATTAGTGCCTTTCTTTGAATTTCATTTTGAATGATTTTCTTTCGTTGTAAGAACGTTGTTATTTTATGGAACCCCATTTGTGATGTTTTTCTCATTTCAGTTTGTGTACACATTTATTTGTTTAATTTGAGGAACATCATTGAGTTTGGACCAAGAATAAACGTAGGGTTTATTCATTAAGTTACTTGGGCTTGGGAAACATGATGCACTGTGATACATGGAAGATATTACTCACTTTAAGAGGACCTATCGCTATGATCCATGCATTTTGTTTTTCAAAGGTATATACTCGAAGTATGTGGGCCAAGTGGGAGAATGTTGGAATATTTAATTTAGTAATCAATATTCCGTTATTTCTATTTATGGCCCACATTATTGCCTTTGGTTTTGTAACCGTCCATTAATACCGTAACGGCCCAATTAATACGCAATAAGTGCGTATTGAATGCGTTTCCTTTTTTAGCTCTGTGATGGCTAGAGGGGAGACGCACGGTGTAATTCTGTCGGGTCCCCCGAACTCCGCTCCGACCTTGAGGAAAACACATCATCTCGCATTCGGAGAGAAGGATCGAAGGACAAAGACTCGGAGTTCGTTCCGCTTTGGCCGGGCTTGGATTCGTTCGTTTGGAGACTCGGAGTTCGTCCTCGCTTGCTTCTGAAGACAAATCAATGGCGGGAGGTATTTGTGATCTCTACTTCATTTTTCCGCATTGATCTTATGCTATTTAGTTGTTCAGCATGATAAGATCGCCTATATATCTAACAGGCTATCCATGTGTTAACTGTCTTATATTGGTCTTCACTTAGTATATGTTTGTTAGCTGTTTGATGTTATATGGTCATTTAGTTATAGTCTGACAATACTGTCTAATGTTCACGCCTCTCATGTTAGGAATAGATAACTAGGATATGTGGCAGCTGAAAGATGATAATAATTGTAACATCTCGGCACCTTACTCTTGATATTATCCATTTTAGGATAAGAGGGGAGGTGCTTAGAAGGTTTCTGTCTTTCATTTCCCTCCTCCCCAGCTGATGTCATGTTACAATGATGATAATAGTATGGTGGTTTCAAACTTCATCATGATCTTAGAGTTTTGCAGCTAAGCTAAACAGTACACATGTTATCATGTTGGGTCCAGTATCCTTGTTTCCAATTATATTAAAGCCAAAGAGCTGAATTTTTTATTTTTATTTTTATTTTTTTTGCAACTGGCTTGTCAGAATCAAAAGTGGCTATAGCTTCAAAGTTCATCATTATGATCTTAAGGTTTTTCAGAAAGAGAAGAATCGAAGGACACTATGCTCTTTTTCTTTTTGTTTTAGGTACGGGAAGGTGTTTAAGTCTCACATGTTTGGGAGTCCAACAATAGTATCGGCGATGCAGAAGTTAATATATTTGTACTACAAAGTGATGCAACGGTTTTTTTTCCATGTTATCCAAAGTCTGTGTCCGACCTAATGGGAGAGTTGTCGATTCTGTGTATCAATGGAAGGCTTCACAGCAAAATACATGACCTCGTTGCAGGTTTTTTCAAGTCTCACAGTGTAACACCCCAAATTTTGGGAGAAGGAGTTTAGGAATATGATTGAGATAAGAAGTCTACTAAGCTAGAAGGAGTCTAAAGTTTTAAGCTTATTATGATAAAAGCTTAAGATAATTACTAAAGTTATTTTTGGACCTTAAAAATTTAGGGAGAAAATATAAAATATTATTTTGAGAAATTCTATGAAAGGATTAGTTATGAAAAATTTGGGCCTAAATAGTTAAAAAAAATATTATTTGGAATTTATGCCTATTTTCTTTGACTTTTAGGAAAGAGAATAAATTTAAGAAAAATTAGTAAAGGATAATTTATGGCCTAGAATAATTTCTAGAATTTATTTGAAAATCTAGTAAAATGGTAATTTTACCATCCCAAGCCCATAAATGAATTTGGAGAAAGTCATAGTTTAATTTGAAGAGTCAAGGATATGCCAAATAAAATTTTAAAAAAAAATTAGAGGAAAGAATTATTGTAGTCAAATGGTCCAATATTAGAAAGAAAAGTAGAATATAGGAAATAGTGGTACTATGCGTTGGAGCAGTGCATGCAGAACACCCACTTTCTCACTTCAACAAATAATCATATTTGGACATATCCTATTCAGTCCAATTCTTTTAATCAATTTGGACAGCAAAGCGCATACAGTTCTTCAACTCATCACGTCATTATTTCATCCAGCCCAATTATTCCAATCTTTATTTAATCCTCTTCGGCCCAACACCAGGAAAAGAAATGGAGAATGAGATACAGCGAGAGATCACACCTGTCACACGCATTTTAGGACAGCTCAGCGTTCAAGGACAACCCATACCCCACTGTTCTCTACGCTTTTGGTAAAGGTATAGTTTCGAAAAGAGCAACAGGTAAGTGAATAGCGTTTCTAATTTTTATAAATGATATTTTTGTTGTTGAACTCTTATGTTTATTTCCATACTTAAAAGTATGATTTTGTGAAGAAATATTTGTTGATAGTATATGAGTAAAGAACGGTGCTTTTATTCGTTATTATGTATTTTCTTCCAATTATTACAAAGAATAATTCATGAAATGCAGTTAAATGAAAATAAGACTTTTGAGATATTTTTCATAAATTTTATATTGAAATGATCTTGGAATTTTGGAAAGTTTATAAGCTAGAATATATTATTTGAAATGGAATGTTTTTACGTGAGTTCTAAATGTTTTTAAAGGACTTTATTGACAAATTGAATTTGAAGGAAAGTTTTGAAATATTGTCTCGTAAAAGTTCATGTTGTTGGGGGATTTGATTATGAAGTATGAGATAAATTTGTTATTATCTTGAAAGAAGAATTTTATTACTTTTCTAAATTGACCCTAAGCATGCTTGAAATGTTTTTGAGAGGATTTGAATACGTAACGCGGTTACTAATAGCGATCTTGTTAGTTCTTGGTGCACCATGATTAACCTCAAGCTCACTTGATATTCATGGGATTTGTTCTCATGCTTGTTTCATGGACTGTGTGATGTTCATGCTTGTTTCATGGCCTTGAGTCATACTTGGTTAGTTACCCTCATGAACTGTGTGTCAATGCTTGTTTCATAACCTTGAGTCATGTTTGGTTAGTTACCTTGTAGACTGTGTGACCATGCTTGTTATCCGTTCTGTAAGAAGTTCTATGAAAAGATGAGATTTGATAATGATGTTTTAAATTGATTATATTAATTCAAAGGTTTATTTCATACATGAAATTAATTTGAATAATGATATTTCTATAGAGTTCTATTTTATTCATGATCATATGATTTATAAATTGAAATTTATTGCTACATTGTTTTTGTCAAAGATAATGATGTTTAAATTATTTTTGCTCTGTATTTTATTAACTTATAAGAATGACACGTTATCCACCGAAAAAATTTGCTTTGGTTCAGATGAGATTGCCAACCTTGAACCTCCCGTTGAGCGTGAAGAGCCTCCTTAAAATTTAGAGTTCAACGATCCATTTTGTAGTATTGCTGGTTGATGTAATCATAAACCCAAACTTTTGTATTATCATTATTTAGAAATAGAAGCTCCATGTAATTTATAGGTAAGATCCACATATTTTGGAATGCATGTTTATAAGTTTAAGGCTTAAGGAACGTGAGTTCACTCATATTACAGTGCCGGTCACCCTCTAGGTTTCAGGGCTGACACACTGGCTTAAGTCTCAGATTACTACAGAAATGCAGTTTTTTTCCCCCAACAATCTATGGCTAATTGGAGCGAGGATCGCCCAGTGTTCATCCAGGATGTTGCCAAAACTGTTAGCTCTCTCTCTCTCTCTCTCTCAAGGGCTTTTGTATGGTTATATTGAGAATACTTTGATGCAGAACTACGATGAGGTTCTTAAGAAGTGGTTTAATTACCTTATGTCTTATAACAACTTAAGGAGCACTGATCATAGAGACTTTTTTGGTAATTAAATTATTTCCTTAGAATCTCATAAATGATCGGATTTAAATATAATTTTAAGAAAGAGGCGATTAAACACAATATTTAGAATCTATTTGAATTAAAGACTCCACAAAGCTCACGTTCGATATGCTGGAGCAATATAATTTTGAGGGATATGGAAAGAGAGGAAGAAAGGAAGAAGGTTATACACACACACACACATATACATACACGCACCACTCTTATTTTAGGAGGCTCTAACTTTTTCGA
The DNA here is from genome assembly GCA_019022655.1 of Acacia acuminata. Lineage (NCBI taxonomy): Eukaryota > Viridiplantae > Streptophyta > Magnoliopsida > Fabales > Fabaceae > Acacia > Acacia acuminata. The sequence continues at coordinate 827,721 of JAFJYI010000248.1, forward strand.
ATTTTAATTAATGATTGTATACCAAATATAATTAAGATAGATATTTATCTATCACTCTCCATTTCTTAATCTTCTTTCATTTATACCAAGCATGATGACATCTTTCTGTGATTCTTATCGTGTGTTTGGATTAATTTATTTTAAATAATTTTGTGCTTTACAAGATGAATATGTGAGAGCAATTTTGTTTCATGAGGTGGGAAAAAAGTGATATTTGAGATGTGAAAGATACAAAACCGAGAATTTTCTGTGCATTCTGTTCTAGATTTATTTCTTTTTTAAAATCAAATTTAACTACTTTTAAATTCTTAGATAAGCTCAATTGGTAATCCCATCATAAAAACATTTAAGCATTTAAAGATTCTCAATGAAACGTGACTAAAAGAGACATTTTTTAGAGGGCGGAGTGAAATCTGTCACATCATTCACTGTTAGTTACACTCCTACCGGCCTCGCTCCACGGGTGGCGGGTCAGAGGGATTCTTTATTTAATTGTTACTTTACCCTTAATTATTTCCATATTAACATGTATCAAAGTGTTACGCGGCAGAGCATTGGATCGGTTTGGATGAATACATAATACTAGTAAAAGTACGATAAACAAAAAGTAAATAGTACCCGTAGGGTTAGGGTACAGTCATCCAAAATAAGTACCGGGCAGAAAGTAAAATAATATACCGTCATACAAAATATAAAATATAAAAAATAATATAGGGCATCCCTTATTTCTTCAGCCTTCACTCCCATGCCCTACCTCAGATCTCCAGTTCAGCTTAGCTAGATCTGCCTGTATCCCTAGCATAGTCTGAGTTCAAAATTGAACCCCAGAGTAACTGTTAAACTCATATACAATATGTATACAGTGTATGTATGCAATCCACAATTAGGAAAATCACAAGTCAACAATGGTAAACATACCACATGCATTTAGAAACACAATCAACACATCGTTGGGCTGCCTTACCAAGGCAAGCCCCCGAAAAATCCTCAGCGCTAGGAAAACAAGCGTAGCTAGGGATTCAAGCCCTAACTACACTGAATGCATCAACGGCTCGGTAGCGACCCAAGGACATACAGTCCACTAGGCCCTACAGCCCAAGTCCTCAATCATGGCATCACAAACATACAAAGTAACATAGAGTATGCAAGTAAACAGTTACTACCTGGCAATTTTATCAGAAATCAACAGTTTTTCCCTGGTATTTGAAAATTTACTCCGTACACACGTAGACCCTAAATAAAGCAAATAAACTTCATTTTATTTACTTATGCAAACTTCCCTTTTATTTTCATGAAATTCGCCCTTTTCCTAAAATTCCAGAATTTATGCTTCAATTCAAACATTTTTAGTTAATTCTAGAAAAATAATTTTTACATGATTCTAGTGGCCATTGAACCGTTAACATGTCTAGTTTTTACTAAATATACTCCTAGAGTCTACAAAAATTCGTAGGATTTTTCTGTGTAAAAACATCACTCGCTGGTCAGAGGCTATGTTCCATATTCTGGGCTAGCTTACAAGATTTATTTCTCCTAGTAGAAATCATGAAAATTACAAAATTATATACTAAAGTGAATCTTAGGGTGTCTACTTTAACCCTGTAAAATTTCATGGCCATTGGACTTTGTAGAATTAGAGAGAGAAAGGAGAAATATAATCTGAATTGCTTGTTTATTCATGTACATAGTATAGGGTATTTATACACAAGAGAGGGAATAAGAGAGTTAATGAGACATAATGACTCATTATGTAGATTGATTCCCTAATTACTATAATCCCGATTGTCTCTATAATATCTTTCCTAATATAATATACTTCTTAATATAATATACTTCCTAAAATATATATTTCCTAAAACATATATTTCCTAACACTCCCCCTCAAGTTGGAGCATAGATATTAATCAAGCCCAACTTGTTACAAAGATATTCAACCCGAGTCCCACTTAAAGCTTTCGTTAGAAGGTCACCCAATTGGTCACTAGATCGCACATGCCCGGTGGACACAAAGTTCTCCTTGATCTTATCGCGTACAAAGTGACAATCAATCTCAATGTGTTTCGTACGTTCATGAAACACGGAGTTGGAGGCTATGTGTAGAAAGCAGCTTTATTATCACACCACAACCGCGGGTAACGACGTGGCAAGACCAACCTCCTTCATTAAGCTCGGTGAAGCCACACAATCTCTTGTGTAGATTGAGACATGGCTCTATACTCGCTTCGCACTCGACTTTGAAACCACATCTTGCTTCTTATCTTCCACGATACTAAATTTCCACCAACAAACACACAATATCCTGTGGTGGATCTTACGGTAGCCCTTGTGACTTCGCATGATCTGCATCACGAAACACTCAATCTTGTTGTGGCCATGATTCGTATAGAGAATACCACGACCGGGTGAGCCCTTCAAATAATATAAGACATGTTCCAAAGCTTCCCATCGAGCAACGGTTGGTGCAGTCATGAATTGACTAAGCACACACTAACGGGAAAGGTCACATCGGGGCGGGTTACCGTAAGATAGTTCAATTTCCCAACTAGCCTACGATATCTCTCAGGATAGGCAAACGGCTTGATCTTTTCTGGATCAACTTTCTTTCGTACATCCTCAGGTAGCTCATCAAACGGTATGCGGTCATCCATGTCCAAGAAGGGATTAGGAATCATGGGAACGCTACTCGGTGCTGCTCCGAGTTTCCCGGTTTCTTTTAACAGATCAAGAACATACTTCCTCGTGTCAAAAGGATGCCTTTCTTACTTCTCATAACTTCTATCCCAAGAAAGTACTTCAAAGGACCCAAATCCTTTGTTTGGAAATGAGAATTGAGGAAGGCCTTAAGTGATGAGATTCCCAAAGCATTGCTACCCGTAATAACAATATCATCAACATATACCACTAACAAAATCATTCCAAAGACATCATCTGGCGATAAAACACAGAATGGTCACACTTACTTTGACTTAGACCAAACTTCTTAACCACGAGCTAAACCCGGGTCAAACCAAGCACGAGGGCTTTGCTTCGAGGCCATACAAAGACTTTTGAAGATGACATACCTTCGCGCGCTGCCCCTGAGCAACAAAACCAGGTGGTTGCTCCATGTATACTTCCTCAAGAAGATCGTCATTCAAGAACGCATTCTTAACATCCAACTGATGAAGATCCCAACCATAATTGGCTGCCATAGAAATGAAGAGGCGAACAGAGGACAGGTTTGCCACAGGAGAGAAGGTTTCCGAATAGTCAACACCATAGGTCCGAGCATAACCCTTGGCAACCGGTCGAGCTTTCAAACGTTCCAAGGAGCCATCCACTTTCGTTTTGATCGTGAACACCCACTTACATCCGATAGCCTTCTTGCCAAGAGGCAAATCAACGAGATTCCAGGTACCAGCCTTATCAAGGGCCACCATTTCGTCTTCCATCGCAGCACGCCAACCGGGATGGGTCAAGGCTTGTTGGAGGCTAGTGGGAATTGTGAGAGAGTCTAAGGATGCTATGAAGGAACATGATGGAGGAGACAAATGATTATAGGAAACAAAGGAAGAAATAGGATAGGTGCAAGTACGCTTACCTTTACGTAAGGCAATAGGCAAATCATCAGGAGGATCAAACACTATGTCGATTCGGTGGTAGAAAGGGAAGGATCGGGAGTATCAAGGATAGCGAGCCTTGGTCTTTGGGTCGAAGTAGGAGCGGGAAGAACTAATGCCGGATCGGACGTCGAAGCGGTCATCGGTGGGTCATGAACCTGGTCGACAACATTACTTGCCCTAGCGAGGGCCAAGTCGAGATGCTTGCACCTTGGTAGGAACTGAACCTTATAGACCAAGAGATCATCGGGACTATCGGAAGTGGCATCGTAGAGACAAGAGATGGGGGTGGAGTAGAGACAGAAAAAACGAAGTTGACTCGTGGAACGTGACATCAGTGGACACAAGGTAACGCCGAAGAGTGGGAGAATAGCACCGATAACCCTTCTGAACCCTAGAATACCCAAGGAAGACACACCTAAGAGACTTGGGATCAAGTTTGGTAACAAGTGGGCCGAACATCGCGAACAAAAGCAGAGACACAACCAAAGATTTTAGGGTCAACGGGAAACGGGGGTTTGGAAGGAAACAAGGTAGTGTATGGAGTGGCACCATTGAGGACAAGAGGGGACATACGATTAATAAGGAAGCATGCGAGAGACACGGCGTCAGCCCAAAAAGGTTTAGGAACATTCATTTGAAACATGAGCCCGAGCGACTTCTAATAAGTGTCGGTTCTTACGTTCGCAACACCATTTTGAGCCGGTGTATCCGGACGGGAGAGGACCCGATGAAGCATGCCATCTTTGGAGCATATAGGTTTGAAATTGGGCGAGAAAAGTATTCTTTAGCATTGTCACTCCGTAAAGTTTTGATGACACACCAAACCGAGTTTTGATTTCAGCATAAAAATTGCAAAAGTGAGAAAACAACTCGAACGAGTTTTCATCAAATAAAGCCGGTGGTACGAGAGAAATCATCGACAAAAGTAACAAAGTACCTAAAACCAGGTTTAGACTCGACGGGACATGGACCCCAAACGTCGAATGGACTAAATCAAATGGAGATGCAGCTCGTTTATGAACCCGAGGTGCTAAGTGAACACGATGATGCTTAGCAACCGACATGACTCACATTCTAAAGAAGACACATTACGGAATTGAGGATACATCCTCTTCAAAGAAGACAAAGACACATGACCTAAACGACAATGAATATCAAAGAGGGAGGAACCACGAGCAAGCAAGCGAGCACGGTACACGATCTTCAAGAAAGTAATGGCCACCAGATTCATAGCCCCTACCAATAACTCTCTTCGTCGTAAGATCTGAATCAAACAATGGTCGGGAAATAAAGTAATGAAACAATTTGATTGGCGCGTAAGCTTACTAGGAGACAAAAGATTAAATGTAAGGTCGGGGACATTGAGGACATGGGATAAGGGAGCAGACGGGGTAGGTTCAACCGTGCGAGCCAATAACACGAGAATAAGAGCCGTTGGCAATTGTTATCTTGGAGGGATTGGCATAAGGCGCATACGAGGAAAACAAATGGTGGTTTGTCATATGATCAATAGCACCCGAATCGATGATCCACTTCAAGGAAGAAGTAGCAAGACTAGAAGCAAGATTACCCGTACCAAGAGCACAGGAAGAACTAGACGTAGATGCGGCCATCAAGCCGTACCGAAGTAGGTTGAGTTCCACAACAAATAATAGGTGAAGTTCCAAACAACAAATATCAAGAGTGAAGAAAAGAAAGACCAATGAACCGTGAAACAACTCAAAGGAAGCCAAATACTAACTCCTTCGAGAAAAAAAAATCTCACTGAGAACCAAGGGACACCTTGAACCTTTCAAATCACCTTGCGGTGCATTGACCAAACAAGCAACTAGAGCCCAAATACCAACTAAAGGCAAATCAGATTGGAAGACGACCAAAAACACAAATCCTAGTAGCCCCACCGGCTACCCAAACGAGAAACAAGGCAAAGCAACTCCACCAACCACCAAACAGCGAAATAACGATCACCGGAGGTCAAGCAAGACGAAAAACAGCGGAAGAACGCCACAAATACCTCTGTCAATCCTTAAGGAGAGACCCACACCACGAAACCTGCGGGAAGATGCCAAGGAAAGCAAGTCGCACCACGAAAGCTGGGAAGATGCCAAGGAAAGCAAGTCGACGCCGGGAAAAGTGAGAAAACACCGAGAACTCGCCGGAAATTTGACTCACGCGCCGGCGCGTGAAAACACGGCCAAATTGTCGACGGCGCGTGAGGACCACGCGCAGTCGAAAGCGATCGGACCACCGAGGAAATGCCGATCGGAGGGAGGAGACACCGTTGGTATGGCACGTGTATCTAGGAGACACCAAACACGAAGCCGTATGTTCACTCTCTCTCACCGTAACGTGAATCGAGAACGGTGCGGCGAAAATAAAAACGAGAACCTGTTTTGCTCTGATGCCATGTAGAATTAGAGAGAGAAAGGAGAAATATAATCTGAATTGCTTGTTTATTCATGTACATAGTATAGGGTATTTATACTATTGACTTACCCCTTCCTTGTATCTTAGTTTCTCTTAGATTCCTTCTTCTTTGAGCCACTGACTAAGGTCACCCTTGAGCAATAAAAGGATCATAAGAATATTAGATGAAGGATTGAGGAAGGTAGAAGGCTTATTTAACCAAGCTTTACACCTAACTCACCTTGTTCTTCAATGTGTGTGCTTCCTCTTTCACCTAGTGTAGGAGTTTCCTTACACTCTCTTTTCTCTCTTTTTCCTACGGTTTGGGCAAGCAAAAGAATGGTCCTTTAATAGGCACCTTGGTTATGCAATTTTTCATATTATTTAATTTCCCGAGTGTCCAAGTAATTAATGACTTGTTTCCTTTCTTTTTCTCCAAGGTTTATTGACTTTTTTGACTCCAAAAAGGCTGCATGAATCTGATCAAATTTTGGGCAGATTTTATTCACTTCATGTGTCCTTTTATTATCCATTTAGGTATTATACAAGGTACAAGGTAGTTGGCTCTTAACTCATAGTTTTAAACTTTGGCTTCTTATAATAAATGCATGACTTTTGTTTTGGCTTGTTTTGCAATTCATATTAACTCCTCTTTGTCCTTGGCTGATGCGATTTTAAGGAGCTGAAAAAGGGTTCAGATTTTGTCCCTGATAGCTTTAAAAATAAGCCTTACTTGGTCTCTTCTCATTGGCTACCTTTTTCCCCAAGTATTTGACTTTTTAGTTTGGCTTTTAATGGGTTTTTGATCAGCTTTTTCCCCCTTCTATTCAGCCGATGCGAGATTCAATTCTTGGTGGCCAAGGAGGTTGACTTCAAATGGCTATTAATCCTCTTGTACCAACTTGAACCCCTAGGTTGCCACTTGTCACACTAGGGATACTTGATTGACTTTGCATGTGAATATATGAGTTTTACATTGATCGCTCTCTCCCTCTCTCTCGGCTAACGCATATGGGCTTGTTGGAGAAGATTTATTGATTTAATGATGCTTCTTGACTCTTATTCAAGAAGCTAGCTTATGCCACTTTGATGATGTAAGCTTAGTTAGTTTCATTCTCAAGTCCAAGTTCCATTGCAATTGATTTCCCTTTGACTTCCAATTGTTCGTTACATTGAAAATATTCTTGACTTATTTCCTCCTAGTGTCATGTGTGATTCATAGTCCAAATAGAACAAGAATGTACTTTTAATTAATTTGGAAATTAAATCACAATTATAGTGACTTGTATATTGTCTAAAAGCCTCTAAAATAATTAATTTATTATGCCACTACTCTAGTTAATTAATTTAGTCATAAGGTTCTAAAGAAAATAAATAATTTACTATAGCCAAATACTTCTCAATATTTCATTAATATATGCTTTGTACATTGTGGCAAAAATAAGGGTGTTACAATAACTAATCAGCTGGTTAAAACTTACCTACACATCCATGTTAAAATTTAATTATGTGTTGTTTTCTTAAATTGTTGGTTATAATTGGTTTGTTATTATCGTTTATAGATCCATGGTAAACACAATTTAGTATCTTACCTAAGAAAAATACATACATCCATATTATACTCATACTTATTATTATTCTCTCTGATGCTTAATATAATACCTAGTTGATTTTTATTGAGAAAATTAAAGAAGCTAAATAAGTTAAATTAAAATATTTATATTTATCATTTCTAGGCAAGCTAATTAGCGACTTATAAACCGATACATAATCTAATAATACACCATATATATTATAATTAAGTAATTTATTTAGCTTTTTTAATCTCTCTAAAAAAAGTCAATGGCCTCTTATATTAAGAACTAGAAATAGTAATTATCTACTCATGTATGTCTTTCTTCTTTTTGCCAAACATGCTTTTTTTTTTTTTTTTTTTTTTTTACCCCAAAGCTGCATGATGAAATATTCCTCTCGCCATCTCTGACTCAATCTTTATGTTTTATATTGTTCTTAAAGTAATTATTAATGTTTGAGTTGTCTCTGGCTCGTACCTGAGTTCTAAGATCACATAGCTTGAACATGGAAAACAGAGAAGGTTATCCTTTTTTTTGATTACTAATGGGGTTCATAATCATTTTTAATAAATTATACTTCCCGGAAAATGAGAACCACAATTATGAGTTTTACACTCATTTTTATTTATTTATTTATTAAAATTTGCAGATTGCCTTTCAATTACTAGTCAAGACATATATTTTTTTTAAAGAAAAATAATTTATGGCTTCCCCGTGCTAAGGAGGTGAACAAGCCACACGTGTGTGGTTACATCAGTTGTGTCCCACATCTGGTCGCACTACAAGAAAAAAGGTAAATACCGACCGATTATTAGAGGCGGTTTTACGTACACCGCCTCTAAAACACATTTAGAGGTGGTTTTACCAAGCGGAATTACAAACCGCCTCAATATTATTAAAAAACGTAGGCGGTTATCTTAATCCGCCTCTAAATGGAACATATAGAGTTGGTTACTGAGGCGTTTTTGCCCAAAAATCTGAATCATTCCGAGGCTGTTATTATAAACCACCTCTAATTTACATTTAGAGGCGGTTGGGGAGGCGCAGTGGCGAATTTAGAACGAATCTTGTTACAACTTGTTTCGATAGTGTCGTTGGTTACATTATCACCCAACACACCTAGAGGTGCCAGTTCGAACCTTCCCTTTTCCTTTTAGATCCCTTTTTCATTTTCAGAGGCGGTTCAGAAAACCGCCTCTGAATTATATTTTGAGGCGGTTGTACCAGCGGTTCCTTCAAACCGCCTCAGTTTGGCTCCCGACGGTGGTAACTTCGACGTTTTTTCAACCGCCTGCTTGTGCAATTAGAGGCGGTTTGAACCGCCTCTAAATGCTCCTAAAACCGCCTCCATTTACCAGTTTTCTTGTAGTGTCGCCTGGCTTGTTCCTCATCACGCCGCTCCTGCTGAAGCAACCTCTGATGAGAATTGGGTTCCCTCCCCTTCTGGTCTACTTTGCATAAGGAAAAGGACGAGAACTTCACCCCCTGTTTCTCATTGGTAAATGATTTAAGGCTTTCTACTTACATACCTAGGAATAGTGTTGCCTTACACCAAAGCCTAAATGGGATGAGCTTCATGCGCAGGCGGATCCACTCATAAGAGAAAGGGGGCAAGTGCCTCCCTTGAATTGGAGATTTTTTTAATTAATTAATACATATTTGAATGATTGCGCACCCTTAATACATCAAGACTATACTTCGTAATCGGATGGGGGATGAATAGTTGAATGATTGTTTAGTGCCTTATATTGAAAAAGATGTATTTTATAACATTGATAATAAGACAATTATGATGGCATTCCAAAAAATAAGGCCTAGAAGGATGACATTGGAATAATTTTTATTGTAATATACTTTTGTTATTAAAACATATATACTTGAACTTATTGAGTGCCAACCCTTCATTAAAATTTATGTAATTGTATTTCTAACAAAGCACTTAGCCTTGCTTTTTTAAATGACAGGTTTGTAAAATAATTGCCTCTGTTATTACATCATTAGTATTCATTTGATTTCATGGTTATTTTTTTGATATTTTTTTCTTTTCTTGTCTATATTCTTTTTGTTTTTTAATACATTTAAAACTTTCCTTAAAAAAAAAAAAAATTCAGGGGCACTGCCCCCGAATCCCCGGCACTAGTGCCCCTTCAATAATTTTATGGATCCGCCCCGGCTTCATGCTCATGTTCTGGGTTTTGGCAGTTGTACCAAAAAACTCTGCCCGTCTGGATGATCTTACTGGGGACCTTTAAGTTTCTTAGCAGCCACTTAGAGGTCCATCATGTTGTGATGCTTCCTTTTATTAGGTTGCTCATTCGTTTCTTTTATGTTGTTGTGTGGTTTTTACTTGTTTGTTATTGCAAGTTTGTAGCTTTTGCCATCAGTTTATCCTCTCGCGTTGGGTGGAGCTCGGGTTTCTTCGTTCCTCTCTGTTTCCAGCATCTGGACCTTTCCATGGGAAGTTTCCAACAACGTTGGTTCACTTGGGTGGCCCATGGCCTTTGGGAGATGTGATACAACACCCCTCCGTTATATCCTGCTCGACCCTTCCCGGCTCCATCTGCATTTTTTGCGGTTCATGGTGGCTGTGAACCTTCTTATCTACAAAAACTGTTTGCTGCAATGTTTTTCTGTGATTTTCATGTGTGTTGTTTTTAGTTTCTGTTTGTTTGTTTCTTTGCTTTGCTATTTTGTTGTTTTGGGCTATATACTTGGTTTTGCTTTCGCTATTGATGTAATGTCACCCACGTTTATTGTAATCATTTTACCATGATTAATGAAGGTTGTCTTCATATTAAAAAATGAAAAGAAAAAAAAAACTGAATTCCTGCCACTACTTTATTTTACAAGTCGACACTACATTCTAGCTAGGCAGACGTCAATAGTAAATTAGTAAATATCAAGCAATGTGTTTGTTAAGGTTTTCTCGATTATTCTCAACTTGGTTTTCACATTCATCATTCAGCTTCATATACGACCACTACCATAAATAGATAGAGTAAAAACATTGATCGACCAACCCAAGTGGTTGGAAAACAATTGAAAGTTTGAAGCCAATCACTTGATTGACATATGATTTTTGGAATGTTTCATGCGAAGACATGTTTTGAATTTGGATATTGAACATCAACAAGGAGATATTGCTCATTGCCATTTCCAATCCCTGTAGTTCCTTACAAGCCCCCTTACAATTATTCAAAACTTCTTCTTGAGTGTTAGCAGAGGCAAGATAAAGTATTAATTTTGTTTAATGGGTGGGACTCAGAATAGGCAACTGATTCCTTTGAATAAATATATATAGAATATTCTTACATTGCCTTTAGTTTTATTTCACATGGAAGTTTAACCATTGAATATAAACACAAGCCGCTACACCCTAAAATTGTTTATAATCCAGTCGAGTCAACTAGCATGAAGGTGGAGGAGGCGCACCTCGTCCCATTGCTTCCAATTCATGGACTCAATTTCTGCCCAACTTTCACAAGTATGGCTATAAGTTCCTTGGAAAATCTGGCATTAGCAGCTGTGAAGAAAGAGTATGAAGTTCCTATTGCACTGGCTTTGCTGTTCCGACCAATGCGATGAATATAGTCTTTCAAAGGTCCTGGGAAGTCATAGTTTATTATGTATTTCACATCCTTCACATCTGCAGCATATCCCAACAACACGAGGGTTAAGATACACAGCTACTATGAGAACAGTTTTTCTTGGACAACCACAAAATGATTTCATTTTTTAGGAATAAAAAGGTCAACTTGAGGATAGACTTCAATGGTTTGAATTATCATTGGTGACGGTGATGTCGGCGACAATGCACAGAGATAGATGAAAATATGGATTATGGAATGACATATTTAGAGCAAGTGATGAAAATATGGATTATATTCAAATCTTTAATGGATTGGGGATTTGAACTCATGGTCGCTTTGACGCTAAATCGTAAAAATGAAGCAGTATCAGAACAAGTCTACCAGTCTTCTATTACTTAGTGGTCCACAAATGCAAAGCAGATCCCTCCCAGCCGCGAGATGTATCATTACCTCCTCTTATAGGAAGTTCGTATTCAAACCTTTTGATGATAGCAGGTTTCAAACACGCCCAGACTCTGATACTAAACCTATCAGACAAGGTATCAGAGAGAGGTCTACTGGTCTTTTATGACTAAAAATCATGTTATAAAGTTAACCCACTCTGACTCCGATGACAACATTTTACACCAAGAGATCCTTTGAATCTTACATTACTAGCTAGGACATAAACCTTAGATTATAATTATATATATACAAGGTTGTATAATGCATTTTTAAGATTATACCAGTTGGAAATATTATTATACTGTAGCTTTTTTATGTTCTCAAGTCATATATATCTTGATTATATGTACCCTTTTTCAAAGTATTGTTTTCCTTCATCAATGCCGATCAGCCGAAATTGATCATATTTAATTAGAGTACTACAACAAATTGAGCATGCCAATACAATTAGCCTAAAACATTATAAGAATATATCCTCTTGATCAAAGGGTGAAGGGTCATCACACTGGCCAAAGAACGAAAGATATTGGTTAGAGGGAAGGAGGAGGATTATCTCTGACAACAACTAAGGATGGTTCTCAAGGGATTATAATTCAGAATTATTTTAATTTCAATTTGGGTCCTAGGATTATGCTACTTGATCCGTAAAAATTGAAACTCCCGGGCCATGTGAATCTATAAAAGTATTACAAGGGTATGTATTTGTAAAATATATGTGTGTGTGCCTAGCTATGACTAAAATGTACGTTTGATCGGCATGTTAACAAAGGGTTATTCTCATCCTACTGTAATCTTTCGCCTGTGTTGTTTTTACCCTCGCCCTCAATTTTTAGTTGGGTTCCTTGAAATAAAATAAAATATATATTACTTACCTAAGGTATTTTAAATGAGACCATGCTGCCAAATATAAAACGTATTAACTTATAGAAATTACTACCAGAAGTAATTATATTTTTGTAACATCCAAAAAATTTGAGACGATATTTATCGGCCTTATTTGAGATCTAAGGTAAGTTTATTATTTTGATGAACATTATATACCCAAGTTTCTAGAGAATTGAAATTAAAAGCTGGAAATTTAAACCTTTAAGTTCTTAAAGTTGGTAGCTGCTCAAAATTAAGATAAATAGCTAGATGTCAGAGGTGATAGTTATGCTGGGGCATGGTTTAGTGGAATGAATATGCTCCCTAATGATAATAATTAGTATTGGATTTCCAAATTTAGGTTCATTCCATATAATATAAAGGATTATACACCGAGGTTTTTACAAATGTTTTTAAAGAAAGTGCGTGTTTAGTGATTCATAAGCGTCAAAAAATTGCTGGTAGGGTGCTGCAATTTATAAAGTTAATAAAACAATTAAATACGGTGGTTTGTAGCGTCACCTGATCCGTAACAACGATGCATATTCTTCACATATTTAAAAACTATCAAATTTTTCTGAGCCAAAAAAAAAAAAAAAAAATTTAGGTATGGCAAAAATCTATTTTCTCAAAATGGGTTTAAAATATTATTAAAGGTATCGATGTAAGATGGATTTTTTGCGGCCGATGGAAATTAATCTTCTTATTAGTACGTCCGTGCACATTTTCAAAATTTAATTTTTTTTATAACAATAAAATAAAGGATAGATCACCCCTAAGTCAAGAGATCAGATAAGCTACAGATTAAATGTATCGCTAAAAAAAAAAGTAAGCTACAGATATTAGATTAAATGCATACAGACAACTACATAATAAAATAAAATAAAATAAAATAAAAAAAAGATATCAAAAAATATATATACAGACAACTATTACAATGACGAAATTCTCACCTGATAGTCAACCTTCATAAAAAGATATGAATTAAATGTTTTTTATTAAGCAAAAAAATGCCATGCTTAAGCTTTGTATGAGTCTTGTTGAAATATCTGGAAAAGCAATCGATGAAAATAAAAATAATGAAACTTGTTACATCTTAAGATCTAAATTTAACACTTATGATATATTATCCTTTTGTATGAGATATTTGGCAAATCACTCCCTATAAATTAGTAGCTAGCCATGAATGAGAGCTCATTCCTAAAACCCTACTTCTCCCTCGTTCCCTCTTCTCTATATTCATCTCTCCTCTCATGGCTCCCTCTCGCAAGCTTTCCCTTTTCTTGACCCTCTACCCTATGCTTATCACCATCTTCATCGACCCTGTAACCTCACAACCCCAACCACAAGCTTGTGAATCATACCAGTTCCCCAATACGACAAAGTTTTTAGCCTGTAACGACCTTCCCGTTCTTGATTCTTCTCTTCACTGGACCTACCACTCCTCTTCGAACTCGATCGATGTCGCTTTCAAGAAGAACAAAGCCAACCATAAAAGTTGGATCGCTTGGGCTATTAACCCAACATCTACAGGCATGGTGGGCTCTCAGGCGTTTGTTGCTTTTCAAAAATCTGACGGAAGTATGGTGGCTTATACCTCTCCCGTAACCTCTTATGGTACGAAGTTGGAGGAACGGAGTTTGAGTTTTAAGGTTCTTGGAGTTTCTGCGAGTTTCGAGGATGGCACGATGATCTTATATGCAAGCTTTCAGCTTCCTGGGAATTCAAAGCCGGTAAATCATGTTTGGCAAGAAGGTCCATTTCGGATGATGATAGTCTTCTCTCTCATGCCTTTTCCGGAGCCAACCTCAAATCTCGTTGGTCACATAGATTTTCTCACCGGCAAAGTTTCGATCATGAGGCCGATCTACAAAACTCCAAGATTTTAATAAGAAAGGTAACTTTCCTATTGCATTTATTATTACCGAAGATAATTCTACCGGTGGAATTAGAAAAACAATGAAATACAAGTAAATAGTTCACTTGTTCTAAAATCATCAATGTTTTTAGAATATCTTAAATTCATTAGCTCTTAATTAATAACCGTTGGATCGGATTTTTTATTCGGCGTGCATGTGTCCATGGAATATTGAATGGAATAGGTGGGGGATTCTTATGCCAACAAAGGAGCAATGATGGGACGTTATCTAAAAACATTCGAAGCCGCTGGATCAACATGGTTTCATTTACACAGAGCGTGTCAGACTCTTGCTTATATTGTTGGCACTGTTGGCTTCGCTCTCGGAATCTTCTTGTCAACCCCATCTCTGTCATCTCTGTCTCCTTCTGGTTTTGCTCATGCCTCCATTGGAATCGCTGTGTTTGTCTCTGTCTTGTCCAAGTCTTGGCCGCTATATTCCTCGGACGACAAACATCACAAGGCCGAATCTCTCGGAACATCTTCCACTATGTTGTTGGCTATGGAGTCATCGCCCTCTCTATCTTCAACATGTTCGAGGCTTCTCCCTTTCAAACTCCTCCAATACGTGGAAGAATGCTTATTTTGGCGTCATTGTTTCATTGGGTGTGTCGCTCTTCTCATATGGAAGTCATTACTTGGTTTATGGTCTCGCAAAAGAAGGACCAAGAAGATCTTTGGATTTGAAGGAGACTTGGCGATGACAACATTTCACACCAAGAGATTGTTTGAACCGTACATTACTAGCGGGACGTAACCCTTAGATTATGATTTTATATACAAGTGTTGTGTAATGCATTTTTTTGGAAATATTATTATACTTGTAGCCTTTTTATGTTCTCAAGTCATACATATCTCGATTATATGTACTCTTTTTCTAAGTATTGTTTTCCTTCATCAACGCCAAAATTGATTATATTTGGTTAGAGTACTACAACAAATTGAGCATGCCAATATATTTAGCCTAAAACATTATAAGAATATAAACAAAATATATTTCTGTGTGCTGAATTTCAAGTTCTTCTTCCAAAATAGCTGGAGATGATGAGGTGGCAAACGCGGGCGTTGCATCTGTGGTTCACGAAGAAAACGAGGACCCGAGGGTTGTCACAGAGGAAAGCGGAGTTATAGAAGGAAACCGAATTTTCAAAAAGGAGGATCGATGCAATCAAACGTGGTGCATCCACCAGGACATCTTCCCTAACCTTGGAATCTTGGATCTGCGGCGTAGGGTTTTACGATGTCGTTTGTTAGATTGGTATTTTGGTCACGAAATTCACAGAAAAACCAAAGGAATGGGCTAGATCCTAGATTAAAATTCTTATACTTCATCAAATATTGATATAATTTGATAGGAACTTTGTTTTAAAAACATTTTAACAGCTACCTATAGCAAAATAATAGGTTTACAAATAAAAATTTACAAATCATATTACAAGAGATTTGAATAGAATAATTTACCTATATTGATAAGTGAATTTATAAATACGACACACGTTTTAACAACTATTTAATTTCATCAAGAAGAGAGCTTGTGATAGTATTTTCAACTATAGGGTGTTTATCTGTATTTCTCTAAAACAATGAGCAATCCCCAAATGGCCTTAAAAATTCGAAATTTTTTAGTTTATCTTTACGCTGGATAATTTAGTAAAAATACCAAAAAAATACCATTAAATTTCAAAATCTCAAATAGGTGATTTTCCAACAAAATGAGTTGTCAATTGTTTTGTTGTTCTTGTTAATTTAATTACTATAGTTGTCAACAGGATTTTAAAGTTTAAATAGTATTTTTTATCATTTTCCCCAATAATTTATTTGTGAACTATCAATTATAAAATTGTTTAATATAATTTTCTTTTTCTGGATTTTTCCACCTTATAGTTTAGCATTGGCAGTTGAAATCTGATAAAAAAACTCTGTACTTTCTGTTATATCATTCTTCTACCTCCGTAAATGATTGTTTCCATTAAAATCCCGAGGGTGGTTGCTGTTTTTCTCATATTTGCATTTGTCAACATTTAGACCTTGATAAAATGATATGAACCAATTAGTACCTGAAATGTTTTAGGTCAGAGTGTAAAGGTTATTAATTTAGTCATTTATCATCAAAACATAATCTGAGACGATATTTATCGGCCTTATTTGAGGTCTAAGGTAAGTTTATTATTTTGATGAACATTATATACCCAAGTTTCTAGAGAATTGAAATTAAAAGCTGGAAATTTAAACCTTTAAGTTCTTAAAGTTGGTAGGTGCTCAAAATTAAGATAAATAGCTAGATGTCAAGAGGTGATACTTATGCTGCGGCATGGTTTAGTAGAATGAATATGCTCCCTAATGATAATAGTTAGTATTGGGTTTCCAAATTTAGGTTCATTTCATATAAAGGATTATACACCGAACTTTTTAGAAGAAATGTTTTTAAAGAAAGTGAGTGTTTAGTGATTCATAAGCGTCAAAATATTGCTGATACGACGCTGCAATTTATAAAGTTAATAAAACAATTAAATACGGTAGTTTGTAGCATCACTTGATCCTTAACAATGATGCATATTCTTCACATATTTAAAAACTATTAAATTTTTCTGAGCAAAAAAAAAAAAAAAAAAAATTAAATTTTAGTATGGCAAAAATCTATTTTCTCAAAATGGGTTTAAAATATTATTAAAAGTATCGATGTAAGAGGGATTTTTTGCGGCCGATGGAAATTAATCTTCTTATTAGTATGTCCGTGCACATTTTCAAGATTTAAGAATTATTAATAACAATAAAATAAAGGATAGATCACCCCTAAGTCAAGAGATCAGATAATTTTAGTAATGGTTGAAGACTCAATTTAAGAAAATATTTTATTGAAAAAACACAAAACTCAATGTATCGCTCAAAAAAGTAAGCTACAAATATTAGATTAAATGCATACAGACAACTATATAAAAAATAAGAAATAAAAAACTATATATATATAGACAACTATTACAATGACGAAATTCTCACGTGATAGTCAACCTTTATAAAAAGATTTGAATTAAATATTTTTTATTAAGCAAAAGAATGCTATGTTTAAGCTTTGTACGAGTCTTGTTAAAATATTTGGAAAAGCGATCGATGAAAACAAAAATAATGAAACTTATTACATTTTAAGATCTAAATTTAACACTTATGATATATTATCCTTTTGTATGAGATATTTGGCAAATTGCTCCCTATAAATTAGTAGCTGGCCCCGAATGAGAGCTCATTCCTAAAACCCTACTTCTCCCTCATTCCCTCTTCTCTATTCATCTCTCCTCTCATGGCTCCCTTTCGCAAGCTTTCCCTTTTCTTGACCCTCTACTCTATGCTTATCATCATCTCCATCGGCCCTGTAACCTCACAACCCTGACCACAAGCTTGTGAATCATACAAGTTCCCCAATACTACAAAGTTTCTAGCCTGTAACGACCTTCCCGTCCTTGATTCTTCTCTTCAATGGACCTACCACTCCTCTTCGAACTCGATCGATGTCGCTTTCAAGAAGAACAAAGCCAACCATAAAAGTTGGATCGCTTGGGCTATTAACCCAACATCTACAGGCATGGTGGGCTCTCAGGCGTTTGTTGCTTTTCAAAAATCTGACGGAAGTATGGCGGCTTATACCTCTCCCATAACCTCTTATGGTACGACGTTGGAGGGACGAAGTTTGAGTTTCAAGGTTTTTGGAGTTTTTGCGAGTTTCGAGGATGGCATGATGATCTTATATGCAAGCTTTCAGCTTCCTAGGAATTCAAAGCTGGTTAATCATGTTTGGCAAGAAGGTCCTGTTTCGATGATGATAGTCTTCTCTCTCATGCCTTTTTCGAGCCAACCTCAAATCTCGTTGGTCACATAGATTTTCTCACCGGCAAAGTTTCGATCATGAGGCCAATCTACAAAACTCCAAGATTTTAATAAGAAAGGTAACTTTCCCTATTGCATTAATTATTTCTAAAGATAATTCTCCGGATGGAATTAGAAAAACAATGAAATACAAGTAAATAGTTCACTTGTTCTAAAATCATTAATGTTTTTAGAATATCTTAAATTCATTAACTCTTAATTAATAACCGTCGGATTGGATTTTGTATTCGGCGTGCAGGTCCATGGAATATTGAACGGAATAGGCTGGGGGATTCTTATGCCAACAGGAGCAATGATGGGACGTTATCTAAAAACATTCGAGGCCGCTGGATCAACATGGTTTCATTTACACAGAGTGTGTCAGACTCTAGCTTATATCATTGGCACTGTTGGCTTCGCTCTTGGCATCTTCTTGTCAACCCCGTCTCTGTCGTCTCTGTCTCCTTCTGGTTTTGCTCATGCCTCCATTGGAATCGCTGTGTTTGTCTCGCATCTTTGTCCAAGTCCGGCTACTATATTCCTCGACGACAAACATCACAAGGCCGAATCTTCTCGAACGTCTTCCACTACGTCGTTGGCTATGGAGTCATCGCCCTCTCTATCTTCAATATGTTCGAGGCTTCTCCTTTCAAACTCCTCCCATACATGGAAGAATGCTTATTTTGGCGTCATTGTTTCATTGGGCGTGCGGCTCTCATATTGGAAGTCATTACTTGGTTTCTGGTCTGCAAAAGAAGGACCAAGAAGACGATGAATTTGAATGAGACTTCTGCTGATGACAACATTTCACACCAAGAGATTGTTTGAACCGTACATTACTAGCTGGGACATAACCCTTAGATTATGATTTTATATACAGTGTTGTGTAATGCATTTTTAAGATTATATCAGTTGGAAATATTATTATACTTTTTATGGTCTCAAGTCATATATATCTCGATTATATGTACTCTTTATCAAAGTATTGTTTTCCTTCATCAATGCCGAAATTGTTCATATTTGGTTAGAGTACTACAATAAATTGAGCATGCCAATATATTTAGCCTAAAACAATATAAGAATATATCCTCTTGATAAAAGAGTGAAGGGTCAACGCCCGGCCAACCACAAAATATATTTCGCAACGTCCGAAAACGAGGACCCGAGGGTTGTCGCAGAGGAAAGCGTAGTTATAGAAGCAAACCGAATTTGCCAAAAGGAGGATCGATGCAATCAAACGTGGTGCATCCACCGAGGACATCTTCCCTAACCTTGGAATCTTGGATCTCGGCGTAGGGTTTTACGAGGTCGTTTATTAGATTGGTATTTTGGTCCCGAAATTCACGAAAACCCAAAGGAATGGGCTAGATCCCAGATTAAAATTCTTATACTTCATCAAATCTTGATATAATTTGATATGAACTTTGTTTTTAAAAACATTTTAACAGCTAACTATAGCAAAATAATAGGTGTACAAATAAAAATTTACAAATCATATTACAAGAGCTTCGAATAGAATAATTTACCTATATTGATAAGTGAATTTATAAATACAGACCCACGTTTTAACCACTATTTAATTTCATCAAGAAGAGAGCTTGTGATAGTATTTTCAACTATGGTGTTTATCTGTACTTCTCTACAACAATGAGCAATCCCTTAAATGGCCTTGAAATTGGTAGCATAACCCAAATTTTTAGTTTATCGTTATGCTGGATAATTTAGAAAAAATACGAAGAAAATACCATTAAATTTCAAAATCTTAAATAGGTGATTTTCCAATAAAACGAGTGTCAATTATTTTGTTGTTCTTGTTAATCTAATTATTGTTGTTGTCAATAGGATTTTAAGGTTCAAATGGTATTTTTCTATCATCTTCTTCGATAATTTATTTCGTGAACTATCAATTATAAAATTGAATATAACTTGTTATTTCTGGATTTTGCCACCTTATAGTTTAGCATTGGCAATTGAAATCTGACAGAAACTCTGTACTTTCTATTATATCATTCTTCTACCTCCATAAATGACTGTTTCCATTAATGTCCCTAGAGTGGTCGCTGTTTTTCTCATATTTGCATTTGGCAACATTTAGACCTTGACAAAATGACATGAACCAAGTCCCTAAATGTTTTAGGTCAAACATTTAGGTCAAAGGGTAAAAGTTATTAATTTAGTCATTTATCATCAAAACATAATTTTATTTTTGTTCATTAATATTTCAATATTTTTTGGGACTGGTTGAAAAATATGTTACATCCACGAGATTTTATAAGAATTCTATTTTTTTTGTTAATATATTTAATATTTTAATTTGACCTTTATAGGATATTATTATTATTGTCTTTTTCTAAGCACGCCCGCTCTTGAACTCGGGCCTAGCAGCTTAAAAGCATGGCGATAAATCACAAAGCCCCAATGTAGTTGGTGGATATTAAATTTTAAATGCCCAAATTTTGGTATGATTTATGTCTATTTTTAAAATACCCATGAATATTTATAATTCACAAAATATTTATATTTATATTTTTAACAGACTTGATAAGAAATTAGTTAATAATACAAAAATTTATATTTGGATTACAATGACGATACAACTAATCCGAATTGAATTGGGAAGGATTATAATAGTGGAAAAACTCTTTTAACAAAGTATTTGACATGGACTGAGTTAGCACGTGAGAGAAAACCAAGTGAATCAACCAAAAAAATGTTTGAACTTTAATCAACGCCATTTATGATTTACAGTAGTGAAATAGTTTACCGTTTGAGGTAGGGACATACAAATTAATTAAGTTCAAACCCTACCTCAAACGGTAAACTATTTCACTACTGTAAATCATAAATGGCGTTGATTAAAGTTCAAACCTTTTTTTGGTTGATTCACTTGGTTTTCTCTCACATGGTAACTCAGTCCATGTCAAATACTTTGTTAAAAGAGTTTTGCCACTATTATAATCCTTCAAAATTCAACTCGGATTAGTTGTATCATCTTTGTAATCCAAATATAACTTTTCTATTATTAACTAATTTCTTATCAAGTATTTTAAAAATATAAATATAAATATTTCGTGAATTATAAATATTCATGGGTATTCTAAAAATAAACATAAATCATACCCAAAATTTGGGCATTTAAAATTTAATATCCGCCAACTACATTGAGGCTTTGTGATTTATCGCCATGCTTTTAAGCTGCTAGGCCCGAGTTTAAGAGAGGGCGTGCTTAGAGAAAGACAATAATAATAATATCCTATAAAGGTGAAATTAAAATATTAAATATATTAACAAAAAAATAGAATTCTTATAAAATCTCGTGGATGTAACATATTTTTCAACCGGTGCCAAAAAATATTGAAATATTAATGAACAAAAATAAAATTATGTTTTGATGATAAATGACTAAATTAATAACCTTTACCCTTTGACCTAAAACATTTAAGGTACTTGGTTAACGTCATTTTATCAAGGTCTAAATGTTGCCAAATGCAAATATGAGAAAACAGCAACCACTCTAGGGACTTTAATGGAAACAGTCATTTACGGATGTAGAAGAATGATATAATAGAAAGTACAGCGTTTCTATCAGATTTCAACTGCCAGTTGCCACTACTAAACTATAAGGTGGCAAAATCCAGAAATAACAAATTATAATAAACAATTTTATAATTGATAGTTCACCAAACAAATTATCGGGAAAATGATAGAAAAATACCATTTAAACCTTAAAATCCTGTTGACAACCACAATAATTAGATTAACAAGAGCAACAAAATAATTGACAACTCGTTTTGTTGGAAAATCACCTATCTAAGATTTTGAAATTTAATGGTATTTTCTTCATATTTTTTCTAAATTATCCAGCATAACGATAAACTAAAAAATTTGGGGTATGCTACCAATTTCAAGGCCATTTGAGGGATTGCTCATTGTTTTAGAGGAGTACAGATAAACAGCATAGTTGAAAATACTATCACAAGCTCTCTTCTTGATGAAATTAAATAGTTGTTAAAACATGTGTCTGTATTTATAAATTCACTTATTAATACATGTAAGTATTCTATTAGAAGCTCTTATAATATGATTTGTAAATTTTTATTTGTACACTTGTTATTTTGCTATTGGTAGCTGTTAAAAAAATGTTTTTAAAAACAAAGTTCCTATCAAATTATATCAAGATTTGATGAAGTATAATCCTTTATATGAAATGAACCTAAATTTGGAAACCCAATACTAACTATTATCATTAGGGAGCATATTCATTCTACTAAACCATGCCCCAGCATAAGTATCACCTCTGACATCTAGCTATTTATCTTAATTTTGAGCACCTACCAACTTTAAGAACTTAAAGGTTTAAATTTCCAGCTTTTAATTTCAATTCTCTAGAAACTTGGGTATATAACGTTCATCAAAATAATAAACTTACCTTAGACCTCAAATAAGGCCGATAAATATCGTCTCAAATTATGTTTTGATGATAAACGACTAAATTAATAACCTTTACACTCTGACCTAAAACATTTCAGGTATAAATTGGTTGATATCATTTTATCAAGGTCTAAATGTTGACAAATGCAAATATGAGAAAAACAGCAACCACCCTCGGGACTTTAATGGAAACAATCATTTACGGAGGTAGAAAAATGATATAACAGAAAGTACAGAGTTTTTATCAGATTTCAACTGCCAATGCTAAACTATAAGGTGGAAAAATCCAGAAAAAGGAAATTATATTAAACAATTTTATAATTGATAGTTCACCAAGTAAATTATTGGGGAAAATGATAAAAAAAATACCATTTAAACTTTAAAATCCTGTTGATAACTACAAGTAATTAGATTAACAAGAACAACATAACAATTGACAACTCATTTTATTGGAAAATCACCTCTTTGAGATTTTGAAATTTAATGGTATTTTCTTGGTATTTTTACTAAATTATCCACCATAACGATAAACTAAAAAATTTGGGGTATGCTACCAATTTCAAGGCCATTTGAGGGATTGCTCATTGTTTTAGAGAAATACAGATAAACACCATAGTTGAAAATACTATCACAAGCTCTCCTCTGGATGAAATTAAATAGTTGTTAAAACGTGTGTCTGTATTTATAAATTCACTCGTCAATATAGGTAAATTATTCTATTCGAAGCTCTTGTAATATGATTTGTAAATTTTTATTTGTACACCTATTATTTTATTTTGCTATAGGTAGCTGTTAAAATGTTTTTAAAAACAAAGTTCCTATCAAATTATATCAATATTTGATGAAGTATAAGAATTTTAATCTAGGATCTAGCCCATTCCTTTGGTTTTTCTGTGAATTTCGTGACCAAAATACCAATCTAACAAACGACATCGTAAAACCCTACGCCGCAGATCCAAGATTCCAAGGTTAGGGAAGATGTCCTGGTGGATGCACCACGTTTGATTGCATCGATCCTCCTTTTTGCAAATTCGGTTTCCTTCTATAACTCTCTTTTCCTCTGCGACAACCCTCAGGTCCTCGTTTTCCTGTTGGACCCTCCGTTCTTCGGATAAATAGTCAGAAGGTTCAATATTCTCCTTCATATTTTTTTCACCGATGAAAAACTTATTATTCTGCCTCGTTCTTTCCTTGTTCTGTAATTTCTGAAGCTCCTTTTCACGTCTTGCTGTGAGTATCTCCCGTTTTATTTCATTTTTAATATCCCTTTGTGTATACGTTTAGCAGTCTTCTTCTTTATGTGTCTCATCTCGCTTTGTTGCAAACTTACGTCTTCTTTCAAACTTTTACTGTTGAAGATAGGAATTGAATTTGCATTATTATTTGGATTTTTTGAATTTTTGAATTATTGTTAGTATTTGAATTTGAATTATTGTAACTAGAATAAGTTAGCTAGAAAAGTAGAATATTTAAAAGGTTGTTACCTATTATTAAAATATTAAATATATTACCAAAAAAAATAGAATTCTTGTAAAATCTCTTGGATGTAACATATTTTTCAACCAGTCCCAAAAAATATTGAAATATTAATGAACAAAAATAAAATTATGTTTTGATGATAAAGGACTAAATTAATAACCTTTACCCTTTGACCTAAAACATTTAGGGACTTGGTTCATGTCATTTTGTCGAGGTCTAAATGTTGCCAAATGCAAATATGAGAAAAACAGCAACCACTCTAGGGACATTAATGGAAACAGTCATTTACGGAGGTAGAAGAATGATATAATAGAAAGTACAGAGTTTCTGTCAGATTTCAACTGCCAATGCTAAACTATAAGGTGGCAAAATCCAGAAATAACAAGTTATATTCAATTTTCTAATTGATAGTTCACCAAATAAATTATCGGAGAAGATGATAGAAAAATACCATTTGAACCTTAAAATCCTATTGACAACAATAGTAATTAGATTAACAAGAATAACAAAACAATTGACAACTCATTTGGTTGAAAAATCACCTATTTAAGATTTTGAAATTTAATGGTATTTTTACTAAATTATCCAGCATAACGATAAACTAAAAAATTTGGGGTATGCTACCAATTTCAAGGCCATTTGAGGGATTGCTCATTGTTTTAGAGATACAGATAAACACCATAGTTGAAAATACTATCACAAGCTCTCTTCTTGATGAAATTAAATAGTTGTTAAAACATGTGTCTGTATTTATAAATTCACTTATTAATACAGGTAAGTATTCTATTAGAAGCTCTTATAACCCTTTGTTAACATGTTGATCAAACATACATTTTTGCCCATAAATAGACACGTTGTTATAAATTCATATATATATAAAATGTTAATCATTTACCCCCAAAAAAAAAAACACTTGCAATACTTTTATAGATTCACATGGCCTCATCTAGCTTAATCCTAGAGCACAAATTGAAATTAAAATAATTCTGAATTATAATCCCTTGAGAACCATCGCTATTTTTTGTTTGAGAGAATCCTCATCCTCATCCTCGTTAACCAATATCTTTTATTGTTGGCCAGTGCGTTACCCTTCACTCTTTTATCAAGAGGATATATTTTTATAATGTTTTAGGCTAAATATATTGGCATGCTCAATTTGTTGTAGTACTGTAACAAAATATGATCAATTTTGGCATTGATGAAGGAAAACAATACTTAGAAAAAGAGTACATATAATCAAGATATATATGATTTGAGAACATCAAAAAGCTACAAGTATAATAATATTTCCAACCGGTATAATCTTAAAAATGCATTTAACAACACTGTATATAAAATCATAATCTAAGGGTTATGTCCCAGCTAGTAATGTACAGTTCAAACGATCTCTTGGTGTGAAATGCTGTCATCCGCAAAAGTCTCCTTCAAATCCATCGTTTTTTTTTTGTCCTTCTTTTGAAGACTAGAAACCAAGTAATGACTTCCAATATGAGAGCCACACAGCCCAATGAAACAATGACGCCAAAATAAGCATTCTTCCACGTATGGGAGGAGTTTGAAAGGGAGAAGCCTTTGAACATGTTGAAGATAGAGAGGACGATGACTCCATAGCCAACGACGTAGTAGAAGACGTTCCAGAAGATTCTGGCCTTGTGATGTTTGTCAGGTCTGAGGAATATAGCAGCCAAGACCTGGACAGATGCAGATACAAACACAGCGATTCCAATGGAGGCATGAGCAAAACCAGAAGGAGAAAGAGACGACAGAGACGGGGTTGACAATAAGATGCCCAGAGCGAAGCCAACATTGCCAACGATATAAGCAAGAGTCTGACACGCTCTGTGTTAATGAAACCATGTTGATCCAGTGGCGTCGAATGTTTTTAGATAACGTCCCATCGTTGCTCGTTGGCATAAGAATCCCCTGACCTCTTCCGTTCAAGTATTCCATGGACTCGCATACCGAATACAAAATCCGATCCGAGTTATTAATTAAGAGTTAATGAATTTAAGATATTCTAAAAACATTGATGATTCTAGCTAATGATTTGAAGAAGATGTTCTATTAATAGTTTAAACACATGTTGACAAAAAAGATTCTTCTGTTGTCATCATAATTACTATTTAAACTTTTTCATGCCTCATTGCTATAGATCGAGTGACCCAAAGAACCATTTAAAGTATCTAATTGTTTTATTAATTCTATGAATAAGTTTACTTTTGGTTAAAATTGGTATGAATTAAATTAGTAAGCTATGCACTTGGTAGAGTGATTTCATTTAAAATCCCCTAAATTATCTTTATAAGTAATATATATTGTAAACAAATGTGAGGAGAAAAGATTTTTTTGGTCGTATTTACAATATAAACTATTTTATATGTCTGAAGGATCTGCTTCATTTTTATAGAAAAAGTGAAGTATTTATTGTATTTCATTGTTTTTCTAATTCCACCAGCAAAATTCTCTTTAGTAATAACTAATGCAATAGGGAAACTCACTTTTCTTATTAAAATCTTGGAGTATTGTAGACTAGCCTCATGATCAGAAACTTTACCAGTGAGAAAATCTATGTGACCAACAGATTTGAGGTTGGCTCCAGAAAAGGCATGAGAGAGAAGACTATCATCATCTGAAATAGGACCTTCTTGCCAAACATGATTAACCAGCTTTGAATTCCCAGGAAGTTGAAAGCTTGCATATAAGATCATCGTGCCATCCTCGAAACTCACAGAAACTCCAAGAACCTTGAAACTCAAACTCCGTTCCTCCAACGTTGTACCATTAGAGGTTATGGGAGAGGTATAAGTCGCCATACTTCCGTCAGATTTCTGAAAAGCAAAAAACGCCTAAGAGCCCACCATGCCCGTAGATGTTGGGTTAATAGCCCGAGCGATCCAACTTTTATGGTTGGCTTTGTTCTTCTTGAAAGCGACATCGATCGAGTTCGAAGAGGAGTGGTAGGTCCAGTGAAGAGAAGAATCAAGAACGAGCAGGTCGTTACACGCTAAGAATTTTGTAGTATTGGGAAATTGGTATGATTCACAAGCTTGTGGTCGGGGTTGAGAGGTTACAGAGGCGATGAAGATGAAGATAAGCATAGAGTAGAGGGTCAAGAAAAGGGAAACCCGCAAAAAGGGAGCCATGAGAGGAGAGCTGAATCTAGAAGAGGCAACGAGGGAGAAGTAGGGTTTTAGGAATGAGCTCTCATTCATGGCTAGGCACTAATTTATAGGGAGTGATTTGCTAAATAACTCATACAAAAGAATAATATATCATAAATATTAAATTTGGATCTTAACATGTAATAAGTTTCAGTATTTTTTTATTTTTTTTAAAATTTTCATTGATTGCTTTTCCAAATATTTTAACAAAACTCGTACAAAGCTTAAGCATAGCATTTTTTATTTAAAAAAAATATTTAATTCATATCTTTTTATGAAGGTAGACTATAAAGTGAGAATTTCGTCATTGTAATAGTTGTCTATATATATTTACATATATCTTTTTTTTTTTTTTTATGTAGTTGTGTGTATGCATTTAATTTAATATTTGTAGCTTACTTTTTTGAGCGATACATTCGAGTTTTATGTTTATTCAATAAAATATTTTCGTAAATTGAGTCTTCAACCATTACTAAAATTATCTCTCTTGACTTAGGGGTGATCTATCCTTTATTTTATTGTTATTAATAATTCTTAAATTTTGAAAATGTGAACGGATTAATTTCCATTGGCCGCAAAAAATCCATTTTACGTCAATACGTTTAATAATATTTTAAACCCATTTTGAGGAAATAGATTTTTGCCATACCTAAAATGTAATAGTTTTTAAATATGTGAAGAATATGCATCTTTGTTACAGATCAAGTGACCATACAAACTACAGTATTTAATTGTTTTTTAACTTTATAAATTGCAGCACCTTGTCAGCAATATTTTGACGCTTATGAATCACTAAACACTCACTTTCTTTAAAAACATTTCTAAGAAGCTCGGTGTACAATCCTTTATATGAAATGAACCTAAATCTGGAAATCCAACACTAACTATTATCATTAGGGAGCATATTCATTCTACTAAACCATGCCCCAGTGAAGAGAAGAATCAAGAACAGGCAGGTCGTTACAGGCTAAGAATTTTGTAGTATTGGGGAATTGGTATGATTCACAAGCTTGTGGTCGGGGTTGAGAGGTTACAGGGGCGATGAAGATGAAGATAAGCATAGAGTAGAGGGTCAAGAAAAGGGAAACCCTGCAAAAGGGAGCCATGAGAGGAGAGCTGAATGTAGAGGAGGCAACGAGGGAGAAGTAGGGTTTTAGGAATGAGCTCTCATTCATGGCTAGCTACTAATTTATAGGGAGTGATTTGCTAAACAAATAACTAATACAAAAGGATAATATATCTTAGATCTTAAGAAG
Source organism: Acacia acuminata (assembly GCA_019022655.1). NCBI lineage: Eukaryota > Viridiplantae > Streptophyta > Magnoliopsida > Fabales > Fabaceae > Acacia > Acacia acuminata. The sequence goes on from JAFJYI010000248.1 coordinate 856,304, forward strand.
TAATAAGTTTCATTATTTTTATTTTCATGGATTGCTTTTCCGAATATTTTAACAAGACTCGTACGAAGCTTAAGCATAGCATTTTTTCTTAATAAAAAATATTTAATTCATATCTTTTTATGAAGGTTGACTATCAAGTGAGAATTTCGTCATTGTAATAGTTGTCTATATATATATATATATATATATATATATATATATATTCATATCTTATTTTTATGAAGTTGTCTGTTTGCATTTAATCTTATATTTGTAGCTTACTTTTTTTGAGCAATACATTGAGTTTTGTGTTTTTTCAATAAAATATTTTCTTAAATTGAGTCTTCAACCATTACTAAAATTATCTGATCTCTTGACTTAGGGGTGATCTATCCTTTATTTTATTGTTATTAATAATTCTTAAATTTTTAAAATGTGCACGGACATACTAATAAGAAGATTAATTTCCATCGGCCGCGAAAAATCCATTTTACATCAATACTCTTATATATATATATATATATATATATATATATATATATATTATTTCAAGGAACCCAACTAAAAATTGACGGTGAGGGTAAAAAGAACACAGGTGAAAGATTACGTACAGTAGGATGATAATAACCCTTTGTTAACATGCTGATCAAATGTACATTTTAGCCCATATATAGACACACACATATATATATAATGCTAATCATTTACAAATACATACACTTGTAATACTTTTAAAGATTCACATGGCCCGGGAGTTTCAATTTTCACAGATCAAGTAGAATAATCCTAGGACCCAAATTGAAATTAAAACAATTCTTAATTATAATCCCTTGGGAACCATCCTTATTTGTTGTCCAAAAGAATCCTCCTCCTTCTCTCTAACCAATATCTTTCATTCTTTGGCCAGTGTGAAGACCCTTCACTCTTTTATCAAGAGGATATATTCTTATAATGTTTTAGGCTAAATATATTGGCATGCTCAATTTGTAGTAGTACTCTAACCAAATATGATCAATTTTGGCGTTGATGAAGGAAAACAATACTTAGAAAAAGAGTACATATAATCGAGATATCTATGACTTGAGAACATAAAAAAGCTACAAGTATAATAATATTTCCAACTGGTATAATCTTAAAAATGCATTACATAACCCTATATATATATACAATTTTAGTCTAAGGTTTATGTCTTAGCTAGTAATTAATGTGCGGTTCAAACGATCTCTTGGTGTAAAATGTTGTCATCAGAGTCAGGTGGGTTAACTTTATAACATGATTTTTAGTCATAAAAGACTAGTAGACTTGTCTCTGATACCTTGTCTGATAGGTTTAGTATCAAAGTCAGGGTGGGTTTGAAACCTGCTATCATCAAAAGGTTTGAATACGAACTCCTCTAAGAGGAGGTAACGATACATCTCGCGTTTGGGAGGGGTGTGGATCTGGTTTGTATTTGTGGACCACTAAGTGATAGAAGACCGGTAGGCTTGTTCTGATAGTGCTTGATTCTTAAGATTTGGTATCAAAGCGACCATGAGTTCAAATCCCCAATGCATCAAAGATTTGAACATAATCCATATTTTCATCAATTGCTCTAAATATGTTATTCCATAATCCATATTTTCATCTCTCTCTGTGCATTGTCGCCGACATCACCGGCACCAATGATAATTCAAACCATTGAAGTCTATCCTCGTGTCTAGCAATTTGACCTTTTTAGCTCTAAAAAATGAATTCAGTTTCTGGTTGTCCAAGAAAAACTGTTCTCATAGTAGCTGTGTATCTTAATCCTCGTGTTGGTGGGATATGCTGCAGATATGAAGGATGTGAAATACGTAATAAACTATAACTTCCCAGGATCTTTGAAAGACTATGTTCATCGCATTGTTTGGAACAGCAAAGCCAATGCAATAGGAACTTCGTACTCTTTCTTCACAGCTGCTAATGCCAAATTTTCCGAGGAACTTATAGCCATACTTGTGAAAGTTGGGCAGAAAGTGAGTCCATAAATTGGAAGCAATAGGACGAGGTGCGCCTCCTCCACCTGCATGTCAGTTGACTTGACTGGATTATAAACAATTTTAGGGTGTAGCAGCTTGTGTTTATATTCAATGGTTAAACTTCCATGAGAGATAAAACTATAGGCAATGTAAGAATATTCTATATATATTTATTCAAAGGGACCAGTTGCCTATTCTGAGTCCAACCCATGAAACAAAATTAAAAAAGTAATTCTATACCATCGAACAAGATCAAAAGCCCTTCATATTCATATAATCTTAATCAGAAACTAAGAAAAAACATGTTATTTACAAATCATAAATAATATAGCTTATCTCAGACTCTTTGCAAAGCATAATACTCAGTACCCACATTCTACTTTTATTAATGGGATTGACATCAACACTCTCAAATCATTTAGAAGTAATAAATATAGGCCTGGTTTGTTTTTGATTTTTCAATTTTTTTCCCTCCAAACTGTTTTATAAAATTATTTTCCAAAAAATGTTCTGAGAATAAAATCCAAACTTTATAATTAATATCTTATTATATTGATATAAAACAACCACTATTATCTTACCAGTTGAGATTCACTATAGGATTACATGACCCATTGAACTCCATCCACTAAAAAAGAAATCGACAATTATCTAAGGAATTGCAAGGATTAGTAACGAAATTTCATTTCGTCATTAATTTTGCTGCCGATAGTTGTCAACGGCAGTGACATGGCGGTAGTCGCCAGTGGGCTTGTGAGGGTGGCCAACAAGAACGTGTGGTAGCAAACATCCTGATGTCTATGGCGGACAAGTGGTGACCTCAAACAAAGAAAGGAGGAGTTTCTCGCTTATCCAAAACAAAAAATAAGAAATAAATATCTAAAAAAAATTTACGCCTCCCTGAAAATAAATTACTAAATAAGTCTTTTTTTCGGCGTTGATGAAGGAAAACAATACGTAGAAAAAGTGTACATATATAATCAAGATATATATGACTTGAGAACATAAAAAAGCTACAAGTATAATAATATTTCCAGTTGGTATAATCTTAAAAATGCATTACACAACCCTGTATATATACAATTATAATCTAAGGTTTATGTCCTAGCTAGTAATGTACTGTTCAAACGATCTCTTGATGTACAATGCTGTCATCAGAGTCAGAGTGGGTGAACTTTATAACATGATTTTTGGTCATAAAAGACTAGTAGACCTGTATCTGATACCTTGTCTGATAGGTTTAGTATAAGGGTCAGGGCGGCTTTGAAACCTGCTATCATCAAAAGATTTGAATATGAACTTCCTCTAAGAGGAGGTAAAGATACATCTCACGTCTAGGAGGAGTGTGGATTTAGTTTGCATTTGTGGACCAATAAGTAATAGAAGACTGGTAGACTTGTTCTGATACTGCTTCATTCTTAAGATTTGGTATCAAAGGGACCATTAGTTCAAATCCCCAATCCATTAAAGATTTGAACATAATCCATATTTTCATCACTTGCTCTAAATATGTCATTCCATAATCCATATTTTCATCTCTCTCTGTGCATTGTCGCTGACATCACCGGCGACAATGATAATTCAAACCATTGAAGTCTATCCTCGTGTCTAGCAATTTGACCTGTTTACCCCTAAAAATTGAAATTAGTTTGTGGTTGTCCAAGAAAAACTGTTCTCATAGTAGCTGTGTATCTTAATCCTCGTGTTGTTGGGATATGCTGCAAATGTGAAGTATGTGAAATACGTCATAAACTATAACTTCCCAGGATCTTTGAAAGAATATGTTCATCGCATTAGTCGGACAGCAAAGCCAGTGCAATAGGAACTTCGTGCTCTTTCTTCACAGCTGCTAATGCCAGATTTTCCAAGGAACTTATAGCCATACTTGTGAAAGTTGAGCAGAAATTGAGTCCATGAATTGGAAGTTAGGGCTGAGCATGGAACCCATAACCCGGTGAGCCCGCCCACAACCCAATGCAATTGGGCTATTTTGAGCCCGCCCAAAAAAACCCATAACGGGTTGGGTTAAAACCCGCTTATTTAAAACTTAAATGGGCGGGCTATGGGCGCACCTTCGGGCTGCCCAAACCCGCCCATTTAGTTATATATATATATATATTTTATTAACTATATGGACACTTGGACAATAATACGCTACATTGCCATGAAATATCTATTCCCCATTTCCCCATCTAACCATTCCCCCGCTTGGAGTTTGAACATCAAAATTATGTTATGATAACACTTGTCTAAATTTAGATTCTTTTGTGTGAATTATGATTATTGAATTTTGACGATTCATATTTCAAAATTTAGAATGATAAATTTGGGTGAATACTTAATATCGATATATATTTTTCTCCAAAAAATAAACTTGTCAAATGTAAATGGGTTACCCAAAACCCGGTCGCCCCGCCCATTTATATGTTAACCCATTCAACATGGGTTAAAAATGGGTTGAGGTACGGGTATGGGCTAACCCATACCCATTTAAAATTAAATGGGCGGGCTATGGGTTTAGGCATGGGCTGACCCAACCCGCCCATTGCTCGCCCTAAATTTGGAAGCAATGGGACGAGGTGCGCTCCTCCACCTTCATGTTAGTTGACTTGACTGGATTATAAATAATTTTAGGGTGTAGCAGCTTGTGTTTATATTCAATGGTTAAACTTCCATGTGAAAGAAAACTATAGGCAAGGTAAGAATATTCTATATATATTTATTCAAAGGATCAGTTGCCTATTCTCGAGTCCAACCCATTAAACAAAATTAAGTCGTTTACAACGAGAAACATGGGTTGAAGTTCTCGTCCTTTTCCTTATGCAATGTCGACCAAAAGGGGAGGGAAGCCAATTCTCATCGAGAGGTTGCTTCAAAGACGAGCTGCGTGATGAGGAATAACTAACGTCACCACTTGAGCATCCGGTGGGCCGGAAGGAGAGGGAGCCCAAGTCTCATCGACTCTGCATCTTTCATTACAAGACTTGGTGCTTAAGGCCCAAATTTTTAATCCAAGGCTTCTTTTTTTTTTTTTTTTTTTTTTTTTTTGGTATTCCACTCGGTTCACTAAAACCTTTGATTCCAACTCATCCGAATTCACTCTAAGTCAGGCCACAGTTGTGGGGAAAGCTATTAAAGAGATAGTTATCATGGGAAAAAGCCAGGCGACTAGATCTAGGACCCAACTCATGTAACCACACGTGTGGCTTGTTCACCTCCTTAGCATAGGGAAGCGATAAATTACTTTTCTTAAAAGAAAGAAAATAAAAGAAAATTTTATTAGATGGGTCACTTGCCAACTAGGATTAAAATTATGCGAGCTTTACTATGTTTTTATTGGATAGGGTTTAGATGACATAGAACTTTTAGAGTATGTAAGTAGATTTCTCACTTTATTAATAAATTAAACTAATGGCGCATTTAGATTAATTAACCATCTATTGACTTGTATAATGAAAGAACATTTTTTACAATGGCTTGTAAATTAAGGCACACGTGCTTTCTAGTACATTAATTGAAAAAATATCACATTTTTGACCAAGAAATGAGAAAAGTTCATTAAAGATGAAAGTTGAGAAAGTCAATTAGATTGCCACATGATTTTGAGAGATTACGAAGATCATCATGATTATATGTATATTTGATGGATTTACGAAATCTCACATGAATGCACGATGCCTCACAACTTCCCCTCCCAACTCCCAAGTGTCAATCATGTCCTCGTGGGGGAGTTCAAAGCTTTATGCTTTTTTTTTTCCATCATAAATCCAGGAGTTAGATAATTTATTTTTAAAAACATATATGTACTGAATTTTTTAAGATATATCTTTTAATCATTTGGTTAAAACTATTTCTTTTACACAAAACCCTTCATTTTAGATTTGAGAAAGCAAACCCGCTCCATTCGCTCATAAAAAAATAATTCTATACCTTCAAAAAAGATCAAGAGTCCTTCATATTCATATAATATTAATCAGAAACTATGAAAAAATATGTTATTTACAAATCATGAATACTATAGCTTATCTCAGTCTCTACAAAGCATAAGATTCAGTACCCACATTCTAGTTTTATTAATTGGATTGACATCAACACTCTCAAATCATTTAGAAATCAGAAATATAGGCCTTGTTTGTTTTGGTTTTCAATTTTTTCACTCCAAACAGTTTTATAAAATTATTTTTCAAAACATGTTTTGAGAATAGAATCCAAACTTTATAACTAATATCTTATTATATTGATACACCAACAGCCACTGTTATCCTACTCAGTGAGATTGACTATAGGATCACACGACGTCATTGAACTTCATCTACTCAAAAAAATATACAATTATCAACGGAATTGCAAAAATTAGTAACAGAATTTCATTCTGTCGCTAATTTTGCCGCTAATCGACAATTGTCAACGGTAGTGACATGGCGGCAGTCGCCGGTGGGGATGTGAGGGTGGCCAGCGAGAAGATATGAAAACAATCATCCTGATATCTATGGCGGACAGTGGTGACCTCAAACAAAGAAAGTTGTTATGCATGCCTCACTGAAAATAAATTACTAAATAAGTTTTTTTTTTTTTAAAAGAAAAAAATTCTTCTTAAAACAAGAAAACAAATAAGGCGTTAAAATGCTGGATATTATTGGCTTCAATTCAACTCGTTTGCTCTCAAGCCAAAGGTGCTTATATATATATATATATATATATATATATATATATATATATAATGAACAAACACTGCACGGGCGAAAGGTTGACATTTGCTTTTTCGGCCTAAGAAGCATCTTACTTATCATTAGTTAGGTATGCTTTTCACAAAGTATACTATAAATATATATTCTCCCACTCATACAAAAAGGTCAGTTTCACAAAACCTCTTTCTCTCTCTCTCTTGCACGCGTACACACACATGCACAATCATTCTTTCACAATTAAAGCTACATAGTGACCCCCATATGCTGATCATTACGTGTGTGTGTGTGTGTTTGTGCCTAGCAAAGTGGTATTAATAGAGGCTATCTGCAGAGACCTAGCTAGCTAATACAGTATCATCAGCACACAATAATGGACAACGTCTGGGTTGTGTTTGTGACAGCCCTAATTCTGTTCTTGTCCATTGTGGTCCTTACCTTCTTCCAAAAACGATTCAGACTCAAAAGTTTTAAGTCCAGAGATAATCATCAACTTCCCTTAGGTTCTATGGGATGGCCTTTCATCAGTGAAACCGCCGATTACGTTTCGTCTGCCTATACTGTTGGCCCCGACGCCTTCATCAACAAGCGACGCAGCATGTAAGTCTATATATATATGTGTGTCATGTGTGTGTGTCTGTGTATATATCCACAAACACCATATGATAACAAATGCACACACAAACACTTATATGTTGATTCATGGCTATCATGTGTTAACTGTCTTATATTGGTCTTCACTTAGTATATGTTTGTTAGCTGTTTGATGTTATGGTCACTTGCTATAAAAAGCTGCAATGCATTTAGTTATAGTCTGACGATATTGTCTAATGTTCACGCCTTTCATGTTAGGGATAGATAACTAGGATATGGGTGTGATGACTTTTAATATTGTCCGCTTTGAGACTATCACCACTTACAGTTTTAAAACGTGTCAAGATGGAAGGTATTTAGACCTTATAAAGTGTCTGTCTTTCGTTTCCCTCCCCATCTTACAATGATGGTCATAGTATGGTGGTTTCAAACTTCATCATGATCTTAGGGTTTTGCAACTAAACAGTACAATGTTATCATGTTGGGTACAGTATCTGAGTTTCTAATTATTATTATTTTTATTTTTTTTGGGGCATCTGGGTTGTCAGAATCAAAAGTGGCTATAGCTTCAAACTAAAGTTCGTCATTATGATCTCAAGGTTTTGCAGAAAGAGAAGAATCTAAGGACACTATGCTCTTTTTCTTTGTTTTAGGTATGGGAAGGTGTTTAAGTCTCACATGTTTGGGAGTCCAACAATAGTATCGACGGATGCAGAAGTTAATAGATTTGTACTACAAAGTGATGCAACAGTTTTTGTTCCATGTTATCCGAAGTCCGTGTCTGAGCTAATGGGAGAGTTGTCGATTCTGTGTATCAATGGAAGGCTTCACAACAAAATACATGGCCTCGTCGCAGGTTTTTTCAAGTCTCACAGGCTTAAGTCTCAGATTACTACAGAAATGCAGAGTTTTGTCCAACAATCTATGGCTACTTGGAGCGAGGATCGCCCAGTGTTCATCCAGGATGTCGCCAAATCTGTTAGCTCTCTCTCTCTCTCTCTCGGGCTTTTGTATGGTTATGTTGAGAATACTTTCATGGAGAATTACTATTATAGAGACTTTTTTTTGGTAATTAAATTATTTCTTTCGAATCTCATAAAGGATCGGATTTAAATATAATTTTAAGAAAGAGATAAACACGATATTTAGAATCTATTTGAATTAAAGACTTCACAAAGGTCAGTTTGATATGCTGGAGCAATATCATTTTGAGGGATATGGAAAGAGAGGAAGAAGGTTATATATACCATCCTTATTTTAGGAAGCCGCAACTTTTTCAAATTTTAATTAATGATTGTATACCAAATATAATTAAAATAGATATTTATCTATCACTCTCCATTTCTTAATCTTCTTTCACTTATACCAAATATGACATCTGTAATTGAATCTTAACCGTGTGTTTGGGTTAATTTGTTTCAAGTGATTTTGCGATTTAGAGGAATTTTATATCATAAGGTTGAAAAAAAAGTGATTTTTGAGATGTGAAAGATATAAAACCAAGAATTTTCTGTGAATTTTGTTCTATATTTATTTCTTTTTTTAATCAAAATTAGCTACTTTTAAATTCTTAGATAAGCTTAATTGACAATCCCATCATAAAAACATTTAAGCTTGTAAAAGATTCTCATTGAAACGTGACTAAAAGAGACATTTTTTAGGGGTTTGGTTTCTCAGCTAAGCGTGTTTCTCCTCATCCCTCCTTATCCATTATTAGCTCTAAATCTTGGCTATCCATTCAATATCTAAATACACAGAGAAAGCCACATCCCTAAAATATTTTTTTAGTACGTGGTCGTATTCTAAAATATTTTTTCAATACCAATCAAGATCCGAAATATCTTTTTAGTCAAGATCCAAGTATTTTTTAATACGGGTCAGAATTCTAAAATATTTTTTCAAGATCATGAAGTATTTTTTCAGTACCATTCAATATTCTAAAATATATTTTTAGTACCATTCAATATCCTAAAATATTTTTTTCAAGATCCTAAAATAATTTTTCAAGATCATGAAGTATTTTTTTTAGTACCAGTTAGTATCTTGAAGTATTTTTTAGTACTAGTCATTATCTTAAAGTATTTTTTTAGTATCAATCAGTACAACGAAATATTTTTTCAAGACCGTAAATTTTAGGATATTGAAAAAATATTTGAAAATACTTACCGATATTAAAAAGTACTTCGGGATGGAAAATCAAGATTAATTCAAATCTTGATCTAGATTGGTTGAGAAGAGATATCAAAGGTTTAGATTGGATAAGGAGGGAATGATGAAAATGTAAGATAATAAGAGGATCCAATTCCCAATTTTGAGAGGGTGTAGTGAAATGATCTGTCACATCATTCACTATAACTAATCAACTTGTTAAAATTTAACTACGCATCCATGTTAAAATTTAATTATGTGTTGTTTTTTAAATTGTTGATTATAATTTGTTTGTTAATATCGTTTATAGATCCATGGTAAACACAATTTAGTATTTCACCTAACAAAAATCCATATATTCATGCTATCCTGAAATATTTATACTTATTATTACTCCCTCTAGTTCTTAATATAAGAACCAGTTAAATTTTATTGGAAAAATTAAAGAAGTTGAATTGTTAAATTAAAGTATTTATATTTATCATTTTTAGGCAAGCTACTTAGTCGACTTGTAAACCGATATATAATCTAATAATAAACCATATATGCTATAATTCTATAATTTATTTAACTTTCTTAATCTCTCCAAAAAAGAGTACCAACAACCTCTTATATTAAGGACGAGAAAGTAGTACTACTTCCAGTCCTAATTATAAGACCGAATTAACATTTTTTTTGGAGAGATTAAGGAAGTTAAATAAGTTATTTAATCATATCATATGTTATGTATCCTTAAATTATATACTAGTTTATTAGTCAAACCAATTAATTTGGAGAAAAAATAAAAATACCCTGGAGTAATTTACTTAGCCTCTTTAATCTTTTCGAAAAAGTCAACTTAGTCTTATAATTAGGACCAAAGGTAGTAATTATTTACTCATGTATGTCTTTCTTCTTTTTACCTAACATGCACAAGAGTTTTTTTACCCCAAAGCTGCATGATGAAATATTCCTCTCGCCATCTCCGACTCAATCTTTATGTTTTATGTTGTCTTAAAGTAATTATTAATGTTCGAGTTGTCTCTGGCTCGTACCTAAGTTCTAAGATCACATAGCTTGAACATGGAAAAAAGAGAAAGTTATCCTTTTTTTATTACTAATGAGGTTCATAATCACTTTTAATAAATTATACTGCCCTGAAAATGAGAACCACAATTATGAGTTTCACACTCTTTTTTATATATATATTTTTTAAAAAAAAATTGCAGATTTCCTTTCAATTCCTAGTCAAGACATTGATTAGTCTAGATCCAGGTGATGAAATAGATCTTCTAAGGAAACATTATCAAGAATTCATCTCTGGATTCATATCTCTACCTATAAACCTACCAGGAACTATGCTTCATCATTCTTTACAGGCAAGTCAACGAAGTAAAAACAAAAAACAAAAAAATTAATTGATTTCGTTAATGTATATATAATTATTAGTAGTGACTTTAATTTGATTTTGGTTTCATCAGGCCAAAAATAAAATGATGAAAGTAGTGCAGAAAATTATCCAAGAAAAGAGAGATAGAGGGCTCTATAAGGATCCAAAAGATGTAGTGGATTTGCTACTGAAGGATGCAAGTGGGCATTGTGATAAATTGATAGCAGATAATGTAATTGATATGATGATTCCAGGAGAAGACTCTGTGCCTGTTCTTGTTGCTTTAGCTATCAAGCACCTATCAGAATCTCCTCTTGCTCTCTCCAACAATTAACGCTAAATAAATCTATATATATATATATATATATATCCCATTTCTTGAACATTATTTGTCATTTTCTCAGGTTTGGAAATAATATGCAGGTACATTAGAGATGGTTTGATAAGAACTCTCTAGATAAGGTTTAGTACACTGTTGGTCCTTAAAGTTTGATCAATTTTTGGTTTTAGTCCCTATAGTTTCATGAGAACTTTGTTTAAATTCAACAACCACGACCAGAACCCCTTTGGATAATTGCATTCTAAAAGCTAGCTTATGAGATAGTACAAACCAAGGTTCATATAAATCTCACATAAGAATCTTATGTTTCCAATGTAGAATAAATTTGCCTTACAATCTCACATGGATTTTTTGCTTCCCATTTGTCAATGCTTATGAACTGTTTGTGTTGGCATATCACAGACCACATGTGGCCATAAGAAAGCCATGAAACTAATTTCCTTATGACTAGTATCACTTACTTTTTTGATGAACCCCTCATTACAGGAGGAAAATATGAAACTTAAGAGACTCAAAGATCAGAATGGGGAGCCTTTAAGTTGGAAAGATTACATGTCATTACCATTTACTCAAAAAGTAAGCACTTGGTTTCTCTTTGAAGAAATTACATCTAAAAGAAAAACTAAATAAGAAAAAACCATATACACTTTCTGAATTAATTTTTTTTTTTTTTGGGTTCAATATTTCAGTTTATAAAGGTTATTACAGAAACTTTAAGGATGGGGAATATTATAATGGGAGTATTCAGAAAGGCCATGAAAGATGTTGAAGTTAAAGGGATTTCAATACCAAAAGGATGGTGTGTTTTTACATATTTTAGATCAGTTCATCTAGATGACACTAACTATGATCATCCTCACCAGTTTAATCCATGGAGATGGCAAGTAAGACAACAACATCCTGTATATTCTCTTCATTTATTTGTGTTATTGTTGTAGCTTTTAAGTTATTGAATTTGGAGATTTTTTATATATTACAGAACAAGGACATGAGCAGTACCAGTTTCACCCCATTTGGTGGGGGACTAAGGCTTTGTCCTGGTCTTGACTTGTCCAGGTTGGGAGCTTCCATCTTTCTCCACCACCTTGTTACTCGATTCAGGTAACTCCTCTCTGTGTGTCTTTGTTTGTCCTGGTGGGTCATGGATCAAATGTCTTTTTGTTGCAAATAGGCAAATATGGAATTATGTAGTGAAGTGGTGAAATGCATGGGGCTAGAAAGCTTCACACACTCCACTAGAAAGATTATCTAATTCTAATCTGATCTCCTATCAAATTTTGCTAAAAAAGCTTAAGAGTTGTTTGCTAGTCTTGGGAACTTTTAAGTGTTTGTCTTCTTGTTAATGATGAGAATGGCTCAAAAGTAATCATATCCAAATAATAATTTCAATTTATTAAGTAGGTAATGTAAAGTACGGAATTTGATATATGAGCTGGACTGATAATCACTACATAATCTACATTTTATCATTTTATGTTTTATATTGATATTGGTTACTAACATAGAAGTGCAAATTTATCAAATCCACTTCTAAAGTAAGATTAACATTCTTTTCTAATCATGATTAACTTGAATTGACAGATGAGTAAGACAACATGATCCTCCTAAATATTATTTGTAGGATTTGAATTTTCACGCATGTGCTTCTATATATGAAGATATATCTTTACAAGTTGAACAAGAATATCTAGGCCCTAGGGTCTAGCTTAGCTTGGCCTTCATAATATGCAATCCTATCTCCATATCTCTGGTGATCTTGTTGATCTCTCCCTTTTCATCACATGCACTTTGTGAAGACGGAATCAATTCTTTACTCAGATTAATTAGTTTGTCCTAAACATTATAAGGGCAAAAAAAAAAAAAAAAAAAAACTCTGGTGATCAATGCCACTTTATAATTATGAGAGACAAGTATCTTAGGATTTTTGTTTCACATGCATATTGCTGCAGATGGTCAGCAGAAGAAGACACAATAGTGAACTTCCCCACAGTAAGAATGAAAAGGAGAATGCCAATATGGGTAAAGAAAGTGAAGCTGGATTGAGCTGCTTTTTGTGGACCAAAAAAGGCACAATGAACAAAATCATGCTGAGAAGAAGAAAAGAGAGAAAGGTAGGGGACAAAGAGCTTGGCAAATGTAAACACATGTGTGCACTGTATTGGATCTATTTTGCAGATATAAACAATAAAGGACTCACTTTTTTTTAGGGACAAATCACTTAGATTCCTCTTCTAGGCCTTAACTTTTTACCATACCTTTTGTCCTTTGTTTTTACTCTGTTTTTCTTTCTGTCTTTGGAGGAGACGTAAGGTGGTGTGAGTTAAGTGGGTATGGACAATAACAGTTTGGGTTTTAGGGCCCCATAACATACAGTGGCAATGGGATTGTTTACAGACAGGTGCTAATAGCACTTTTGGATCAGATAACCAAAACAAATCAGTTACAGTGTTCTTTTGAATACTTTTACTCCCTCCAATCTTTTATATAAGATATATTTACCTAATTGATTAGATTAATGAACCTATTTAAGTTAGTTTATATGACATATATATATATATATATATATTCCATCATTCAATCTCTTACTTAATTATTGTTGATGGAGCATCAATAGGGGTAAATTACTTAAAATATTGATAAATTTGAAAAATATACTCCTATGTTCCTTAATATAAGACATATTTACCTAATTTGATTAGATTAAAGAAGTTAGTTAATATAACATGTATTTTCTAAAACATCTTAGTCATCTTCCTTAATTCTCTTATTCTCTCTCCTCCTTAATATTGTTGAAGGAACATCAATAGGGGTAAGTTAGGAAAAGATTGATAAATATGAAAATTATGTCTTATATTTAGGACCAAGATCAATTCCTCAAATATGATTTATATTAAGGACAGGAGAAAGTATCTTATACTTAAGACCAAGATCAATTCCCCAGATAGAGTATATCTTATGGCCTCAACTAGAAGTATATATACTTAAGATCTGGTAAGATTTTAATATATTTGGTTTACAAAGATAGCAATCAAACCTCAACTAACATGAGGTTTAATTCTTCATTATTAATTGGGTGTCATCTCATCACCCCACAAATCCAATATTCCCTATGATGAGAATATTTTGCTCAAGGATTGATATTGAAGGCTTAGGAATATCATAAACAGGTTGCATTACATCTAGTAGGGTCCCTATTATACAGGGCATCTTCTACCAGCAGTTTTTTATCTCAAATATAAGTTCTTAACAGCCTCATTAATTAACTTTTCTAACATTTAACTCTTATTATTGATTGAGATTTAAAGTTGGGAAAATTAAATAACATTATTTAAAAAAAGGCAAAGTTGAAAAAATTAATCGTAAGGACAAATTTATTGACTTAACTGTTCCCGTATACATGAGAATTAGTTGGTATTGTTTGTTTAGAACAGCCATTGTAAGTCTTTAAAAACAGTTTTTCAATCATGATTTATGAAATACAAGATAAGTATGTTAGAGGAGTGTTGTCTCGACTTATGTGCATAAACACTTATAAGCTTCACAATCGCACAATAACAGCTTTCAAAGTGCATCATCATATCACCCTTGGCCAAATGAAATATGCTTCATAAGTTGCTCTTTTGTTTTCCGATCTTATCCACCTTCAACCCTTACCACCTTAATTAATTTGTATGTCCTTACCTCAAACATCAACTATTTCACTATTGTAAATCATAAATGGCTTTGATTAAAGTTCAAACCTATGTTTTGGTTGGTATATATATTCATTTGTTTTTCTCTCACATGCTAACTCAGTCCATGTTAAATACTTTGTTAAAAGAGTTTTGCCACTATTGTAATCCTTCCCAATTCTACTCCGATTAGTTGTATCATCCTTGCAATCCAAATATAAAATTTTCTATTATTAACTAATTTCTTATCAAGTCTTTTAAAAATATAAATATAAATATTTTGTGAATTATAAATATTCATGGGTATTTAAAAAAGGGAAAATTACACTCAGGTCCCAAGGAACAGAGATATTTACAATTAGGTCCCTTGAATTCATGAAATTACTCAGAAGTCCCTAGGGACTTCTGTGTAATTATTTGTGGAAGCAAAATTACTTTTTTGCCCAAAGGAAAAACGCTCGGACCTCATAATTGAAAAAATCTAGGTTTACAACAAAAAATTCTATATTTACAACAGCAAATTCTTATTTTAACAACAAGTTTTGAAAGCCTGGATTTTTTCAATTCTGAGGTCCAAAGGCCATTTGCAACAAGAAATTCTATATTTACAACAGCCAATTCCTATTTTAACAACAACTTTTGAAAACCTGGATTTTTTCAATTCTGAGGTCCAGAGGCCATTTGCAACAAGAAATTCTATATTTACAACAGCCAATTCCTATTTTAACAACAACTTTTGAAAACGTGGATTTTTTCAATTCTAAGGTCCATAGGCCATTTGCAACAAGAAATTCTATATTTACAACAACTAATTCATATTTTAACAACAACTTTTGAAAACCTGGATTTTTTCAATTCTGAGGTCCAGAGGCCATTTGCAACAAAAAATTCTATATTTACAATTGACCAATTCCTATTTTAACAACAACTTTTGAAAACCTGGATTTTTTCAATTCGAGGTCCGAGGCCATTTGCAACAAAAAATTCTATATTTACAATGACAATTCTTATTTTAACAACAACTTTTGAAAACTTGGATTTTTTAATTCGAGGTCCCGAGACTATTTCTCCTTTGGGCAAAAAAGTAATTTTGCTTCCACAAATAATTACACAGAAGTCCCTAGGGACTTCTGAGTAATTTCATGAATTCAAGGGACCTAATTGTAAATATCTTTGTTCCTTGGGACCGAGTGTAATTTTCCCTTTAAAAAATAGACATCAATCATACCCAAAATTTGGACACTTAAAATTTAGTATCCGCCAACTACCTTGGGCCTTTGTGATTTATCGAGCCCGAGTTCAAGAGGGGCATGCTTAGAGAAAGGCAATAATAATAATAATAATATCCTATAGAGGTCAAATTAAATTATTAAATATATTAACAAAAAAAATAGAATTTTTAAAAAGTCTCGTGGAAGTAATATAATTTTCAACCACTCCAAAAAATATTGAAATATTAGTGAACAGAAATAACATTATGTTTTGATGATAAATGATTAAATTAATAATCTTTACACTTTGACCTAAAACATTTCGGGGGCCTGGTTCATGTCATTTTATCCAGGTCTACATATTGCCAAATGCAAATATGAGAAAAAGAGCAACCACGGGAGAGACTTTAATGGAAACAGTCATTTACGGAGTTCACATAAGGTGCTTATAGCTTATATGCTTATTACTTGCTCATACCTCAAATTGAGGTATAAGCATGTAATTTTTTATTTTTTTTTATATTTAAATTATGTGCTGCTTTTTGAATTTTTTTTTACATCTAATATCTTAAATTAATTAGTTTCCATGATACCGGTGTTACATAAAAATATTTTTTAATGTAGTACTAGAAACTAATTAATTTGAGATACTGAGTGCAAAAAAAAAAAAAAAAAAAAAATCAGAAAGTAGCACATAATTTAAATATAAATAAATACAACATATTAAAAAATTAAAAAATTACATGAGCACATAGGTGGCAAAATCCAGAAATAAAAACTATATTAGACAATTTTATATAGTAGCAATTGATAGTTCACCAAATAAATTATCCAGCATAATAATGAACTAAAAATTTGGGTATGTTACCAATTTCAAGGCCATTTGAGAGATTGCTCATTGTTTTAGAGAAAATACTGATAAACACCATAGTTGAAAATACTATCACAAGCTCTCCTCTTGATGAAATTAAATAGTTGTTTAGATGAGTGTCTGTATTTATAAATTCACTTATCAATACATGTGAATTATTCTATTAGAAGCTCTTATAATATGATTTGTGAATTTTTATTTGTACACTTGTTATTTTGCTCCAGGTAGTTGTTAAAATGTTTTTAAAAACAAAGTTCCTATCAAATTATATCAAGATTTGATGAAGTATAAGAATTTTAATCGAGGATCTAGCCCATTCCTTCGGGTTTTCTATGAATTTCGGGACCAAAATACCAATATAATAAACGACATCGTAAAACCCTACGCCGCAGATCCAAGATTCCAAGGTTAGGGAAGATGTCTGGTGGATGCACCACGTTTGATTGCATCGATCCTCCTTTTGGCAAATTCGGTTTGCTTCTATAACTACGCTTTCCTCTCGCGACAACCCTCAGTCCTCGTTTTCAAAGACGCGAGAAATATATTTTGTGGTTGGCCAAAGTGCGTTGACCCTTCACTCTTTTATCAAGAGGATATATTCTTATAATGTTTTAGGCTAAATATATTGGCATGCTCAATTTGTTGTAGTACTCTAACCAAATATGAACAATTTCGGCATTGATGAAGGAAAACAATACCTAGATAAAGAGTACATATAATCGAGATATATATGACTTGAGAACATAAAAAGTATAATAATATTTCCAACTGGTATAATCTTAAAAATGCATTACACAACACCGTATATAAAATCATAATCTAAGGGTTATGTCCCAGCCTAGTAATGTACGGTTCAAACGATCCCTTGGTGTGAAATGTTGTCATCGCCAAGTCTCCTTCAAATCCATCGTCTTCTTGCTCCTTCTTTTGCAGGCCAGAAACCAAGTAATGACTTCCAATATGAGAGCCGCACAGCCCAATGAAACAATGACGCCAAAATAAGCATTCTTCCACATATGGGAGGAGTTTGAAAGGGAGAAGCCTCTAAACATGTTGAAGATAGAGAGGGCGATGACTCCATAGCCAACGACATAGTGGAAGATGTTCCAGAAGATTCTGGCCTTGTGATGTTTGTCAGGTCTGAGGAATATAGCAGCCAGGACTTGGACAGATGCAGAGACAAACACAGCGATTCCAATGGAGGCATGAGCAAAACCAGAAGGAGACAGAGACGACAAAGACGGGGTTGACAAGAAGATGCCGAGAGCGAAGCCAACAGTGCCAATGATATAAGCTAGAGTCTGACACGCTCTGTGTAAATGAAACCATGTTGATCCAAATGCCTCGAATGTTTTTAGATAACGTCCCATCATTGCTCCTGTTGGCATAAGAATCCCCTGACCTATTCCGTTCAATATTCCATGGACCTGCACGCCGAATACAAAATCCGATCCGAAAGTTATTAATTAAGAGTTAATGAATTTAAGATATTCTAAAAACATTGATGATTTCTAAACAAGTGAACTATTTACTGTATTTCATTGTTTTTCTAATTCCACCGGCAGAATTATCTTTAGAAATAATTAATGCAATAGGGAAAGTTACCTTTCTTATTAAAATCTTGGAGTTTTGTAGACCGGCCTCATGATCGAAACTTTGCCGGTGAGAAAATCTATGTGACCAACAGATTTGAGGTTGGCTTAAAAGGCATGAGAGAGAAGACTATCATCATCGAAAACAAGGACCTTCTTGCCAAACATGATTAACCAGCTTTGAATTCCCAGGAAGCTGAAAGCTTGCATATAAGATCATCATGCCATCCTCAAAACTCGCAGAAACTCCAAAAACCTTGAAACTCAAACTCCGTCCCTCCAACGTCGTACCATAAGAGGTTACGGGAGAGGTATAAGCCGCCATAGTTCCGTCAGATTTCTGAAAAGCAACAAACGCCTGAGAGCCCACCATGCCTGTAGATGTTGGGTTAATAGCCCAAGCGATCCAACTTTTATGGTTGGCTTTGTTCTTCTTGAAAGCGACATCGATCGAGTTCGAAGAGGAGTGGTAGGTCCAAGTGAAGAGAAGAATCAAGAACGGGAAGGTCGTTACATGTGCTAAAAACTTTGTAGTATTGGAGAACCGGTGTGATTCACAAGCTTGTGGTCGGGGTTGTGAGGTTACGGGGCCGATGGAGATGGTGATAAGCATAGAGTAGAGGGTCAAGAAAAGGGAAAGCTTGCGAAAGGGAGCCATGAGTGGAGAGATGAATAGAGAAGAGGGAACGAGGAAGAAGTCGTAGGGTTTTAGGAATGAGCTCTCATTCATGGCCGCCTACTAATTTATAGGGAGCGATTTGCCAAATATCTCATACAAAAGGATAATATATCATAAGTGTTAAATTTAGATATTAAAATGTAACAAGTTTCATTATTTTTGTTTTCATCGATTGCTTTTCCAGATATTTTAACAAGACTCGTACAAAGCTTAAGCATCGCATTTTTTTGCTTAATAAAAAACATTTAATTCATATCTTTTTATGAACGTTGACTATCGGTGAGAATTTCGTCATTGTGATAGTTGTCTCGTATATTTTTTTTTTTTATGCATTTAATCTAATATTTGTAGCTTACTTTTTTTGAGCGATACATTGAGTTTTGTGTTTTTTCAATAAAATATTTTCTTAGATTGAGTCTTCGACCATTACTAAAATTATCTCGATCTCTTGACTTAGGGGTAGGGGTGGAAAAAGGCCGGGGCCTCGTGGCCCGGCTTTCGCTAAAAGCCCGATCGGGCTGGCTGCCAGGCTAACAAAGCCAGGCCAAGGCCTAATTTCGTCACCGCGTTTACCTTAATGTGCCAGGCCCAGGCCCGTGTGTAGGCTGAAAAGCCCGTCGGCCTCTGTTAAGGAGTGTAGGCCTGAAAAGCCTGTGGCTTGGCCTGTTTTCGGCCTGTAAACAAGAGGCCTGTTTGAGGCCTGTTTATAAGAGGCCTTTTTTTACCTGTAATTTAAGGAGGCCTGTTTTCTTTAAACGCAGGAGGCCTGTTTTTACCGTTTTTTCCTTGGGGCCTGTGGGCCTGTTAGCCTACGTATAGAATTTTTAAAAATACAGGCTTCTTAACAGCCCAAAGGCCAGGCTCGTGCCAGGCTCGGCCTAAAAATAAGCTCAGAATAGCCACGAGGCCAGGCTCGGCCTCTTCCTTGCATAACAGGCCAGGCTGTTAAGGCGGCCTGGCCTGGCCTGGCCTGTTTCCACCCCTACTTAGGGGTGATCTATCCTTTATTTTATTGTTATCAATAATTCTTAAATTTTTAAAATCCATCTTACATCGATACTAATAAGAAGATTAATTTCCATCGGCCACAAAAAATCCATCTTACATCGATACTTTTAATAATATTTAAACCCATTTTGAGAAAATAGATTTTTTTTTTTTTTTTGGTCAGAAAAATTTAATAGTTTTTAAATATGTGAAGAATATGCATCATTGTTACGGATCAAGTGATGCTACAAACTACCGTATTTAATTGTTTTATTAACTTTATAAATTGCAGCGCCGTATCAGCAATATTTTCACGCTTATGAATCACGAAACACTCACTTTCTTTAAAAACATTTCTTCTAAAAAGGTTGGTGTATAATCCTTTATATGAAATGAACCTAAATTTGGAAACCCAATACTAACTATTATCATTAGGGAGCATATTCATTCTACTAAACCATGCCCCAGCATAAGTATCACCTCTGACATCTAGCTATTTATCTTAATTTTGAGCACCTACCAACTTTAAGAACTTAAAGGTTTAAATTTCCAGCTTTTAATTTCAATTCTCTAGAAACTTGGGTATATAACGTTCATCAAAATAATAAACTTACCTTAGACCTCAAATAAGGCCGATAAATATCGTCTCAAATTATGTTTTGTTGATAAACGACTAAATTAATAACCTTTACACTCTGACCTAAAACATTTCAGGTACTAATTGGTTCATATCATTTTATCAAGGTCTAAATGTTGACAAATGCAAATATGAGAAAAACAGCAACCACCCTCGGGACTTTAATGGAAACAATCATTTACGGAGGTAGAAGAATGATATAACAGAAAGTACAGAGTTTTTATCAGATTTCAACTGCCAATGCTAAACTATAAGGTGGAAAAATCCAGAAAAAGCAAATTATATTAAACAATTTTATAATTGATAGTTCACCAAATAAATTATTCGGGAAAATGATAAAAAATACCATTTAAACTTTAAAATCTTTTTGACAACTACAGTAATTAGATTAACAAGAACAACAAAACAATTGACAACTCATTTGGTTGGAAAGTCACCTATTTGAGATTTTGAAATTTAATGGTATTTTCTTGGTATTTTTACTAAATTATCCAGCTTAACGATAAACTAAAAAATTTGGGGTATGCTACCAATTTCAAGGCCATTTGAGGGATTGCTCATTGTTTTAGAGAGATACAGATAAACTCCATAGTTGAAAATACTATCACAAGCTCTCTTCTTGATGAAATTAAATAGTTGTTAAAACGTGTGTCCGTATTTATAAATTCACTCATCAATAGGTAAATTATTCTATTCGAAGCTCTTGTAATATGATTTGTAAATTTTTATTTGTACACCTATTATTTTGCAATAGGTAGCTGTTGAAATGTTTTTTAAAACAAAGTTCCTATCAACTTATATCAATATTTGATGAAGTATAAGAATTTTAATCTAGGATCTAGCCCATTCCTTTGGTTTTTCTGTGAATTTCGTGACCAAAATACCAATCTAACAAACGACATCGTAAAACCCTACACCGCAGATCCAAGATTCCAAGGTTTGGGAAGATGTCCTGGTGGATGCACCACGTTTGATTGCATCGATCCTCCTTTTTGCAAATTCGGTTTCCTTCTATAACTCGCTTTCCTCTACGACAACCCTCAGGTCCTCGTTTTCCTGTTGGACCCTCCGTTCTTCGGATAAATAGTCGAAGGTTCAATATTCTCCTTCATATTTTTTTCACCGATTTTTTATTATTCTGCCTCGTTCTTTGCTTGTTCTGTAATTTCGAAGCTCCCTTTAACGTCTTGCTGTGAGTATTTCCCGTTTTATTTCATTTTTAATATCGCTTTGTGTATACGTTTAGCGTCTTCTTCTTTATGTGTCTCATCTCGCTTTGTTGCAAACTTACGTCTTGTTTCAAACTTTTACTGTTGAAGATAGGAATTGAATTTGAATTATAAATTAGATTTTTTGAATTTTTGAATTATTATTAGTATTTGAATTTGAAATATTATTACTAGAATAAGTTAGTTAGAAAAGTAGAATATTTAAAAAGTTGTTACCTATTTTAACCTCTCGCTTGTATAAATTTATCTCATTCAAGAAGAAAAATAGGAATAAACGAATGAATGAAAAAGAGAAAATACTTCTCTGGATTGAATTTTAACATTTACCATATTTTCGGTGTTCGATAATCGGTTATTCAATACAGTCTTGTATTTGTGTTTATCTTTTTAGGCAACTTAAAATGGTTAAACGTAGCCGTGGTCGAGAGAAAGAGACGCCGTACGTGACCGGGCGGGGATATTTGCACGAAGGCCCTTTTCTTCATGAACCACGGATGCAATGCCCGTTTGCCTCCTCATCCAGCCTATTTTGGAAGAAGAACTTGAAATTCATCACTCGAAATCCAAAGGATCGAATGACTTTGCAGCGGGAGCTTGCGGCTGCAATGGAGGAGATTCATCGGATGAATCTTGCCATTGTTGACCTTCGTTCGAGCAAGAGTTGCGTTCTAGTGAATTTATTGAGAATGGACTGGAGTAGGAATCGAGCTTCGTGCAAACGAGCCTTTGAAGAAGGAGGCGCACAATTGCGAGCCGAAGCTCCGAAACTTAATAATCTTAGCCAAGAGCTTTCAGGGAAAGTTCGACACTCACCCAAGATCTTTCAAGGTTATAAGCTGATAATAAACAAATTCACATGCCGAGGGCCGAGATTGAAGGCCCGCATCAAGAGCTTATGCGTACTAGGTTCGCGGTTTAATTACTAATGGGATGAGAATAACCCTTTGTTAACATGTTGATCAAACATACATTTTTGTCCATAAATAGACACGTTGTTATAAATTCATATATATATATAAAATGTTAATCATTTACCAAAAAAAAAAAAAAAACACTTGCAATACTTTTATAGATTCACATGGCCTCATCTAGCTTAATCCTAGAGCACAAATTGAAATTAAAATAATTCTGAATTATAAGCTTAATAATATTTCCAACCGGTATAATCTTAAAAATGCATTACACAACACTGAATATAAAATCATAATCTAAGGGTTATGTCCCAGCTAGTAATGTACGGTTCAAACGATCCCTTGGTGTGAAATGTTGTCATCAGCAGAAGTCTCCTTCAAATCCATCGTCTTCTTGGTCCTTCTTTTGAAGACCAGAAGCCAAGTAATGACTTCCAATATGAGAGCTCCACAGCCCAATGAAACGATGACGCCAAAATAAGCATTCTTCCACATATGGGAGGAGTTTGAAAGGGAGAAGCCTCTAAACATGTTGAAGATAGAGAGGGCGATGACTCCATAGCCAACGACGTAGTGGAAGACGTTCCAGAAGATTCTGGCCTTGTGATGTTTGCCAGGTCTGAGGAATATAGCAGCCAAGACTTGGATAGATGCAGAGACGAACACAGTGATTCCAATGGAGGCATGAGCAAACCCAGAAGGAGGCAGAGATGGGGTTGACAAGAAGATGCTGAGAGCGAAGCCAACAGTGCCAATGATATAAGCAAGAGTGTGACATGCTCTGTGTAAATGAAACCATGTTGATCCAACGGCTTCGAATGTTTTTAGATAACATCCCATCATTGCTCCTGTTGGCATAAGAATCCCCCAACCTATTCCGTTCAATATTCCATGGACCTGCATGCCGAATACAAAATCCAATCCACAGTTATTAATTAAGAGTTAATGAATTTAAGATATTCTAAAAACATTGATGATTTTAGAACAAGTGAACTATTTTCGTATTTCATTGTTTTTCTAATTCCACCAAATGTAATTATCTTTAGTAATAACTAATGCAATAGGGAAACTTACTTTTTTTATTTATTAAAATCTTGGAGTTTTGTAGACTAGCCTCATTATCAGAAACTTTGCCAGTGAGAAAATCTATGTGACCAACAGATTTGAGGTTCGCTCCAGAAAAGGCATGAGAGGGAAGACTATCATCATTTGAAATAGGACCTTCTTGCCAAACATGATTAAACAGCTTTGAATTCCCAGGAAGCTGAAAGCTTGCATATAAGATCATCGTGCCATCCTCAAAACTCGAAGAAACTCCAAGAACCTTGAAACTCAAACTCCGTTCCTCCAACGTCGTACCATAAGAGGTTAGGGGAGAGGTATAAGTCGCCATAGTTCCGTCAGATTTCTGAAAAGCAACAAACGCCGAGAGCCCACCATGCCTGTGGATGTTGGGTTAATAGCCCAAGCGATCCAACTTTTATGGTCGGCTTTGTTCTTCTTAAAAGCGACATCGATCGAGTTCGAAGAGAAGTGGTAGGTCCAGTGAAGAGAAGAATCAAGAACGAGCAGGTCGTTACAGGCTAAGAATTTTGTAGTTTTGGGGAATTGGTATGATTCACAAGCCTGTGGTCGGGGTTGAGAGGGTAGAGGGGCGATGAAGATGAAGATAAGCATAGAGTAGAGGGTCAAGAAAAGGGAAACCCTGCAAAAGGGAGCCATGAGAGGAGAGCTGAATGTAGAAGAGGCAACGAGGGAGAAGTAGGGTTTTAGGAATGAGCTCTCATTCATGGCTAGGTACTAATTTATAGGGAGTTGTTATGGACCCATACATTGGGCCTAATGGATATGCGGCCCAATGAGAGTATTTGCTACAGAATCCTTCATATCAAATAATAGGTGAGTCATCTTCTGATTGTGCTTATGATTCAGGACCATACGGGTAGTGGAGAGGCATTTGCAGAACGTGGGAGGCATGCCTTGCCTGAATGACAGATTTACTGTGACTAGGAGAGAAACCCTAGGTAATCCCTATAAATAGGAGGTTACCCACCAGGTGCACTCTCTACATTCTCTATTACATTATTTACTATTGATCTCTCACCGTACACACACACCACCCCTTTTAAACGCCACCACCGTGTAGCACGGTGATTCGAGACTACTCGTCGGTATCTCCTCCTTGAATATCATCGAGCAATCCTCTCTTCATAGATGTTTTACTCATAAGCATCTTGGAGAGCTCATCAATCCTATACTAACATCTCCTAGCCTCATTGGGCTAGACATTTATGTTCTGCCACAGAACATTGGCGTCGACTGTGGGGACCATAAATTTTGATTCCCAAGCCACAGAAGGCCAGTAACAACCACTGAGGATGGCAACTAGTTGATAAGTGTATATTTTATAATTAAATAGGTGTATATTTTATGAGAATTAGTTGGGTTTATTGATATTATATACCTATTTAATTATCTTTTATATACTTTACTACCATTATAGGATAAAAAGATGTTTTGATATAAAATCTACTTATTTCCTATTATACTTTGCAAGGAATATTAGCTGATTTGGGAAGAAGTAGAAAGAGCAATTAAGAGGATATGCAATCGGTCAAACTCAATGGTCTCCGCAAGAAAAATAGAAACAAAATCAATTGCGTGATCTGGTGGAGTAAATTACAAGATATAAGATATCTTTGTAATAAGAAAAGGAGAATCAGTGCCCCAAGACCTAAATTATAAATAGGGAGGCAGAGACAAGAAAGACGAAGGAGTAGATCTAAGAGACGCGGAACAAGGAAGGAATGAAGAAGCAGAGGAGTAGCGGCTGAGCGTTTCAGTTCTCTTCATCATCTCCACGGAAGGACGAAAGGACTGTGGAGGCGACAGAGAATATTTCTTTCCCCTCTCTCTCTTTATTCTTTGAACCTGAATTGTTATCTTTTTGTTATTGATTTTATTAGAGCCATGTGTGGCTAGTTGGTTTTGCAACCTAGAGGACCTATGAACTTGTGGGTGAATTGGATTTTGTTTTCATTATCTAATTAAATTTGATATTAATTTTGGTTACTTAATCTTGGTTAGTTTTATCTATTTAGTGATTGGCCATCATTGAATATGATTTTGAGCATTAGGATTTACCTTGACGAAGGGGATTTTAATTAGGCTCTGGGATTAAGTAATATGGGATTAGATTACGATTTAATTTGCAGTTAGGACAGACATATACCTAATAGCCCCATATAATTGTTGAAGAGTGTGTCAGAATTTTGTTGCCTCTTGAGTAACTATGTTAGACATAACAAGTTATACTCAAGAGAGGGTTGTAAGTGGACCGACAGGCACTTATAGCTATTTATACTCGAGATTAACAAAATTGATATTGAAGCTGATTAAATTGGTGGAAATAAGGTTTATGAAGCTAACAAGGGATTAGTACTTTAGGTTGCTCATTTGATTATTGTGGTAGTTTTTCTATTTTTATTTTAGTTTTGATTTTCTTTTCCTTTATCTTAATTAAATTCAATTTGTTTTGCTCAACTTAAACGAAATTGTAAAATTAATGCGTAACTGAAGTTGTGATACTAAGTCCTCATGGGAACGATACTTTTCTTATCACTTTATTACTTGATACGGCCCGTGTACTTACGGAGTTTTTAGGCTAGAAAGTTTTTCCCTATCACTAGTACTCGGAGTTGCAATCAGGCGTTCCGGTAAGATCGGTTACTAGAGGGACAACCACAGCAGCCGCGTGTGGAGCAAACGGTCCAATTTTCAGATTCTATTGCTCTCGATCCTCAACGCAAGATCGTGGGGGTGGAGGATGAGACTAAGGATACGGTGAACTCCCCTCATCCCGGCCGAGGTATCGTACGAGAGCAAAGAAGTTGAGCAACAAGATTTTCCTCCCCCATCTTTGGAGTTTCAGCTCGAGCATCTCGATGCCAAGTTGTTGCATAAAACGGTCAGTTCGTTGGCTCAGCGAATGGATAACATGGAGACCCGTTTACGACTTCAAAGGGAAGAAGATGTCCGGCTTATCTGGGAAGATATGGAGCATCAAAACGCCATCTAGTGGCAAGAGGAGCAGAAGCGGATGAGGCAGGCGCCGGAAGAACATTCCATGCATAGAGAAAAACAAATTCGGGGTACGGAACATGATGGTGCCGGCCCAAGTCGGGCAGTAATTTCAACGTCGGTCCACACCAAGGTAGAAGAACCTAGTGAAAATCGTGAGGAGAGAGATATGATCACCAATGACCGAGATAAGATTCATGAAGGCGAAACTAGGAAGATATTGCTACTCGAGGAGCGAGTTAGGATGTTGGAGCGTCCGGTTCTGAACGTCGGCCAGGGTGTTAGTAAACCTAGTCGGGATAGTGACACTACAGCCACAGAAGTCAATGCAAACATTCACCGGGTTATGGATACCGACTTAGTACTGGCGAAGGGAAAGCAACTAGCCGAGAACCCAGACCATAGTAAAAATGATATGATACCTCCATCGAGCAGAGTGCCCAAGACCGACGGTGAAGGGCATGGCTGGGAGAGTGTTCTAAGCCAATTTTCAGACGAGATCATGGTTGCGGCTTATCCAAAAGGTTTGGACTCGAGAGAGATGCCCAAGTATGATGGGAGCCAGGATCCGCTTAATCACGTGAATAACTTCAAGATGGAGATTGGGGTTAAAGGAATCGTAGGGCATGTTATTCCCCGGTTATTTGCTGGAACCCTAAGAGGGCCGGCTCAAGATTGGTTTCATTCTCTGCCGCTGCGCTCTATCAAGGACATGAAGTCCATGGAACAGAAATTCTTGCTTAACTTTGCCACAAGTAGGAAGCAGCCGAAGACCGAGTTTCAGCTTGATCAGGTGAAACAACTGCCGGGAGAAACCTTGTAGAAATATCTGGCACGTTTCAAGGATACGGCTCTTCAAAGTCCCGGTTTGAAAGAGGAGGTACACCTTCATTGCGTCATAGCCGGCCTCAGTGGTTCGTCTCGGCTGAAGAAGTCTGTGATGAAGCATCGTCCCCAAACCCTGTCCGAGTTCCGGGATAAGGCTAAAACTTACCTAGAACTTGAGCAGATGGAGATGTTAAGCCAGGTATCAAAAGAAAGGGGAAATAGTCCATCTCACAAAGGAAAAGAACCATACGAAGGTCACCGGTAAGATTCTCGTGGACGAAGCAGGGACGTTAGGCCAAAGGGGAGCAAGGTGGCGGGGAAATTTGATAGATACACTCCCTTGAAGGTGTCTCAGGCCTAGATTTGGAAAGAAGTGTCTGCAACAGAGATGAAGAAGGTGGAACGACCTCGGCCATTGCGAAGGGAAGCTACATTGGACAAGTCCCGATACTGTGAATTCCATGACCAGCATGGTCATACAACGGATAACTGTTGGGATTTGAGGGATGCAGTTGAAAGCTTTGTCCAGGAAGGAAAACTTCATCGTTACGTTATTCAGATGCAAGGTCGGCAAAGCAATAAGCGTCAGGGAGGTCGGAGCAAGAGCCCACCCCCAGAGAGGAAAAGGTGAGATCAGAAAAAGAAGCCAACAGGCAGTGATGATGAGTTCCCAGATTCTAAATATGCTTGCAACATCATTAGTGGCGGTTTCGAGGGGGAGGAGATTCAATCAGCCAGCGGAAGAAGTACTTGAGAGATGTGCTCTCCATTTGAGACCGTCCCAAGTTTAAGAAAGATTTCTCGAGATCGGAACCTCCAGTGCTTAGCTTTACTAGGCAGGACTTAGAGGACGTGCCCCCGGGGCACCATGACGGTTTAGTAATCACAGAAACCATAGTGGATTGTTGTGTTAAGAAGATTTTTATCGACAATGGCGGTCATGCGGTCGACATTATCCTTTGGGATGCATTTAAACAGATGAGGTTTTGTAACATCCTCCATTTAAAAGGACAAATATCAATTATTAACTTAATCACATCATTTATTAAAATATTTTAGCACAGAGTTCAGCTTTAAATTTTACTAAACCCATACTTTTAAACTAAATAAAACTTCAAAATTTTCCAGAATAGTCAAAATATACTAGAGAATACCAAGTGAGCCCTAACGTGGCAATATACAATAATTCAACATGTACCAAAAAGGGTGGAAGCACTACCGTAACTTAAGCTTCCGAAGCCTTCCCTGATTGACTCCCACGAGAACTATCACCTGAAAAATATTTGTAACCATCAATCCAGCTCATTGTAAATGCTAATACGTGCTCGTGAGGTGCCAAGTGCAGCATTTTAAATAACAAGCACTATATATCAAATTTACAAAATTATCAGATCACAATTTCTGTATTAAAATTTATGTATCATGTTTCATATTATGAATCACATATATAACATGCCAAGCAACAGATCGATACCCTGACAATCCTTATCACCCCCCATCCTTATTCCGCTGACAGAACCCATGGGCATGGCGTAACGTAATGTGTAATCTACGTGACAAGCGCACCAAGCTCTCCAATAATGAGGTATAGTCGGCCAAAGACCATAAAACTCATATCGGACCATGGGTTCCCTTTCCTTCGAATATGGAAAGGTGTCATTCCCAAGGGCTAACCCTAATCCCGGCCAAAAGATTAGGATGATACCAAGGGCAATATCCGGCCGTCCACTGTGCGCTCAGTGGCGGCAATACCACGTGGTATTTAATACACAATAACTCATCATCACTCCACAACCATCACCGCTCTACATCATCAGAGTCTTGGCATGAATATATGAAATTCCAAACAAGATTTACGATAGTAATACATCATCACAATAATCATTAAGATAACAATGTTATTTTAGCTCAAGAAACCATAAAAATGCATTTTCCAAAACATATAATATCACTATTCATTCCAAAATCAATTCCACAAGGCAACTTCGTCAAAACCATAGTTTTTCATAGATTAAAAATTACTCACAAACATCATATCAACAAGTACAATGAGTGGAAAGTGGTTACCTCAAGTTCTTGACATGACTCTAAGTGTAAGAGAAATCAGTCCCCTTTAAAAATAAATATATAAATATATGTTAATATAATTAACAATAATCACTAATATCATAATTAAATAATTAATTAAACTATGATTTTACTTTAGTTTTCCTAGAAAAATGACAATTCAGCTATTCCTCAATTTTTAACCGAATACTAACTTTTATAAATATAACCCAATTTATTAACAATCTCCCAACCTTCACATACTCAGAACCATATCAACTATAATTTAAAATCTCAAATCCCAATTCATAATTTCATATATTTCAAAATTTAGCAAAACTAATCGATTAAACCTTGAATAATACCTCTAATAATCCAACTAAATACTTAAACTCTCATTTAATCGGTAAAAAATATCCTATATGATATAAATCCTAAATTATTTTAGATAGAAAATAAATTTTAAATTTGCAAAGCAACAAACTAACAAATCTAATCTGATTAAAATTATTTATTAATCATGCTCTTCATATATACGGCCTTCTATTATTAAAACTCAAAACTTTACCAATATTCTAATCCCAAAATTTTCAATAATCAATACTATATTATCCTTATTAGAAAGAGAAAAATACGTAGAACAACTTTTATGAAGAAAGTTTATTGAAAAGAAGCTATTCTAGCTATCTAAATAATCTTATAAAATAAATAACGTACCTTAAAATATCTCAAAACCCTTCATTTTCCTTCCTTCTTTCCTCTCTCGCCGTCCCTCTTTCTTTCCGGAAGATATGCACACACCACACTCAATATGCACACACCAATATATATATATAGGCTATAGGGGGAGGGGAAGGCGGTGGGAATTAAATCAATTAATTCCCCCTCCCACGTGTAATCAGGTGGCAATGCCGCCACCGCCATTTTTTTTTTTAAACATTAAAACATTATTATTTTATTCTTCTTTTTTTTTTTTTCCTTTTTTTACTTTATTTTCTTTTTCTTCCTTCATCTATACGTTTGTGCCTCTCTTTCCCTTTTTTTTTTTTTTTTTTTTTTACAAATAATAAAATGTTATTAGTTTATTCTTTCTTTCTTCTTCTTCTTTTTTTTTTAAAATCCTTATTCTACTAATTTCTCTTACTATCATAAATGACATTTTATATGAAAACTTTTATTTTGACAATTACATAATAAATTCATGTATCATGATTAATTAATTTTCTTATTTGTAATTAAATTCTAATATAAAAATTAAGATGTTACAGGTTTGATCCAGAAGACTTAAAGCCATGTCGGACTATGTTGACCGGGTTCAACGAGACAGGATACCCATCCAAAGGGGTATATAGATCTCAAGCTGACGTTGGGAACAAGAGAAGCTTTCAAAACATATCGAGTTAGATTCATCGTCGCTGATTTTCCTTCTCCATACAACGTAATTTTGGGGCGACCGACCGGCCATTCATGATTGGGACATGCTGGTGTCTTCAAAGCATCAGAAGTTGAAGTTAATAAACAAGAAAAACCAAGTCGTCATGGTAAGGGGCGATCAAAAGGAATCTCGACAGTGCTACTTCGACACGGTCAAAGAATCCAAGAATGATTTAAAGACGGTATCTCGAGAAGATGAGGATACCCCATCTAAAGCCGGTTTAAAGGGAAAGTCGGTTAACTCAGTAGAGTTGGATCTACATGAGGAAGAAAAGATGAAAAAGTCGGAGCAAGCGGTGAATTGTTGGATTTTATTTTAGGTGTTGAGCCCGGGCAAGCAACTAAAATTGGTAAAGTACCGGATCCTGAGGTTCGGGCGGAGCTGGAGGATTTTTTGCGGAACAACAAGGACGTCTTTGCTTGGCAGCCTTTGGAAATTCCCGAAGTAGATCCAGAATTTTGCTGTCATAAATTGGCAATTTGTCCGGGATCAACCCCGGTATCCCAGAAGAAAAGAAAAATAGGCGATGACCGAAGAAAAGCTTTAGAGGCTCATGTGGAAGAACTGTTAGAGGCTGGTTTCATCCGAGAAGTACAGTACACTACATGGTTGTCAAACGTTGTTATGGTTAAGAAGCCGAACGGTAAATGGAGGGTATGTATCGATTATAAAGATCTGAACAAGGTGTGCCCAAAAGACTCTTTCCCTATGCCGAGTATAGATTAGCTAGTGGATAACTCGTCCGGTTTCAAATTACTCTCTTTCATGGATGCCTACTCCGGATACAATCAAATAGCAATGCACCCGGATGACCAGGAAAAGACCGCTTTCATCACGGACAGAGCCAATTATTGTTACAATGTTATGCCTTTTGGTCTGAAGAATGTTGGGGCTACTTATCAAAGAATGATGAATCGAGTTTTTGAGGATCAGCTCGGGAAAAATGTCGAAGTCTACATAGATGACATGATCGTTAAGTCATCGGAAGTAGCAAGTCATGTGCGCGATTTGCAGCAGACGTTTGACAAACTGAGGAAATACCAAATTCGTCTTAACCCAGCGAAATGTGCTTTCGGGGTCCCTGCTGGAAAATTCTTGGGTTTTCTATTAACGCATAGAGGAATCTAGGTCAACCCAGAGAAATGCCAAGCTGTGCTGGACATGCAAGCTCCACGAACTAAGAAGGAGGTTCAGCAGTTAACTGGAAGGCTGGCGGCGTTAACTCGGTTTCTACCTAAGTCGGCAAAAAATTGTCTCCCGTTTTTCAAATTGTTGAAGAAAGAAGCTCGAATGGGTGGAACCAAAGTATGATACGGCGTTTGTAAAGATAAAGCAATGCTTATGCTGCTCCGCCGGTATTGTCAAGGCCGAACACGGGGAGAGCGATTCTATATCTATCCGTAGGAAAGGAGGCGTGAGTGCCGTCTTGGTCGAGAAACCGACGAAGGCCAGAGTCCGGTGTATTTTGTAAGTCTGGCTTTACAAAGCTCCGAGTTGAGATACCAAAAGCTAGAAAAAATGGTTTTTGCTTTACTTAGAAAATTGTGGTGTTACATAGAAAGTAGTACTACCTCCAGTCCTAATTATTAGACTAAATTAACGTTTTTCTAGAGAGATTAAGGAAGCTAAATAAATTATTTAATCATATCATATGTTATATATCCTTAGATTATATATTAGTTTATTAGTCAAACTAATTAATTTGGAGAAAAAATAAAAATAAAAATACTCTAGAGTAATTTAATTAGCTTCTTTAATCTTTTCAAAAAAAATCAACTTGGTCTTATAATTAGGACCGGAGGTAGTAATTATTTACTTATGTATGTCTTTCTTCTTTTTGCCGAACATGCACAAGAGTTTTTTACCCCAAAGCTGCATGAGGAAATATTCCTCTTGCCATCTCGACTCAATATTTATGTTTTATGTTGTCTCAAAGTAATTATTAATGTTTGAGTTGTCTCGGCTCGTACCTAAGTTCGAGATCACATAGCTTGAACATGGAAAAAAGAGAAAGTTATCATTTTTTGATTACTAATGGGGTTCATAATCATTTTTAATAAATTATACTGCCCTGAAAATGAGAACCACAATTATGAGTTTCACACTCTTTTATATATATATATATATATATATATTTAAAATTTGCAGATTGCCTTTCAATTCCTAGTCAAGACATTGATTAGTCTAGATCCAGGTGATGAAATGGATCTTCTAAGGAAACATTATCAAGAATTCATCTCTCGGATTCATATCTCTACCTATAAACCTACCAGGAACTAAGCTTCATCATTCTTTACAGGCAAGTCAACGAAGTATAAAATAAAAACGTAATTGATTTCGTTAAGTATATTATAATTATTAGTAGTGACTTTAATTTGATTTTGGTTTCATCGGGCCAAAAATAAAATGATGAAAGTAGTGCAGAAAATTATCCAAGAAAAGAGAGATAGAGGGCTCTA
The DNA here is from genome assembly GCA_019022655.1 of Acacia acuminata. Taxonomy (NCBI): domain Eukaryota; kingdom Viridiplantae; phylum Streptophyta; class Magnoliopsida; order Fabales; family Fabaceae; genus Acacia; species Acacia acuminata. The sequence goes on from JAFJYI010000248.1 coordinate 890,052, forward strand.
TAAGGATCCAAAAGATGTAGTGGATTTGCTGCGAAGGATGCAAGTGGGCATTGTGATAAATAGATAGCGAGATAATGTAATTGATATGATGATTCCAGGAGAAGACTCGTGTTCTGTTCTTGTTGCTTTAGCTATCAAGTACCTATCGAATCTCCTTTTGCTCTCCAACAATTAACGGTACATATATATATATATATATATATGCCATTTCTTGAACATTATTTGTCATTTTCTCAGGTTTGGAAATAATATGCAGGTACATTAGAGATGGTTTGATAAGAACTCTCTAGATAAGGTTTAGTACACTGTTGGTCCTTAAAGTTTGATCAATTTTTGGTTTTAGTCCCTATAGTTTCATGAGAACTTTGTTTAAATTTAACAACCAGGACCAGAACTGTAACACCCCATTTTTCAAAAGCGAAATAATTTTTTTTTCATCAGAGTAGAGCATCGGAGCAAGTAAAAGAGTGAGAAACTAATATATCATTAGCTGTGGCGTATTCGTCTGTTTATAATGTATAGTACATTTAGCCGAGTAATGTCATATTGTTACAAGTCTAAAAATAGGAATCTTCAGTCGGGTCTTTACGCGTATTGTTTACTTTGCTTGCTCTTGTCTTTGGTCCTCGGTTCCCCGGACCCTGAAGCTATGGTAAAAGCTGAGGTCTAATGCCCATTGGACCTCAGGTAACGGTTAACCTCATGCTCAAGTAATACAGTATATGGATGACAGATATTCATGACATTACAGCAGTAATCAATACATAAGCACACAGCAGATGCAAGATTAACATATCAACACTACATAGCACACAGCACATGTAAAGTTACCCACGTTTGCACTAACCAGTGCCACGACGGCCCATCGTGACCTCAGCGCTAGGAAAACAATCTTACGGCATTATCAAGACTATAACCCATATATAGCTGAATGTGTAAACAGTGATTTAAGACAGTGCCTTAACCACAGTGCATGACCCAAGACCAAGTCTTGTCCATGACTCTATGAAATAATCTATCACATGCAAGCATACAATAAGCATCAGAGTTAGTGTTACAAAGACGCGTCCGTACCTTAGTCCGTTTGGATGGCGGTACGTTTGCACGGTCAAGACGTCTCCCGATTTTTCCCCGGATATCCTATAGTAGTATTATCGCATTATTACCTCGTAAATAATATCTTAGGCAACATTTCAGCCACCACCGACCCTTTTTACCCTTGGTGGATTTGTTAATCTAATTATATCCCTTTATTTTCTCAAAAACGCTGATGTAATATTTCTGGGCAGAATTTTCTGTTTAACTTTGAAAAATCATAATTAATTCTACAAAAATCGAAACGAGGTTCCGTAAAATTTCTCAGAAACCTTAGCATGTCTATTTTTGGAAAAAAAATATTTGTTTTCACCCAGAATTCGTGAATCACTCCCAGTTTAATGATCTTCAACCTCTGCCCAGAATTTTTCCAGAAAAACGTAGCTTTATTTCCAGAATATTTATCTCCCTCTACAGACCTCTAATTGATGCATATTTTATATCAATGGAAAGCTATACATGTCTACTACACCCATGAATTGTTTCAGAATTTTTGAAGACAATCTTGCATATAAAAGGTTACTCTCTAACTGCCTGACTCCCATTGGCCAGCAACCCAAAAATTTTCTATCTCACTCTAACTTGTTCCATTAGTCCTAGAAGTCACTTCCCAACATGTTCCCACCTTGTCAGACATCTTTCGATGCAATAAGGCTTGAAAACAATTATGGGAAATTACTTTACCTATTTCCTAGATTAAAACTAACAATTCTACTAAAAGCTACTAAGAACTATAAGAACTAAAGACTAGAAACTAAAAACTAAAGACAAGCTTACCTTTTGAAGACTCTTGCTTCTCCTTCTTGCTTCTTAGAAATCACCACTTGGTGGTTGATTTGGTGTGAAGAATGAGGAGAGGCAAGGCCTCTATTTATAGGGAAAATCTCAAGGTTAAAATGGTAATCTCAAGCCCAATGTGGGCCCCACCATTTGCCTCTTCCTTAATCTCAACCATTAGATCTAAACTTAATCAAGAAGTTTTAATCTACACCCTTCACTAATAAGCATGTGCTCTTGTGATGTCATCTTGATGACATCATCAAGCTTAGGTGTCATTATTGACTCTTCAACATTAATTAACAATGTTTAATTAACTCTTAATTGCATTTGTTAACTAACCATGAAAACTAGTGCTTAATTAAATCAAGCTTTATGCACTTTAATCTTTACTTATTTCCATTTGTCTTTTAATTGATCCTTGATTTTTAATTAAGACATTCCCTAATTGTTGCTTCTTAATTGATTAATTATGAAGATTTACACAATCATTTAATTAGTGAAAACTTAATTGTTCATTTATCTTTATTAACTTCCCTTAATTTGTTTAAGTATTTTTATAACATTATCTTGCTTCTTTTAAGAACCATGGTTTAATATGATGATTATTTTGTATTTTATGATCTTTAAATGTGGTCTTAAATTTAATCTTTGGTTTATTAAATTCTAAGGAAAAATTGTCTAAAATCTAATTAATAACTTACAAAATTTAGAGACAACATACTCTCCTTTATTTATGTAAAGATACCCTACTTACTTTTGAAGATTTTTATCTTATATCACATGTGCTTCTATCTTATATTATTGTCTAATATTTTGTTCCTTTATTATTGTGAATTTCGCCCCCTATTAATTAACCTTAGGGAATGATAATTTAATCCAAGTTATTATCCCTAATATAGTGTTTGAGATGTTATTATGCCTAATTGTAAAAGTGTGATGGGTTCCTAGATTAATTATGACCTTCACTAATTCATTTTATACTAATATTAAACCTCTATTGGCCTTTAATATCTAATTAAGCCAAAATATTCCAAATTGTTGATTAACACTTGCCACTAGATTAATTATGAATTTTTATGCAATTAACTTAATTGATATAAATTTAATTGCCTCTTAATCAATCTTAATCCTTTTCATACCCTTTTATGACTTTATTCATGATTACATATAAGAACTAGAGGTTAAAATACTAATTACAGGGTATACTATGATCCCTATTTGAAGATTAGAAAAATTGGGTCTTTTTTGGTTTATTTAATTCTAGGAGAAAATTCCCCAAATTAAATTAGATAAGCTATAATATTTTTGAGACTACATATTTACCTTTTTTAATAGGTATCATTTATTAAAATATAGTGGTTATGCTAAACATGATTTTTAGGGTATTACAAGAACCCCTTTGGATAATTGCATTCTAAAAGCTAGCTTACAAGATAGTACAAACCAAGGTTCATATAAATCTCACATAAGAATCTTATGTTTCCAATGTAGAATAAATTTGCCTTACAATCTCACATGGATTTTTTGCTTCCCATTTGTCAATGCTTATGAACTGTTTGTGTTGGCATATCACAGACCACATGTGGCTATAAGAAAGCCATGAAACTAATTTCCTTATGACTAGTGTTACTTAATTTTTTGATGAACCCCTCATTACAGGAGGAAAATATGAAACTTAAGAGACTCAAAGATCAGAATGGGGAGCCTTTAAGTTGGAAAGATTACATGTCATTACCATTTACTCAAAAAGTAAGCACTTGGTTTCTCTTTGAAGAAATTACATCTATAAGAAAAACTGAATAAGAAAACACCATATACACTTTCTGAATTAATTTTTTTTTTGGGTTCAATATTTCAATTTATACAGGTTATTACAGAAACTTTAAGGATGGGGAATATTATAATGGGAGTATTCAGAAAGGCCATGAAAGATGTTGAAGTAAAAGGGATTTCAATACCAAAAGGATGGTGTGTTTTTACATATTTTAGATCAGTTCATCTAGATGACACTAACTATGATCATCCTCACCAGTTTAATCCATGGAGATGGCAAGTAAGACAACAACATCCGGTATATTCTCTTCATTTATTTGTGTTATTGTTGTAGCTTTTAAGTTATTGAATTTGGAGATTTTTTATATATTACAGAACAAGGACATGAGCAGTACCAGTTTCACCCCATTTGGTGGGGGACTAAGGCTTTGTCCTGGTCTTGACTTGTCCACGTTGGGAGCTTCCATCTTTCTCCACCACCTTGTTACTCGATTCAGGTAACTCCTCTCTATGTGTCTTTGTTTGTCCTGGTGGGTCATGGATCAAATGTCTTTTTGTTGCAAATAGGCAAATGTGGAATTATGTAGCGAAGTAGTGAAATGCATGGGGCTAGAAAGCTTCACACACTCCACTAGAAAGATTATCTAATTCTAATCTGATCTCCGATCAAATTTTGCTAAAAAAGCTTAAGAGTTGTTTGCTAGTCTTGGGCCCTTTTAAGTGTTTGTCTTCTTGTTAATGATGAGAATGGCTCAAAAGTAATCATATCCAAATAATAATTTCAATTTATTAAGTAGGTAATGTAAAGTACGGAATTTGATATATGAGCTCGACTGATAATCACTACATAATCTACATTTTATCATTTTATGTTTTATATTGATATTGGTTACTAACATAGAAGTGCAAATTTATCAAATCCACTTCTAAAGTAAGATTAACATTCTTTTCTAATCATGATTAACTTGAATTGACATATGAGTAAGACAACATGATCCTCCTAAATATTATTTGTAGGATTTGAATTTTTACGCATGTGCTTCTATATATGAAGATATGTCTTTACAAGTTGAACAAGAATATCTAGGCCCTAGGGTCTAGCTTAGCTTGGCCTTCATAATATGCAATCCTATCTCCATATCTCTGGTGATCTTGTTGATCTCTCCCTTTTCATCACATGCACTTTGTGAAGACGGAATCAATTCTTTGCTCAGATTAATTAGTTTGTCCTAAACATTTTAAGGGCCAAAAAAAAAAAACTCTACTGATCAATGCCACTTCATAATTATCAGAGACAAGTATCTTAGGATTTTTGTTTCACATGCATATTGCTGCAGATGGTCAGCAGAAGAAGACACAATAGTGAACTTCCCACACAGTAAGAATGAAAAGGAGAATGCCAATAAGGGTAAAGAAAGTGAAGCTGGATTGAGCTGCTTTTTGTGGACCAAAAAAGGCACAATGAACAAAATCATGTTGAGAAGAAGAAAAGAGAGAAAGGTAGGGGACAAAGAGCTTGGCAAATGTAAACACATGTGTGCACTGTATTGGATCTATTTTGCAGATATAAACAATAAAGGACTCACTTTTTTTTTAAGGACAAAACACTTAGATTCCTCTTCTAGGCCTTTACTTTTTATCATACCTTTTGTCCTTTGTTTTTACTCTGTTTTTCTTTCTTTCTTTGGAGGAGATGTAAGGTGGTGTGATTTAAGTGGGTGTGGACAATAATAGTTTGATTTTTAGGGTCCTATAACATACAGTGGCAATGGGATTGTTTACAGACAGGTGCTAATAGCACTTTTGGATCAGATAACCAAAACAAATCAGTTACAGTGTTCTTTTGAATACTTTTACTCCCTCCAATCTTTTATATAATTAAGATATATTTACCTAATTGATTAGATTAATGAACCTAATCAAGTTAGTTTATATGACATATATATATTCCCTCATTCAATCTCTTACTTGTTGATGGAGCATCAATAGGGGTAAATTACTTAAAATTTTGATAAATATGAAAAATATACTCCTATGTTCCTTAATATAAGACATATTTACCTAATTTGATTAGATTAAAGAAGTTAGTTAATATGACATGTATTTTCTAAAACATCCTAGTCATCTTCCTTAATTCTCTTATTCTCTCTCCTCCTTAATATTGTTGAAGGAACATCAATAGGGGTAAATTAGGAAAAGATTGATAAATATGAAAATTATGTCTTATATTTAGGACCAAGATCAATTCCTCAAATATTATTTATATTAAGGACAAGAGAAAGTATCTTATACCTAAGACCAAGATCAATTCCCCAGATAGAGTATATCTTATGGCCTCAACTAGAAGTATATATACTTAAGATCTGGTAAGATTTTAATATATTTGGTTTACAAAGATAGCAATCAAACCTCAACTAACATGAGGTTTAATTCTTCATTATTAATTGGGTGTCATCTCATCACCCCACAAATCCAATTTTCCCTATGATGAGAATATTTTGCTCAAGGATTGATATTGAAGGCTTAGGAATATCATAAACAGGTTGCATTACATCTAGTAGGGTACCTATTATACAGGGCATCTTCTACCGTAGTTTTTGATCTCAAATATAAGTTCTTAACAAAGCCTCACTAATTAACTTTTCTAACATTTAACTCTTATTATCGATTGAGGTTTAAAGTTGGGAAAATTAAATAACATTGTAACATCCCATTTTCAAAAGCGGAATAATTTTTTTTTCTTTTTTTCAATCAGAGTAGAACATCGGAGCGATTGAGTAACTGATATTTATATTTAAAATGCCGTAAGTCTGGCTGATTACAGTAGCGGTACGTTATACCGAGTGTTTTCAAAAGTGAATAACAAAAGAAGAAAGTCTTCAGCTGAGTCCCTATGCGTGCCGCTTGCCTTTCTCCTCGATCCTCGGTCCTCCTGACCCTGATGCTATGTTAAGAGCTGAGGTTCAATGCCCATTGAACCTCAGGTAACGGTTAACCTCATGCTCAGGTAATACAGTATATGGATGACAGATATTCATGACATTACAGCAGTAATCAATACATAAGCACACAGCAGATGCAAGATTAACATATTAACAGTACATAGCACACAGCACATGTAAAGTCATCCCTGTTTGCACTAGCCAGTGCCACGATGGCCCCTCGTGTCCTCAGCGCTAGGAAAACTCAACGGCATTATCAAGACTATAACCCGTATAAAGCTGAATGTATAAATAGGTGATCTAAGCCCCATAAACTTAATCACAAGAAACCGGCCCAAGACCTAGTCTTGTCCATCACTTCATGAATCATTCTATCACATACATGCATACAAGACACATCAGAGTTAAAGTTACAGTACGCGAACGTACCTTAGTCATGATGTCGGTACGTTGACGTTTGGACTGTGATCGTGTTCAACCTATAACGGTAATGTCATATCTATTAATTCCCAATAACTTCCTAGCAGATATCCTAGTCACTAATGACCTTTTTACCCTTGGTAGGATTATCTCTCAACTTATCACATTTAATTCTTCAAAAACGCTGGTCCAGAATTCTGGACAGATTTTTATCTAACTTTGAAAAATCATAATAATTCTAGAAAAATCGAAATGAGGATCCGTAAAATTGCTTGAAATCCTTAGGATGTATATTTTTGAGAAACAATATTGGTTTTCACCCAGAATTCGTGATTCATTCCCAGTTTAATGATCTTCAACCACTGCCCAGAATTTTTCCAGAAAAACGTAGCTTAACTTTGAGAATTTTTATCTCACTGTACAGAAATCATTTTAACATTTTCTTGACATATTTAAAAAGCCCTATATGTCTACTTTATCCATGAATTTTTCCAGAATTTCTTGACTGCATTTTCAATATGAACTTTTGGCATGTTCATCACTAATTCCAGAATTTTCAAAACCGATGAAATTTCGTCGTAACTTCGTTACTTTGATGATTTCCTTCCAAAAATTTTTCTATATAACCTCTCTCATCATTTTTTCGAGACTAAGCCAATTTTGACCATAAAAACATGTAAATAAAATTTATTCTAGAATATTTAAGATCTACACTACTTCTATCTAAGAATTCTAAAAACTAAAGACAAGCTTACCTCTTGAAGCTCTTGAACTCCTTCCTCCTTCTTAGAAATCACCACTTGGTGGTTGATTTGGTATGAAGAATGAGGAGAGGCAGGCCTCTATTTATAGGGAAAATCTCAAGGTTAACATGGTAATCTCAAGCCCAATGTGGGCCCCACCATTTGCCTCTTCCTTAATCTCAACCATTAGATCTAAACTTAATCAAGAAGTTTTAATCCTCACCCTTCATTATAAAGCATGTGCTCTTGTGATGTCATCCTTGTGATGTCATCTTGATGACATCATCAAAGCTTAGGTGTCATTGTTGATTAATTTACTTTAATAAAATCTAATTTTGGTTGCTTGATCAATTACCAATACTTTTGAATTTTGTGTATGTATCTTGATTAGTAGTTGGATATCAAGATTTATGGTCTAATTAGATTTCCCTGGTTGTACTAAGCTTATTCTTCAACGTTTGCAAAAATAGCCTTTACTAGGCTTACTTTCGAGGTTAAATTATGTGGGTTCAAGATAAGTCCTTATATTTTCTCCAAGGTTCCTACTTCTTCACAACTATTTAAATTTGTATAAATTCTCACTTTATTTGTTGTTTTGAGTTTTTACTGTGTACATCAGATATTTACTGGATTTCAAACCATTATCCAATTTGCTTTAATTCTTTTTTTTCTCTCTCTCTCATTGGTCAAAACCTTTTCTCATGGATTAAGCTTTATGAGGCTTAATTAAGGCCTTTGGATTTGGCTTTATTAAATTTAATCTTAGCCCTCCATATCTAATCTTAATTAGCATCCCTAATAAAGTAGTTAAGTGTAATTGTCAAAATATGATTGGTTCTAAGATTAATTAGAAACCACTTCCATGCTAATCCTAGCCCTTCACTAGCCCTTGTTTCTTAATTAAGGTAATACATCCTTAATTATGCCTTTAACATATGCCACTAAATTAATTGTGAATATTTATGAAAATAATTCAACTAACATAGATTGAATCATCCACTAATTGTTGGCAATTTTCTCTAATTGGTTTAATTATTTCCTCACAACTTTTAGCTTTTCATGGTCATTTATGCACCATGTATTAATTCAATAATTATAGGGCAATTTATGATCCCTAAAATAAAATTAGAGAATTTGGTTTTTGATTACCTTAATTCTTAGAGAAAATTCCCTAAATTAACATAAATATGTTACTAAATTTTGAGACCACATATTCACCTATTTCTAATAGGTATTACTTACCAACATATAATGTTTATAATGAATATGAATTTTAGGGTTTTACAAACATTATTTAAAAAAAGGCAAAGTTGAAAAAATTAATCAGTTAAGGACAAATTTATTGACTTAACTATTCCCGTATACATGAGAATTAGTTGGTATTGTTCGTTTAGAATAGCGATTGTGAGTGTTTAAAAACAGTTTTTCAATCATGATTTATGAAATACAAGATAAGTATGTGAGAGGAGTGTTGTCTCGACTTATGTGCATAAACACTTATAAACTTCACAATCGCACAATAACAGCTTTCAAAGTGCATCATAATATCACCCTTGGCCAAATGAAAAATGCTTCATAAGTTGCTCTTTTGTTTTCCGATCTTATCCACTTTCGACTCTTACCACCTTAATTAATTTGTATGTCCTTACCTCAAACGATCAACTATTTCACTATTGTAAATCATAAATGGCTTTAATTAAAATTCAAACCTGTGTTTTGGTTGATATATATATTCATTTGTTTTTCTCTCACATGCTAACTCAGTCCATGTTAAATACTTTGTTAAAAGAGTTTTGCCACTATTGTAATCCTTCCCAATTCTACCCCGATTAGTTGTATCATCCTTGCAATCCAAATATAAAATTTTCTATTATTAACTAATTTCTTATCAATTCTTTTAAAAATATAAATATTTCGTGAATTATAAATATTCATGGGTATTTTAAAAATAGACATCAATCATACCCAAAATTTGGACACTTAAAATTTAGTATCCGCCAACTACCTTGGGCCTTTGTGATTTATCGATATGCTTTTATACCGCTAGGCCCGAGTTCAAGAGTCGGCATGCTTAGACAAAGGCAATAATAATAATAATATCCTATAGAGGTCAAATTAAATTATTAAATATATTAACAAAAGAAATAGAATTTTTATAAAGTCTCGTGGAGGTAATATAATTTTCACCCAAATCCAACAAAAATATTGAAATATTAGTGAACGTAAATAACATTATGTTTTGATGATAAATGATTAAATTAATAACCTTAACACTTTGACCTAAAACATTTCGGGGCCTGGCTCATGTCATTTTATCAAGGTCTATATATTGCCAAATGCAAATATGAGAAAAACAGCAACCACCGGAGAGACTTTAATGGAAACAAAGTCATTTACGGAGTCCACATAAGGTGCTTATAGCTTATGTGCTTATTACATGCTTATACCTCAAATTGAGGTATAAGCATGTAATTTTTTTTTTTTTTATATATTGTATTTATTTATATTTAAATTATGTGCTGCTTTCTGATTTTTTTTTTTACACCTAATATCTCAAATTAATTAGTTTCCATGATCGGTGTTACATACAAATATTTTTTTTAATGTAGTAATCGGAAACTAATTAATTTGAGATACCGAGTGCAAAAAAAAAAATCAGAAAAGTAGCACATAATTTAAATATAAATAAATACAAGATATTAAAAAATTAAAAAATTACATGAGCACATAAGCTATAAGCACCTTATGTGGACTCAAAAGGTGGCAAAATCCAGAAATAAAAACTAGATTAAACAATTTTATATAGTAGTAACTGATAGTTCACCAAATAAACTATCCAGCATAATAATGAACTAAAAATTTGGGTATGTTACCAATTTCAAGGCCATTTGAGAGATTGCTCATTGTTTGCCATTTGAGAGATTGCTCATTGTTTTAGAGAAAATACGATAAACACCATAGTTGAAAATACTATCACAAGCTCTCCTCTTGATGAAATTAAATAGTTGTTTAGATGAGTGTACGTATTTATAAATTCACTTATCAATACATGTGAATTATTCTATTAGAAGCTCTTATAATATGATTTGTGAATTTTTATTTGTACACTCGCTCCAGGTAGTTAAATTATATCAAGATTTGATGAAGTATAAGAATTTTAATCGAGGATCTAGCCCATTCCTTCGGGTTTTCTATGAATTTCGGGACCAAAATACCAATATAATAAACGACATCGTAAAACCCTACGCCGCAGATCCAAGATTCCAAGGTTAGGGAAGATGTCCTGGTGGATGCACTACGTTTGATTGCATCGATCCTTGTTTTGGCAAATTCGGTTTGCTTCTATAACTACGCTTTCCTCGCGACAACCCTCGGGTCCTCGTTTTCAGACACGAGAAATATATTTTGTGGTTGGCCGGTGCGTTGACCCTTCACTCTTTTATCAAGAGGATATATTCTTATAATGTTTTAGGCTAAATATATTGGCATGCTCGATTTGTTGTAGTACTCTAAAAAAATATGAACAATTTCGGCATTGATGAAGGAAAACAATACTTAGATAAAGAGTACATATAATCGAGATATATATGACTTGAGAACCTAAAAAGTATAATAATATTTCCAACTGGTATAATCTTAAAAATGCATTACACAACACCGTATATAAAATCATAATCTAAGGGTTATGTCCCAACTAGTAATGTACGATTCAAACGATCTCTTGGTGTGAAATGTTGTCATCGCGAAGTCTCCTTCAAATCCATCGTCTTCTTGGTCCTTCTTTTGCGGGCCGAAAACCAAGTAATGACTTCCAATATGAGAGCCGCACGACCCCAGTGAAACAATGACGCCAAAATAAGCATTCTTCCACGTATGGGAGGAGTTTGAAAGGGAGAAGCCTCTAAACATGTTGAAGATAGAGAGGGCGATGACTCCATAGCCAACGACGTAGTGGAAGATGTTCCAGAAGATTCTGGCCTTGTGATGTTTGTCAGGTCTAAGGAATATAGCAGCCAGGACTTGGACAGATGCAGAGACAAACACAGCGATTCCAATGGAGGCATGAGCAAAACCAGAAGGAGAAAGAGACGATAGAGACGGGGTTGACAAGAAGATGCCGAGAGCGAAGCCAACAGTGCCAATGATATAAGCTAGAGTCTGACACGCTCTGTGTAAATGAAACCATGTTGATCCAGCGGCCTCGAATGTTTTTAGATAACGTCCCATCATTGCTCCTGTTGGCATAAGAATCCCCCAGCCTATTCCGTTCAATATTCCATGGACCTGCACGCCGAATACAAAATCCGATCCGAAAGTTATTAATTAAGAGTTAATGAATTTAAGATATTCTAAAAACATTGATGATTTCGAACAAGTGAACTATTTCTTGTATTTCATTGTTTTTCTAATTCCACCGGCAGAATTATCTTTAGAAATAATTAATGCAACGGGGAAAGTTACCTTTCTTATTAAAATCTTGGAGTTTTGTAGACTGGCCTCATGATCGAAACTTTGCCGGTGAGAAAATCTATGTGACCAACAGATTTGAGGTTGGCTCCGTAAAAGGCATGAGAGAGAAGATTATCATCATCTCGAAAAATGGACCTTCTTGCCAAACATGATTAACCACTTTGAATTCCCAGGAAGCTGAAAGCTTGCATATAAGATCATCATGCCATCCTCGAAACTCGCAGAAACTCCAAAAACCTTGAAACTCAAACTCCGTCCCTCCAACGTCGTACCATAAGAGGTTACGGGAGAGGTATAAGCCGCCATAGTTCCGTCGATTTCGAAAAGCAACAAACGCCGAGAGCCCACCATGCCCGTAGATGTTGGGTTAATAGCCCAAGCGATCCAACTTTTATGGTTGGCTTTGTTCTTCTTGAAAGCGACATCGATCGAGTTCGAAGAGGAATGGTAGGTCCAGTGAAGAGAAGAATCAAGAACGGGAAGGTCGTTACAGGCTAGAAACTTTGTAGTATTGGAGAACTGGTGTGATTCACAAGCTTGTGGTCGGGGTTGTGAGGTTACAGGGCCGATGGAGATGGTGATAAGCATAGAGTAGAGGGTCAAGAAAAGGGAAAGCTTGCGAAAGGGAGCCATGAGAGGAGAGATGAATAGAGAAGAGGGAACGAGGAAGAAGTCGTAGGGTTTTAGGAATGAGCTCTCATTCATGGCCATCTACTAGTTTATAGGGAGCGATTTGCCAAATATCTCATACAAAAGGATAACATATCATAAGTGTTAAATTTAGATATTAAAATGTAATAAGTTTCATTATTTTTGTTTTCATCGATTGCTTTTCCAGATATTTTAACAAGACTCGTACAAAGCTTAAGCATCGCATTTTTTTGCTTAATAAAAAACATTTAATTCATATCTTTTTATGAACGTTGACTATCAGGTGAGAATTTAGTCATTGTGATAGTTGTCTGTATATCTTTTTTTTTTATATATCTTTTTTTTTAATGCATTTAATCTAATATTTGTAGCTTACTTTTTTTGAGCGATACATTGAGTTTTGTGTTTTTTTCAATAAAATATTTTCTTAGATTGAGTCTTCGACCATTACTAAAATTATCTGATCTCTTGACTTAGGGGTGATCTATCCTTTATTTTATTGTTATTAATAATTCTTAAATTTTGAAAATCTGCACGGACATACTAATAAGAAGATTAATTTCCATCGGCCAAAAAAATCCATCTTAGATCGATACTTTTAATAATATTTAAACCCATTTTGAGAAAATAGATTTTTGTGTGTGTGTGTGTGTGTTTTTTTTTTTCTGCTCAGAAATATTTAATAGTTTTGAAATATGTGAAGAATATGCATCATTGTTACGGATCAAGTGATGCTACAAACTACCGTATTTAATTGTTTTATTAACTTTATAAATTGCAGCGCCGTATCAGCAATATTTTGACGCTTATGAATCACTAAACACTCACTTTCTTTAAAAACATTTCTTCTAAAAAGGTCGGTGTATAATCCTTTATATGAAATGAACCTAAATTTGGAAACCCAATACTAACTATTATCATTAGGGAGCATATTCATTCTACTAAACCATGCCCCAGCATAAGTATCACCTCTGACATCTAGCTATTTATCTTAAATTTGAGCACCTACCAACTTTAAGAACTTAAAGGTTTAAATTTCCAGCTTTTAATTTCAATTCTCTAGAAACTTGGGTATATAACGTTCATCAAAATAATAAACTTACCTTAGACCTCAAATAAGGCCGATAAATATCGTCTCAAATTATGTTTTGGTGATAAACGACTAAATTAATAACCTTTACACTCTGACCTAAAACATTTCAGGTACTAATTGGTTCATATCATTTTATCACGGTCTAAATGTTGACAAATGCAAATATGAGAAAAACAGCAACCACCCTCGGGACTTTAATGGAAACAATCATTTACGGAGGTAGAAGAATGATATAACAGAAAGTACAGAGTTTTTATCAGATTTCAACTGCCAATGCTAAACTATAAGGTGGAAAAATCCAGAAAAAGCAAATTATATTAAACAATTTTATAATTGATAGTTCACCAAATAAATTATTGGGGAAAATGATAAAAAAATACCATTTAAACTTTAAAATCCTGTTGACAACTACAAGTAATTAGATTAACAAGAACAACAAAACAATTGACAACTCATTTTGTTGGAAAATCACCTATTTGAGATTTTGAAATTTAATGGTATTTTCTTGGTATTTTTACTAAATTATCCGGCATAACGATAAACTAAAAAATTTGGGATATGCTACCAATTTCAAGGCCATTTGAGGGATTGCTCATTGTTTTAGAGAAATACAGATAAACACCATAGTTGAAAATACTATCACAATCTCTCCTCTTGATGAAATTAAATAGTTGTTAAAACGTGTGTCTGTATTTATAAATTCACTCATCAATATAGGTAAATTATTCTATTCGAAGCTCTTGTAATATGATTTGTAAATTTTTATTTGTACACCTATTATTTTGCTATAGGTAGCTGTTAAAATGTTTTTAAAAACAAAGTTCCTATCAAATTATATCAATATTTGATGAAGTATAAGAATTTTAATCTAGGATCTAGCCCATTCCTTTGGTTTTTCTGTGAATTTCGTGACCAAAATACCAATCTAACAAACGACATCGTAAAACCCTACGCCGCAGATCCAAGATTCCAAGGTTAGGGAAGATGTCCTGGTGGATGCACCACGTTTGATTGCATCGATCCTCCTTTTTGCAAATTCGGTTTCCTTCTATAACTCTGCTTTCCTCTGCGACAACCCTCAGGTCCTCGTTTTCCTGTTGGACCCTCCGTTCTTCGGATAAATAGTCAGAAGGTTCAATATTCTCCTTCATATTTTTTTCACCGATGAAAAAATTATTATTCTGCCTCGTTCTTTGCTTGTTCTGTAATTTCTGAAGCTTCTTTTCACGTCTTGCTGTGAGTATTTCCCGTTTTATTTCATTTTTAATATCCCTTTGTGTATACCTTTAGCAGTCTTCTTCTTTATGTGTCTCATTTCGCTTTGTTGTAAACTTAGGTCTTTCAAACTTTTACTGTTGAAGATAGGAATTGAATTTAAATTATGATTTGGATTTTTTGAATTTTTGAATTATTGTTAGTATTTGAATTTGAATTGTTATTACTAGAATAAGTTAGTTAGAAAAGTAGAATATTTAAAAGGTTGTTACCTATTTTAACCTCTGCTTGTATAAATTTACCTCATTCAAGAAGAAAAATAGGAATAAACGAATGAATGAAAAAGAGGAAATACTTCTCTGGATTGAATTTTAACATTTACCATATTTTCAGTGTTCGATAATCAGTTATTCAATACAGTCTTGTATTTGTGTTTATCTTTTTAGGCAACTTAAAATGGTTAAACGCAGCCGTGGTCAGAGAGAAAGAGACGCCGTACGTGACCGGCGGGGATATTTGCCTGAAGGCCCTTTTCTTCATGAACCACGGATGCAACGCCCGCGTTTGCCTCCTCATCCAGCTATTTTGGAAGAAGAACTTGAAATTCATCACGCAGAAATCCAGAGGCTGAGGATCGAATGACTTTGCAGCGGGAGCTTGCAGCTGCAATGGAGGAGATTCATCGGATGAATCTTGCCATTGTTGACCTTCGTTCAGAGCAAGAGCTGCGTTCTAGTGAATTTATTGAGAATGGACTGGAGTAGGAATCTGAGCTTCGTGCAAACGAGCCTTTGAAGAAGGAGACTGCACAATTGCGAGCTGAAGCTCCGAAACTTAATAATCTTAGCCAAGAGCTTTCAGGGAAAGTTCAGACACTCACCCAAGATCTTTCAAGGTTATAAGCTGATAATAAACAAATTCACATGCTGAGGGCCGAGATTGAAGGCCTGCATCAAGAGCTTATGCGTACTAGGTTCGTGGTTTAATTACTAATAGGATGAGAATAACCCTTTGTTAACATGTTGATCAAACATACATTTTTGTCCATAAATAGACACGTTGTTATAAATTCATATATATATATAAAATGTTAATCATTTACCAAAAAAAATACACTTGCAATACTTTTATAGATTCACATGGCCTCATCTAGCTTAATCCTAGAGCACAAATTGAAATTAAAATAATTCTGAATTATAATCCCTTGAGAACCATCGCTATTTTTTGTTAGAGAGAATCCTCATCCTCCTCCTCGTTAACCAATATCTTTTATTGTTGGCCAGTGGGTTGACCATTCACTCTTTTATCAAGAGGATATATTTTTATAATGTTTTAGGCTAAATATATTGGCATGCTCAATTTGTTGTAGTACTGTAACAAAATATTATCAATTTCGGCATTGATGAAGGAAAACAATACTTAGAAAAAGAGTACATATAATCAAGATATATATGACTTGAGAACATCAAAAAGCTACAAGTATAATAATATTTCCAACCGGTATAATCTTAAAAATGCATTACACAACACTGTATATAAAATCATAATCTAAGGGTTATGTCCCAGCTAGTAATGTACAGTTCAAACGATCTCTTGGTGTGAAATGCTATCATTAGCAGAAGTCTCCTTCAAATCCATCGTCTTCTTGGTCCTTCTTTTGAAGACTAGAAACCAAGTAATGACTTCCAATATGAGAGCCACACAGCCCAATGAAACAATGATGCCAAAATAAGCATTCTTCCACGTATGGGAGGAGTTTGAAAGGGAGAAGCCTCTGAACATGTTGAAGATAGAGAGGACGATGACTCCATAGCCAACGACGTAGTGGAAGACGTTCCAGAAGATTCTGGCCTTGTGATGTTTGTCAAGTCTGAGGAATATAGCAGCCAAGACTTGGACAGATGCAGGGACAAACACAGCGATTCCAATGGAGGCATGAGCAAAACCGGAAAGGAGAAAGAGAAGACAAGAGACGGGGTTGACAAGAAGATGCCCGAGCAAAGCCAACGGTGCCAACGATATAAGCAAGAGTCGACACGCTCGTGTTAATGAAACCATGTTGATCGGCCTCGAATGTTTTTAGATAACGTCCCATCATTGCTCCGTTGGCATAAGAATCCCCCAGCCCTATTCCGTTCAATATTCCATGGACCTGCATACTGAATACAAAATCCGATCTGACAGTTATTAATTAAGAGTTAATGAATTTAAGATATTCTAAAAACATTGATGATTCTAGCTAATGATTTGAAGAAGATGTTCTATTAATAGTTTAAACACATGTTGACAAAAAGATTCTTCTGTTGTCATCATAATTACTATTTAAACTTTTTCATGCCTCATTGCTATAGATCGAGTGACCCAAAGAACCATTTAAAGTATCTAATTGTTTTATTAATTCTATGAATAAGTTTACTTTTGGTTAAAATTGGTATGAATTAAATTAGTAAGCTATGCACTTGGTTGCGTGATTTCATTTAAAATCCCCTAAATTATCTTTATAAGTAATATATATTGTAAACAAATGTGAGGAGAAAAGGGAGCCATGAGAGGAGAGCTGAATATAGAAGAGGCAACGAGGGAGAAGTAGGGTTTTAGGAATGAGCTCTCATTCATGGCTAGGTACTAATTTATAGGGAGTGATTTGCTAAATAACTCATACAAAAGGATAATATATCCTAAATATTAAATTTGGATCTTAAAATGTAATAAGTTTCAGTATTTTTATTGTTTTTTTTATTTTCATTGATTGTTTTTCCAAATATTTTAACAAAACTCGTAAAAAGCTTAAGCATAGCATTTTTTATTTTAAAAAAAATATTTAATTCATATCTTTTTATGAAGGTAGACTAAAAAGTGAGAATTTCGTCGTTGTAATAGTTGTCTATATATATTTATATATATCTTGTTTTTATGTAGTTGTCTGTATGCATTTAATTTAATATTTGTAGCTTACTTTTTTGAGCGATACATTCGAGTTTTGTGTTTATTCAATAAAATATTTTCGTAAATTGAGTCTTCAACCATTACTAAAATTATCTCTCTTGACTTAGGGGTGATCTATCCTTTATTTTATTGTTATTAATAATTCTTAAATTTTGAAAATGTGAACGGACATACTAAGAAGATTAATTTCCATCGGCCGCAAAAAAATCCATTTTACGTCAATACTTTTAATAATATTTTAAACCCATTTTGAGAAAATAGATTTTTGTCATACCTAAAATGTAATAGTTTTTAAATATGTGAAGAATATGCATCTCTGTTACAGATCAAGTGACCGTACACATTACCGTATTTAATTGTTTTTTAACTTTATAAATTGCAGCACCTTATCAGCAATATTTTGACGCTTATGAATCACTAAACACTCACTTTCTTTAAGAACATTTCTAAGAAGCTCGGTGTACAATCCTTTATATGAAATGAACCTAAATTTGGAAATCCAACACTAACTATTATCATTAGGGAGCATATTCATTCTACTAAACCATGCCCCAGCATAACTATCACCTCTGACATCTAGCTATTTATCTTAATTTTGAGCTGCTAGCAACTTTAAGAACTTAAAGGTTTAAATTTCCAGCTTTTATTTTCAATTCTCTAGAAACTTGGGTATATAATGTCCATCAAAATAATAAACTTACCTTAGACCTCAAACAAGGCCGAAAAATATCGTCTCAAATTTTTTGGATATGACATAAGTATAATTATTTCTGGTAGTAATTACTATAAGTTAATACATTTTATATTTGGCAGCATGGTCTTATTTAAAATACCTTAGGTAAGTAACATAAATTTTATTTTATTTCAAGGAACCCAACTAAAAATTAAGGGCGATGGTAAAAAGAACACAAGCGAAAGATTACTGATGAGAATAACCCTTTGTTAACATGCTGAAAACACACCTATAATGCTAATGATTTACAAATACATACACTTGTAATACTTTTATAGATTCACATGGCCCGAGAGTGTCGATTTTCACAAATCAGGTAGCATAATCCTAGAGCATAAATTGAAATTAAAATAGTTCTGAATTATAATCCCTTGAAAACCATCCTCGTTTCAATTTTGACAGATCAAGTAGCATAATCCTAGAGCACAAATTGAAATTAAAAAAAATTCTGAATTGTAATCCCTTGAGATCCATCCTTATTTGTTCCCAGAGAGAATCCTCCTCCTCCTCTCTAACCAATATCTTTCGTTCTTTGGCCAGGGCGATGACCCTTCACTCTTTTATCAAGAGGATATATTTTTATAATGTTTTAGGCTAAATATATTGGCATGCTCAATTTGTTATATTACTCTAACGAAATATGATCAATTTCGGCGTTGATGAAGGAAAACAATACTTAGAAAAAGAGTACATATAATCGAGATATATATGACTTGAGAACATCAAAAAGCTACAAGTATAATAATATTTCCAACCGGTATAATCTTAAAAATGCATTACACAACACTGAATATAAAATCATAATCTAAGGGCTATGTCCCGGCTAGTAATGTACGGTTCAAACGATCTCTGTGTGAAATGTTGTCATCAGCAGAAGTCTCCTTCAAATCCATCGTCTTCTTGGTCCTTCTTTTGCAGGCCATAAAAAGTAATGACTTCCAATATGAGAGCCACACAGCCCAATGAAACGATGACGCCAAAATAAGCATTCTTCCACGTATGGGAGGAGTTTGAAAGGGAGAAGCCTCTAAACATGTTGAAGATAGAGAGGGTGATGACGCCATAGCCAACGACGTAGTGGAAGACGTTCCGGAGAAGATTCGGCCTTGTGATGTTTGTCAGGTCTGAGGAATATAGCAGACAAGACTTGGACAGATGCAGGGACAAACACAGCGATTCCAATGGAGGCATGAGCAAACCCAGAAGGAGACAGAGACGGGGTTGACAAGAAGATGCCCAGAGCGAAGCCAACAGTGCCAACGATATAAGCAAGAGTCTGACATGCTCTGTGTAAATGAAACCATGTTGATCCAACGGCTTCGAATGTTTTTAGATAACGTCCCATCATTGCTCCTGTTGGCATAAGAATCCCCCAGCCTATTCCGTTCAATATTCCATGGACCATTGGACCTGCATGCCGAATACAAAATCCAATCCACGTTATTAATTAAGAGTTAATGAATTTAAGATATTCTAAAAACATTGATGATTTTAGAACAAGTGACCTATTTCTTGTATTTCATTGTTTTTCTAATTCCACCAACAGAATTATCTTTAGTAATAACTAATGCAATAGGGAAACTTACTTTTTTTTTATTAAAATCTTGGAGTTTTGTAGACTGGCCTCATGATCGAAACTTTGCCGTGAGAAAATCTATGTGACCAACAGATTTAAGGTTGGCTTAAAAGGCATGAGAGAGAAGACTATCATAATCGAAATAGGACCTTCTTGCCAAACATGATTAAACGACTTTGAATTCCCGGAAGCGAAAGCTTGCATATAAGATCATCGTGCCATCCTCGAAACTCGCAGAAACTCCAAGAACCTTGAAACTCAAACTCCGTTCCTCCAATTTCGTACCATATATAAGAGGTTAGGGGAGAGGTATAAGCCGCCATAGTTCCGTCAGATTTCTGAGAAGCAACAAACGCCTGAGAACCCACCATGCCTGTGGATGTTGCGTTAATAGCCCAAGCAATCCAACTTTTATGGTTGGCTTTGTTCTTCTTAAAAGCGACATCGATCGAGTTCGAAGAGGAGTGGTAGGTCCGGTGAAGAGAAGAATCAAGAACACGGCGGTCGTTACGAGGCTAAGAATTTTGTAGTATTGGGGAATTGGTATGATTCACAAGCTTGTGGTCGGGGTTGAGAGGTTATAGGGGCGATGAAGATGAAGATAAGCATAGAGTAGAGGGTCAAGAAAAGGGAAACCCTGAAAAAGGGAGCCATGAGAGGAGAGCTGAATGTAGAAGAGGCAATGAGGGAGAAGTAGGGTTTTAGGAATGAGCTCTCATTCATGGCTAGGTACATAGGGAGTGATTTGCCAAACAAATAACTAATACAAAAGGATAATATATCTTAGATCTTAAGATGTAATAAGTTTCATTATTTTTATTTTCATGGATTGCTTTTCCGAATATTTTAACAAGACTCGTACGAAGCTTAAGCATAGCATTTTTTCTTAATAAAAAAATATTTAATTCATATCTTTTGATGAAGGTTGACTATCAATTGAGAATTTCGTCATTGTAATAGTTGTCTATATATATATATATATTGATATCTTATTTTTATGTAGTTGTCTGTATGCATTTAATCTTATATTTGGAGCTTACTTTTTTTTTAGCGATACATTGAGTTTTGTGTTTTTTCATTGAAATATTTTCTTAAATTGGGTCTTCAACCATTACTAAAATTTTCTGATCTCTTGACTTAGGGGTGATCTATCCTTTATTTTATTGTTATTAATAATTCTTAAATTTTTAAAATGTGCACGGACATACTAATAAGAAGATTAATTTCCATCGCCGCGAAAAATCCATGTTACATCAATACTCTTAATAATATTTTAAACCCATTTTGGGAAAATAGATTTTTGCCATACCTAAAATTTAATAGTTTTTTTTTTTTTTTTTTTGCTTAGAAAAATTTAATAGTTTTGAAATATGTGAAGAATATGCATCATTGTTACGGATCAAGTGATGCTACAAACTACCGTATTTAATTGTTTTATTAACTTTATAAATTGCAGCGCCGTATCAGCAATATTTTGACGCTTATGAATCACTAAACACTCACTTTCTTTAAAAACATTTCTTCTAAAAAGGTCGGTGTATAATCCTTTATATGAAATGAACCTAACTATAATTATCATTAGGGAGCAGCTAAACCATGCTGCAGCATAAGTATCACCTCTGACATCTAGCTATTTATCTTAATTTTGAGCAGCTACCAACTTTAAGAACTTAAAGGTTTAAATTTCCGGCTTTTATTTTCAATTCTCTAGAAACTTGGGTATATAATGTTCAGGAAAATAATAAACTTACCTTAGACCTCAAATAAGGCCGATAAATATCGTCTCAAAGTTTTTGGATGTTACATCAATATAATTATTTCTGGTAGTAATTACTATAAGTTAATACATTTTATATTTGGCAGCATGGTCTTATTTAAAATACCTTAGGTATGTAATATATATATATATATATATATATATATATATATATTATGTAATACCCAAAATTTTCATGTATCTTAAATACAATATTTTTGATAATTAAATCCTATTTAAAATAGGTGAATATGTGGTCTCAAATTTTGAGACATGTTTATTTAATTCTTTAGGCAATTTTTCCTAGAATTAGAGAAGCCAATAATTTAAGGAATTTTATTAGGCATCATAAAATACCATAAATGCAACAAACACCATATTTAAATTATGGTTCATATGGAGATGAGAATACTTAAGTATATTTAAGAGAAATTAATGACAATTAAAGACCAACCAAACCTTCACTAAATTAAATAAATTGTGCAAATTTTCATAATAAATCAAATGGATCTTAAACACCAACTTTCATAATTTGTTAAAAGACTAAAGTTTCTAATACCCTATAATTAATATCTAGAGCATATTTAGTTCATAAAAAGCCATAAAGAATTATCCAAATGCTTGGACCAATTAAAAGGAAATTAGCAACAATTAATGGGCAATTAAGCCTTCATTAGTTAAAGTGATTAAGTAATTCTTCAAGATGATTAGAGGCAAATTAGGATCATCAAATAGGGGCTAATTATATTTGAAAATGATTAAGACAATAAAAGTGAAGAATTGAACTTGTCTAATTAAGCACTAATTTTCATGATTAGTTAATAAATCAAGTAACCTATGACATTTGCAATAAAAGGACAATTAAGCATATAATTAGGGGAATGATTAGGCTTAATTAAATCAGCCCCTAAATTCATGAGAGAGAAATTAACAAATAGAAGGCCAAGATTTTGATCTAATAAAGATGAATCCTTGTGAAATTAATTAGACCAATGAGAACACTTGAACCAAAGGAATTTGCTACATGAAAAGCAATTGAAATGGCTATGTGGGGAGTGGGATGTCGACACACACAAATTTGGAAGAGGTGAAGTTTCAATAAAGCATAAAGCATAAAGTATGAAAGAGAAATCAAAAATTTCAAACACTCCAATTTGAGAATTGGACTATATATTAAATGGAAGCATTCATTAATTAGCCAATTGGCTCATGCATGTCGACCAAAACTTGCAAGGCTGGGATTTTGCTTCATAAAGTGCAAAATGATCCAATGGATGGGGTGAGTTTTGGGCAAATTAAATTGCCATTTGTGTCCTCAAATTTTTCCTATAAATAGACCCCCAACCTCTTCATCTTTTCTCACAAATTCACAAACAAAGAAGCTGAAACATAGAGGGAGAGTGAGAGTGAGGAGCATCTTGAAGGAGTAGCAAGGTTCTTGGTAAGTTTTCTAGTTCTAGCTTTAAGTTCTTGAAGTCTTAGTTTTAAATTCTTAGAATAGAAGTAGCTTAGATCTTAAATATGCTAGGATAATTTTATTTTCATGTTTTTATGGTAAAAATTAGCTTTATTTCGAAAAACTGATGAAGAAGGTTATAGAGCAAAATTTTTGAAAGAGAAACATTAAAGTAACGAAGTTCTGGTGAAATTTCATCGGTTAAGCAATTTCTGAAGTCAGTGATAAGAATGTCACTATTTTATGTTGAAGATGATGCTGAAAAATTCTGGGAAAATTCATGGTTAAAGTAGACATATAGGGCTTTTTAAATATGTCAAGAACATGTCAAAATGATTTCTGTACAGAGAGATAAAAATCCTCAAAGTTAGGCTACGAATTTCTGGAAAAATGCTGGGCAGAGGCTCAAAACTTTAAATCTGGGAATGATACGTGAAATCTGGGAAAGGGTGGTTATTTTTACTTGAAAATAGACATCCTAAGGATTCCAAGGAATTTTACGGATCCTCGTTTCGATTTTTCTAGAATTAATTATGATTTTTCAAAGTTAGATGAAATGCTGCCCAGATTAGTACCAGCGTGGTTCTACGAATTTTGAAGGAATAAAGTGAAAAATAAATGTTGCAAGGGCAAAATAGTCATTAGTGGCCAAAATATCTCTTAGGAAATTATTTTTAAATTAATAAATACGATATTACCATTATAGGACAAACGTGATCACATTACAGACGTCAACGTACCGACATCAACGACTAAGGTACGGACGCGTACTGTAACACTAACTCTGATGTTTACTGTATACCTATATGTGATAGATATGTTCATAAACTGTGACTCTGTTTTTAAAAGAATTGTTCATACACGTACAGCTTTATACGGGTTATAGTCATGATAACGCCGTTGAGTTTTCCTAGCGCGAGGACACGATAGGCCATCGTGGCACGGTGAATAGTACATCGTAATAACATTCATATGCGGTGGCTGTGTTGTTATTACTTTTTATATGTGAACATAGCTGTGATGTCATGAGATAAGCGTCATACATAACTGTACATGAACATGAGGTTAACCGTTACCCGAGGTTCAATAGGTATTGAACCTCGGCTCACCTTAGCTTCAGGTTCCGGAGTGAACAGGACTGAGGACAGGGGTAAGCAGCCGATGTAGGAGACGGCCGGAGGAAGCCTTTTTAATTTGTACTGAACAATGATAACATTTGAAAAATTTTGTACCGCTGTTAACAGCCAACTCTTACACTACAGTGGATGTTTATCAGTTACTTTTCTAAATACTATTTACTTCCGATGCTCTACTCGATCATATATTTCTGAAAACGCTTCCGAAAAGCAGGATGTGACATATTATTTCAAGGAACCCAACTAAAAATTGACGGTGAGGGTAAAAAGAAAACAGGTGAAAGATTACAGTAGGATGAGAATAACCCTTTGTTAACATGCTGATCAAATGTACATTTTAGTCCATATATAGACACACACATATATATATATAATGCTAATCATTTACAAATACATACACTTGTAATACTTTTAAAGATTCACATGGCCCGGGAGTTTCAATTTTTACAGATCAAGTAGCATAATCCTAGGACCCAAATTGAAATTAAAACAATTCTTAATTATGATCCCTTGGGAACCATCCTTATTTGTTGTCCAAAAGAATCCTCCTCCTTCTCTCTAACCAATATCTTTCGTTCTTTGGCCAGTGTGATGACCCTTCACTCTTTTATCAAGAGGATATATTCTTATAATGTTTTAGGCTAAATATATTGGCATGCTCAATTTGTAGTAGTACTCTAACCAAATATGATCAATTTTGGCGTTGATGAAGGAAAACAATACTTAGAAAAAGAGTACATATAATCGAGATATCTATGACTTGAAAACATAAAAAAGCTACAAGTATAATAATATTTCTAACTGGTATAATCTTAAAAATGCATTACACAACCCTGTATATATACAATTTTAATCTAAGGTTTATGTCTTAGCTAGTAATGTACGGTTCAAACGATCTCTTGGTGTAAAATGTTGTCATCGAGTCGAGTGGGTTAACTTTATAACATGATTTTTAGTCATAAAAGACTAGTAGACCTGTCTCTGATACCTTGTCTGATAGGTTTGGTATCAAAGTCAGGGTGGGTTTGAAACCTGCTATCATCAAAAGGTTTGAATACGAACTGCTCTAAGAGGAGGTAACGATACATCACCGGCACAGCAAAGCCCATGCTGGTTTGGGAGGGGTGTGGATCTGGTTTGCATTTGTGGACCACTAGGTAATAGAAGACTGGTAGGCTTGTTCTAATACTGCTTGATTCTTAAGATTTGGTATCAAAGTGACCATGAGTTCAAATCCCCAATCCATCAAAGATTTGAACATAATCCATATTTTCATCAATTGCTCTAAATATGTCATTCCATAATCCATATTTTCATCTCTCTCTGTGCATTGTCGCCGACATCACCGGCACCAATGATAATTCAAACCATTGAAGTCTATCCTCGTGTCTAGCAATTTGACCTTTTTAGCTCTCAAAAATGAATTCAGTTTCTGGTTGTCCAAGAAAAACTGTTCTCATAGTAGCTGTGTATCTTAATCCTCGTTTTGGTGGGATATGTTGCAGATGTGAAGGATGTGAAATACGTAATAAACTATAACTTCACAGGATCTTTGAAAGACTATGTTCATCGCATTAGTCGGAACAGCAAAGCCAGTGCAATAGGAACTTCGTACTCTTTCTTCACAGCTGCTAATGCCAGATTTTCCGAGGAACTTATAGCCATACTTGTGAAAGTTGGGCAGAAAGTGAGTCCATAAGTTGGAAGCAATAGGACGAGGTGCGCCTCCTCCACCTGCATGTCAGTTGACTTGACTGGATTATAAACAATTTTAGGGTGTAGCAGCTTGTGTTTATATTCAATGGTTAAACTTCCATGTGAGATAAAACTATAGGCAATGTAAGAATATTCTATATATATTTATTCAAAGGGACCAGTTGCCTATTCTGAGTCCAACCCATTAAAGAAAATTAATACTTTATCTTGCCTCTGCTAACACTCCAGAAGAAGTTTTGAATAATTGTAAGGGGGCTTGTAAGGAACTACAGGAATTGGAAATGGCAATGAGCAATATCTCCTTGTTGATGTTCAATATCCAAATTCAAAACATGTCTTCGCATGAAACATTCCAAAAATTATATGTCAATCAAGTGATTGGCTTCAAACTTTCAATTGTTGTCCATCCGCTTGGGTTGATCGATCAATGTTTTTACTCTATCTATTTATGGTAGTGGTCGTATATGAAGCTGAATGACGAATGTGAAAACCAAGTTGAGACTAATCGAGAAAACCCTAACAATCACATTGCTTGATATTACTAATTTACTATTGACGTCTGCCTAGCTAGCCTGTAGTGTTGACTTGTAAAATAAAGTAGTGGCAGGAATTCAGTTTTATTTTTTGCTTTTTTACATTTTTTTAATAGAAAGACAACCTTCATTAATCATGGTAAAATGATTACAATAAACGTGGCCGACATTACATCAATAGCGAAAGCAAAACCAAGTACCCCATGTTACACCCCTACTGGCCTCGCCCTCTCGGGTGACGGGTTAGAGGGATCTCTTTTATTGATTACCTTTCCTTAGTCAATTTTCATATTATCAAAGCGTTACGCAGCAGAGCATTTGAGCGGTTTGGACAAAGTACGTAATACTGGTAAAAGTGTGGAAAGTAAACAACAAATATTCCCCGTAGGGTTAGGGTACAATAATCCAAGTAAATACCGGGCAAAAAAAGTAAAATATACAGTCATCCCAAACTATAAAATACACAAGATGATAAGGCATTCTCTATTTCTTGAACCCTCAACTCAGCTCATGCCCTTACTTCAAATCTCCGGTCAACTTAGCCGTAAAACACCGTATCTTTAGCACGGTCCTGGAGTTCAAAATTGAACCCCAGAGTAACTGTTAAACTCATATACAATATGTATCCAGTGCATGTATGCAATCCACAATTAGGAAAAATCATAACAACAATGGTAAACATACCACATGCATTCAGAATCACAATCAACACACCGTTGGGCTGCCTTACCAAGGCAAGCCCCCGAAAAATCCTCAGCGCTAGGAAAACAACTATAGCCAGGGACTCAAACCCTAACCACATTGAATGCCTCAACGGCTCGGTAGCGACCCAAGGACACAAAGTCCACTAGGCCCTACGATAGCGACCCAAGGACAAGCAATCCACTAGGCCCTACAGCCCAAATCCTCAATCATGGCATCACAAACATACAAAGTAACATAGAGTATCTGAGTAAATAGTTACTACCTGGCAATTTATCGATAATTAATAACTTTCCTCGGCATCCGAAAATAACTCCCGGTATGTATTTTCCCTATACAAAGCAAATACACTTCTTTTCATTCACTAATACAAACTCTCCTTTTATTTTCATAAAATTCGTCCATTTTCCAAAAATTCCAGAAAATATGCCTTAACTTCAAAAATTCACCATTAATTCTAGAAAAATTATTTTTGCATGATTCCAGTGTCCATTGAACCGTTGGCATGTCTAGTTTTTGATAAAAATACTTCCAGAGGCCACAAAAATTAGTAGGATTTTTCTGTGTAAAATATTTGCTCACTGGTCAGAGTCAAAGTCCAGGCTTTTGGGCTATTTTCAAAAATTCATTTCTCCCAGTAACAACATCGTAAAATTACAAAAGTATACATCAAAATGAAGCTCCAGATGTCTACTTTAAGCCTGTAAATGTTCATGGCCATTTGACTTTGTTTGGTATTTTAAAACCATTAAACAACCACTGCTGCCCAGGATGTTCCAGAACTGGTGATTTTCACTTCTTTAAAGAGCTTGTTATTTTATGTTTGAAAATCCTTTTAGAAATTCATTCACCAACATATCTCCACTCCATTTCCATGAGGAACACGTTGGTAAGCTCAGATTTACTAAAATCCATTCATTTCTTTAAGTTTACCCCAGATTACGAAATCTGGGTTTGAAACTTGAGATTTCAAAAACTTGAAGAAGAAATGGATGTTCTTACCACTAGGCTTGATCTTGGACTTTGGCAACTTGTATTTCCTTCTTGAACCTCCTAAAATCATCAGACTCCCTTTAAAATACCACATACAATTGCCTTTTTAATCTTTAAAGCTTTCATAAATAATAGAGAAAAGAAGTTGATACCTAAACCATGACAACTTACCTTGAGCTTCAATTGTGTACCTTCTTCTTTGTGTATGAATTTCTCTATTCACTCTCTCCTCTCTCTCTTGGACGAAATGGGCAGCCAAAATAAGGGAAAAGAAGTCCTTAAATAATGACTTATTACCATGCAAAACATTTCCCCAAGTTAAATCCTATTGATTCATAGTTTGACTTGGGTTTTTGGCTTGTATTTCTTCCTTTTTCTCCAAGTTTTCCTTGGTTTTTCCTTGGGTCATCATGGCTGCACGAAATCTGATCCCTTTGGCCTGATCTTGGCTTGTTCCATAAGCCTCTTTTAGCGTAGGTTTAGGTTTTAATCTTGGTGAAATTTCATTGGCTTCAACTATAAGCTTTTTGACTTCTCCTCCTATCATTATGGCTTGACTTTGCTTCATTTCTCTTGCCCTCCTAGCTGGACGAAATTTAAGGGCTGGAGGGAGGTCAGATTTTTGTCTCCTTTTTCTTGAAAATCAAGGCATTACTTGGTTCCATTTGGTTCCCCCTCATTGGCTAACATTTCCCTAAGTCTTTGACTCTTGGTTTGACTTTCACATTGGCTTTAAATTTGTTTGAGTCATCTTCTTTCTCTCTTGCCTCATGCTTGGACGAAATTAGTGGCTTGGGAAGGAAGATTATTTGAATTTTATTGCCTTTAATTCCCTTGTAGAATTGCCTATTAAAAGTCAAACTTAATTCCCTAAGTTGCCACTTGTCAAGTTAGGGTTAATTCCTTTGACTTTGCATTCCTCATGAGATTATTGTGCAAGCTTCTTTACTTCGCTCTTTTTGTGGTATATGACGTCCTTGGGCTAATTAAGAGGGAGTATATTGCCTCATATAATAGTTAGAAAGCTTACATAAAAATCCCTCTTTGTCCTTTATCAATTTGCCCTCACTTTTTTTTCTCTTTTTTTTTTTTTTTTTTTTTTGACTTTTGTTCATGTCTTAAATTCTTTGTTTTTATACTTCTTCTTTGTGTCTCATTTCTACACGTTTTTAGGGCTGATGGAGAGAAAGATTTTGCTAACAAAAGTCATAGGACAAGGTCTTAAAATATTCCTCTTAAGATCAACTTTCTTCCTCATGAAGCCAAGTAGCATTTCTACATTTTCTCTCTGACTTGTATCATAACATGTGACAAATATACTCCCCCTTTCTTGATTCAATTCTGTACGAAAATTATAGCTTGTGAGAGAGGATTTTAGTCTTTCAAACTTCATTAAATAAGGTGTCCAAATGTCTTCTACAATGTCAACTTAAATTCCCCTAAAGACACTTGGCATTTTAGGATCAAATAGGTTGACTTTTGTGTTCAATATGTGATATTTGTACTTATCTTTTCCTCTCCTCCATAGCTGATCGAATACAGCCCTTATTCAAGAGGTTTTCATGCATTTTAAATAACATAGGACACTTGCACATTAAGTCATTTTAGGATGTAAACATATCTTAATTAGATTCCAAAGTCAAAGGGCTTATGTCTCATGAATTCCTTAACTTGCCATGTGTCATATTCTTGAAAATTCCTTTGTCCCTTGGTCAAGATATTTCATTTTTCATTTTTAAATAATCCCATATAATATTTTCAAAATTTAATATCACACTTCCTGAGCTGGGTCTAGTCGTCCGCCTATTACAGGTGTATTCTCAAGTCTCTAGGCCCAAAATTCAGGATATTACACCCCAAGCAACAAAATAGCAAAGCAAAGAAACAAACTAACAGAAACTAAAAACAACACACATGAAAATCACAGAAAAATAATGCAGCAAACAGTTTTTGTAGATAAGAAGGTTCACAGCCACCAAAAGAGAGCCACCATGAACCGCAAGTTGTTGGAAACGTTGTTGGAAACATCCCATGGGAAGAGAAAGTAGGCAAATGGAAAGGTCCAGATGCTGGAAACAGAGAGGAATGAAGAAACCCGAGCTCCACCTAACGCGAGTGGATAAACTGATAGAATTCAAACTCAATTTTAATGTTCCTCTATCTCTCATAAATTTACCGCCAGATTCAATCCGATGAGACTATTAGCTGTCAAATAAATCGTTGCATGAGTTGTCAAACCAAGGGAGTAGTAGAAGCATGAGGTGTAGAATAGAAGCATGAGGTGTTGAATGGATAAGAAGCAAAGCATCTGTTCTTTCTCTTCCATCGCCAGGCCAATTAATTGAAGGAGTCTCATGATAATCACAAAGTCAACAAAGGTTGCTCAAAAAGAAAAGCTGGAACCAAGCTTGCACGCACACCATTGTCAGCTAGGAAAAAATTAAAATAAAATAATGTACTTGTTGCAAAAATCAGTCGGTTGCTATTACCTATAAATATGTTTCAATGTGCGTGTATCTGATATATTGTGTTAGATCAAAAATAGAAAAAAGGAGAGATTTGAGAGATAAGTGCCAAAGCACTTTGAGAGGAAAAATTAGGAGAGTTTTGTTTGTGTGAAAAGAGGTGTGTTGTATTTTGAGATTATAATAGAAACAGTGTTTTTTCCATCTTTCATATCTTTAATTTCCAACAATTGGTATCAGAGCCAGGCCGATAAAAATGGCGGAGATGGTGCAACCACAAATTCCAAAATTGTCGAAAGGCAATTATGGAAATTGGAGCATTCAAATGAAGACGTTACTAGGTTCCCAAGATATATGGGACCTTGTTGAGGATGGATACACGGAGCCCACTAATACAACCGCTGAAGCAGCTTTGACAGACGCTCAGAGAAAGACGCTTAAGGAGTCTCAAAAGAAAGACAAGAAGGCTCTATTCTTAATTTTTCAAGGTGTTGATGAATCAACCTTTGAAAAAATATCAGATGCAAAAACTTCCAAAAATGCATGGGAGATTTTACAAAAATCTTGTGAAGGTGTAGATAAAGCCAAGAGGGTACGACTGCAATCACTCAGAGCTGAATTTGAGAATCTAAAAATGCAGAATACGGAGCCGATTCTGATTATGTTTCACGAGTGCAGAAGGTGGCTAAAGAAATGAAAAGAAACGGGGAGATTTTAGAAGATGTCAGAATAATAGAGAAAATTCTACGGTCATTAACAAGAAAGTTTGATTACATTGTCACTGCCATTGAAGAAGCCAAAGACTTGTCAGTTATGTCCATTGATGAGCTTGTGGGTTCTCTTCAAGCCCACGAACAAAGAATGAATCTAAATGAAGGCTCTAGTAATTTGGAGCAAGCTTTGCAGACCAAATTATCACTAAATGAAAATCAAGCCAGCAGCAGCTATGTACGCGGTAGAGGAAATCGTGGTGGATATAGAGGTGGATATAACACCCGAGGTGGCTTCAATGCTCGAGGTGGTCGTGGTGGACGCAGTGGATATGGCCGATCAAATGGAAGATTTGAAACCTACACAGCAGAATATGAACGTGGTCAAGGATCATATAATCGAGGTCATGGCCAAAGCCGAGGTCGAGGATTCTTGTCCAGAGGAGGAGGCAGATATCAACAATGAAGTGATAAATCCCAGTTGCAATGTTATAATTGCAATAGATTTGGCCATCTTAGTTATGAGTGCAGAGATGCTGCTAAAGTTGAGGGGAGAAGTCATTACACAGCAAATGTAGTACAACTTGATGAACCAACCGTCTTGTTCACTTACAAAGGTGAAAAAGATACTGGAAAAAATGTTTGGTACCTTGATACTGGAGCAAGCAATCATATGTGTGGCAGAAAGGAGTTGTTCATAGAGTTGAATGAAGGAATCCAAGGAGAAGTCACATTCGGTGATCACACAAAAACTGCAGTTAAAGGAAGAGGTAATATTATGATATTTACAAAGAATGGAGATAGAGGACACATTATAGATGTCTATTATATACCATCTTTGAAGAGCAATCTCCTCAGTATTGGTCAACTATTGGAGAAGGGATATGACATAAATTTGAAAGACAGCTCTCTCACTATGAAAAATCAGATAGGAGAATTGATAGCAAAAGTTGAAATGACAAGCAATCGTCTATTCAAGTTGAATATACAGACAGATGGAATCAAGTGCATGAAGTCTACCATTGAAGATAGTTCATGGTTGTGGCATCTCAGATTTGGTCATCTCGGATTCACTGGCCTGAAGCTGTTATCAAAAGCGAAGATGGCGACCGGATTGCCAACAATAAATCATCCAGATCAACTATATGTGAAGGATGCATGCGAGGAAAGCAACATAGACAAAGATTTGAAGTTGGCAAGTCATGGAGAGCAAAAAGACCACTACAACTAGTTCACTCAGATATAGCTGGTCCATTGACATTCCTTCACTTGGAGGAAACAGGTACTATATCACATTCATTGATGATTTCAGCAGAAAAGCTTGGGTGTATATCCTCAAAGAAAAATCCGAAGCTCTTGATAAATTCAAGGAGTTTAAGTCAATGGCAGAAAAGCAAAGTGGTCAATATTTAAAAGTGCTCAAAACAGATAGGGGAGGAGAATACACTTCCAAATTATTTAAAGCATTTTGCCGGGAACATGGAATAATTCATCAGCTGACAGCTGCCTACACGCCACCACAAAATGGAATTGCAGAAAGAAAGAATCGTACACTTCTTGATATGGCAAGAAGCATTCTTAAAGGAAAACATATGCCGAGAACATTTTGGGCCGAAGCTGTTCAGTGTGCTGCTTATCTATTAAATTGTTGTCCAACAAAAAGTGTCAAGTTCAAAACTCCAGATGAAGCATGGAGTGGAAGGAAGCCGGAGGTTAGCCATTTAAGAATCTTCGGTTGCATAGCATACGCTCATATTCCAGATCAAAAGAGGAAGAAGTTAGATGACAAAGGAGAAAAATGCATTTTCATTGGCTACGAGCAACGGAGTAAAGCTTACAGATTGTATAATCCTCTAACGAAGAAAGTAGTCATCTCAAGAGACGTAGAGTTTGATGAAGCGATCACTTTGGAAATGGAGTGATGAAGAAAAAAGAGTGGAAGGCTTATTCTTTAAAGATGACGTCGACTCAAAGGACCAAACAGTTGAAGCAGACAATGATCAATCTCCTCCACCAAGTCCTAATCCAGCAACTCCTGCATCTACACCATCAACAACGGAAGCGTAGGGCGAGTAGCAACAATTCAGGGCAAGCGACAGCAAAAATGAGGAGCTTAAGTGATATCTACGATGCTACAGATCCAGTACAAACTACACTTGATTATTCATTATTTCGCTTGGTAGCTAAATGTGGTCCAGTGACATATGAAGAAGCAGCAAAAGATGAAACGTGGAAGAAAGCTATGAATGATGGAATCGCCGCAATTAAAAGGAATGACACGTGGGAGCTCATAACTATGCCTAAGGAACATAAGCCCATTGGAGTAAAATGGGTGTACAAGACAAAGACCAACAAAGAAGGAAAGGTGGAGAAGCACAAGGCGAGATTAGTGGCTAAAGGCTACAAGCAAAAATATGGGATTGATTATGAAGAGGTTTTTGCACCAGTTGCAAGGATTGACACTATCAGACTTCTCACAGCAATTTCAGCACAAAACAAATGGAGGATATACCAGATGGATGTGAAGTCAGCTTTCCTCAACGGGTACTTAGAAGAAGAGGTCTATATTGAACAGCCACCAGGATATGTAATAAAAGGAGAAGAGGACAAAGTTTACCGGTTGAAGAAGGCACTATATGGATTGAAGCAAGCTCCAAGAGCATGGAACACGAGAATAGATGAATACTTTCAGAAGAATGGATTTGTGAAGAGTCCGTACGAGCATGCTTTATACACGAAAAAGAATAAAGATGGAGATATAATGATCGTATGTCTGTATGTGGATGATATGATCTTCACAGGAAATAATCCAAGTATGTTTGTTGAGTTTAAGAAAGCTATGACTAGAGAGTTTGAAATGACAGATATTGGAGAGATGTCTTATTTTCTGGGAGTCGAGGTGGAACAAAGCGAGGAAGGAATATTTATGTCGCAAAAGAAATATGCACAAGAGATATTGAGCAGGTTTAGAATGAAAGACTGCAAGCCTATGACAACACCGATAGAAAAAGGAACAAAGTTGACAGCTCATTCAACAAGAAAACCCATCAACCCAACACTATACAAGAGCTTGGTCGGAAGCTTGAGGTACTTAACTTTCACTAGACCAGATATGATGTATGCAGTTGGTTTAATTAGCAGATACATGGAGCGGCCAAAGCAAGATCATTTCCGTACAGCAAAGAGAATTTTGAGATACATCAAAGGAACTATCAATCATGGGTTGTTCTATACGCATTCTCAAAATTCAAGGTTAATTGGCTACTCAGATAGTGATTATGGTGGAGACATAGATGATCGGAAAAGTACTTCGGGATACGCATTTCATATTGGCTCGGCAATATTTTCATGGTCGTCAAAGAAACAACAGATAGTTGCTCTCTCATCATGTGAAGCTGAATACATAGCATTTGTAGCATGTACATGTCAAGCAATATGGTTAAAGAATATTTTGAAAGAGTTACAATATGAGCAAGAAGGTTCAATCACCATACATGTGGGCAACAAGTCAGCAATATCACTAGCAAAGAATCCAGTCTCTCACAACCAAAGCAAACACATTGACACCAAATATCATTTCATTCGGGAGCAAGTCAAGAATAAAGTTGTGGAGTTAATCTACTGCAAAACTGAAGAACAACTAGCAGATATCTTTACAAAGCCGTTGAAGGTGGATACATTCAACAAGTTCAAACATATGATTGGTATGGAAAATCGAGTTTGAGGGGGAGTGATAGAATTCAAACTCAATTTTAATGTTCCTCTATCTCTCATAAATTTACCGCCAGATTCAATCCGATGAGACTATTAGCTGTCAAATAAATCGTTGCATGAGTTGTCAAACCAAGGGAGTAGTAGAAGCATGAGGTGTTGAATGGATAAGAAGCAAAGCATCTGTTCTTTCTCTTCCATCGCCAGGCCAATTAATTGAAGGAGTCTCATGATAATCACAAAGTCAACAAAGGTTGCTCAAAAAGAAAAGTTGGAACCAAGCTTGCACGCACACCATTGTCAGCTAGGAAAAAAATTAAAATAAAATAATGTACTTGTTGCAAAAATCAGTCGGTTGCTATTGCCTATAAATATGTTTCAATTGGCGTGTATCTGATATATTGTGTTAGATCAAAAATAGAAAAAAGGAGAGATTTGAGAGATAAGTGCCGAAGCACTTTGAGAGGAAAAATTAGGAGAGTTTTGTTTGTGTGAAAAGAAGTGTGTTGTATTTTGAGATTATAATAGAAACAGTGTTTTTTCCATCTTTCATATCTTTAATTTCCAACATAAACTGATGGCAAAAGCTACAAACTTGCAATAACACACAAGTAAAAACCATACAACAACATAAAAGAAACGAATGAGCAACCTAATAAAAGGAAGCATCACAAC
This sequence comes from Acacia acuminata, assembly GCA_019022655.1. Classification (NCBI taxonomy): domain Eukaryota; kingdom Viridiplantae; phylum Streptophyta; class Magnoliopsida; order Fabales; family Fabaceae; genus Acacia; species Acacia acuminata. Next base: position 926,342 of record JAFJYI010000248.1, read on the forward strand.
ATGATGGACCTCTAAGCGGCTGCTAAGAAACTTAGAGGTCCCCAGTAAGATCATCCAGATGCGCGGAGTTTTTTTGGTACAAAGCCAAAACCCAGAACATGAGAATGAAGCTCATCCCATTTAGGCTTTCGGGTCAGGCAACACCACTGCTTGGTATGAAAGTAGAAAGCCTTAAGTCGTTTAAAATGAGAAACAGGGGGTGAACTTCTCATCCTTTTCCTTTTGTAATGCAGATAAACAGGAGCTGCTTGAAGGAGAGGGAGCCCAAGCGTCATCGGACTCTGCAGGTGAAGTGCTTAAGGCCCAAATTTTTAACCCAAGAGTTGTATTAAAGAAATAGTTATCGTGCGAAAAAGCCAGGCGACCAGATGTGGGACGCAACTGATGTAACCACACGTGTGGCTTTGTTCACCTTAGCACAGGGAAGCCATAAATTATTTTTCTTAAAAATAAAAAATAAAAGTGAATTTTATTAGATGAATCAGTTGCCAACTAGGATTAAAATTATGTAAGCGTTAATATGAGTTTAGATAACGTGGAACTTTTAAAGTATATAAGTATATTTCTCACTTTATAAATAAATTAAACTAATGGAATTTTAGTTAACTAACCATCTATTGACTTGTATAATGAAAGAACAGTTTTTATAATGGCTTGTAAATTAAGGCACACGTGCTTTCTAGCACATTAACTGAAAAAATATCACATTTTTGACCAAGAGATGAGAAAAGTTCATTAAAGATGAAAAATGAGAAAGACAATTAGATTGCCACATGATTTTGAGAGATTACGAAGATCATCATCATTATATGTATATTTATATTCATATTTGATGGATTTACGAAATCTCACGTGAATGCACGATGCCTCACAACTTCCCCTCCCAACTCCCAAGTGTCAATCATGTCCGCGTGGGGGAGGTCAGAGCTTTATGCTTTTTTTTTTTTTCCATCATAAATCCAGGAGTTAGATAATTTATTTTTAAAATATGTACTGATTTTTTTAAGATATATCTTTTAATCATTTGGTTAAAACTATTTCTTTTACACAAAACCCTTCATTTTAGGTTTGAGAAAGTAAAACCCTTCATTAGCTCTTAAAAAAGTAATTCTATACCATCAAACAAGATCAAAAGCCCTTCATATTCATATAATCTTAATCAGAAACTAAGAAAAAACATGTTATTTACAAATCATGAATAATATAGCTTATCTCAGACTCTTTGCAAAGCATAATACTCAGTACCCACATTCTACTTTTATTAATGGGATTGACATCAACACTCTCAAATCATTTAGAAGTAATAAATATAGGCCTTGTTTGTTTTTGTTTTTTCAATTTTTTCCCTCCAAACTGTTTTATAGAATTATTTTCCAAAACATGTTCTGGGAATAAAATCCAAACTTTATAATTAATATCTTATTATATTGATATACAACAACCACTATTATCTTACAAGTTGAGATTCACTATAGGATTACATGACCCATTGAACTCCATCCACACAAAAAAATAGACAATTATCTAAGGAATTGCAAGGATTAGTAACGAAATTTCATTTTGTCATTAATTTTGCTGCCGATAGTTGTCAACGGCAGTGACATGGCGGTAGTCGCCAGTGGGCATGTGAGGGTGGCCCAGCAAGAACGCTTGGTAGCAAACATCCTGATGTCTATGGTATAACGCCCCAAATTCCATACTTCAAAATGTGTCGGTTGACACTTAGTTTTAGAAAACTTAACAGAGTTTGAAGTGCTACCACTCAGAGTAATGCGGAAACGGAGAGCATGCGCTAACGTTTGGATGATGAGTAACTGCAACAAAATGCCCAGACATATGCTGATGTCCCAACATAAGCTGATATATTAAAAAAATTCCGAAGGAATATTCGTGTGATACAACAATACAGAGCTTGTATAATTACAATTCTTACATGGTAACTATACAACCTTAAACCAAGCCCTAACTAGACTTGGGGCAATGAACCTAACTCAGTTAATCAAACAATTTGACTAGGCCGGTGTCTAGTGGAAGTCTCCCCGAATTCACGGCGACTCACTGACTGAACCACATATACGAACCCTTTCTAGACACCAAATGATTTGAAGTAACCTTATTAGATTCATGCCAGAAGGTAGGCTCTGTTAAACTTCTTCCGGCATTTGCTTTGACCGGTGCCTCTTCACGGCTCTATCCATCAGTGCCTCTTCACGGCTCTATCTACCGGTGCCTTCTCTGTTCCAGGTTCCTTTCCTGAACTTTAGTCAAATCTGAGGTCCAATACCCATCGGACCTCAGGTAACAGTTAACCTCATATGAAAAGTATAAACAGTATATATGACAGATATTCACAGTTTGGAAAACAATCAATCATGAATCAACCAATCATATCAAAGCCATACAAGACATATGAGAGTTAAAGTTATCGACGCGAACGTACCTTTCACCATGTAATCGCCAAACGTCCGGCCTTTTGATCCGACTCCGGACTTCCGGATATCCTATACGTTATTGTCGGATTATTATATGATTTTTGATAAATATCATATTGGTTAGAATAATATCCTAAAGTTTGAATTTACCTTTCTACCCTTGGTGGATTAATTATTACAACTTTGCCCTTACATTTTCTTAAAAACGCTATGCTGAGTTTTCTGGGTAGAATTTTCGGTTAATTTTGAAAAATCATAACTAAAGCTACAAAAATAGAAACGAGGATCCGTAAAATTCCCGGAATCCTTAGCATGTCTATTTTCAAGGAAAAATAATTTTATTTACCCAGATTCCACTAAAAAGTCCCAGTTTTCATTTTTCTCAACGTTGCCCAGAATTTCGCCCAGAAAAATAGCCTAACTTCAACCGGTTGTATCTCTTTGTACAGGAATCAAAACGCTACATATTATATATATTCGGAAAGCCCTACATATCTAATTTATATCTGGAAAGTTTCGTGATTTATGGGCTTCATTTTCAACATAAAATATTAGCATTTCTATCGCATGGGATGAAGTTCTCGTCCTTTTCCTATTCTGAGTCCAACCCATTAAACAAAATTAAGTCGTTTACACATGGGATGAAGTTCTCGTCCTTTTCCTTATGCAATGTCGACCAGAAGGGGAGGGAAGCCAATTCTCATCAGAGGTTGCTTCAGCACGAGCTGCGTGATGAGGAATAACTAACGTCACCACTTGAGCATCCCGGTGGGCCGGAAGGGAGGGAGCCCAAGTCTCATCGACTCGCATCTTTCATTACAAGACTTGGTGCTTAAGGCCCAAATTTTAATCCAAGGCTTCTTTTTTTTTTTTGCTATTCCACTCGGTTCACTAGAACCTTTGATTCCAACTCATCCGAATTCACTCTAAGTCAGGCCCACAGTCACTACTACAAAAAACGTCAAAAACGTCCTGAATTAGAGGCAATTAACGTCCTTTTTGAGAAGGACGTCTGACTGGGGGTAGTTGTAAAAATAGTCTATAAGGCATCCTAGGTTAAATATAGGACGCCTTAAAAAAGGCGTCCTATTGTCGATTCAGGACGCCTTTTTTAAGGCGTCCTACACTTAATTCAGGACGCCTTATTTTAAAATCAGGTCGCCACAAATCCCTGATTTTAAAATCAGATTTGTGGCGTCCTGATTCTAAAATCAAGTCGTCACAAATCCTTGATTTTAGAATCATACCACAGATCTGATTTGTGGCATCCTGATTCTAAAATCAGGTCGCCACAAATCCCATCAAATTTGTGGCGTCTTGATTCTACAATCAGGACGCCACAAATCAGGACTTCCTGATTTTAAAATCAGATTTGTGGCGTATTTCTTCCTCGTCGCGATAGAAGCAATTATAAACGCCCGCATTAGACATAGTATGACGAGTTATTAGATTAGACAGACGAGACTACGCGCAAAAACAATGTCCACAATTCTCTTCATCCATCAACTATTTCACAAATTCCCCAACATGATAAATGACAATAATAAACTCAAATATGATGTAAAAACATCGAGACACCTTAATACAAGTGTCCACCACCAAGGAAGTAAAAATTGGAAGAGGCTATTCAAGCATTTGGCTAGAAAACAAGAAAACAAGAGCACCATGAAGAGAATTCAAAAAATATTAGAAACAGAAATTTCCTACTAGCTATACATGTACTGAATTTACCTTGAACAAATTTAAACGTTAATCTAGCACATAATTTTTTATTAAAAAATTTCTCACAGCAAGTGTTTATCAAAATATTCAGAATCTCCTGAGTGTAACCACAAATAACAATTGACTCATCACAACCCTGAAAATGTTAGATGAAAGAGGTTGTATTTAGAACTAGAGGGAGAGCAAGTGAAAGATGATGATAACTCACGGCTCTATCAAATTCCAACATAAAGCATCTTTTAACATCTTTTTTTTTTTTTTTTTTTTTTTTTTTTTTTTGTAGGTTTGCAGCCACACCGATCTCGCCTTGAAGTCAAATTAGAAAATTTGGGGTATGTGTAATGCAAAACAATGACTTCATCCAACTTGATCTCACCGTAAAAGAATAGGCATTCACTTACGCATGAAATAAGGGCGAAACAATATACCTGGCCCATTAACTATACTGACAAACATTTCCCCCAAATTATTAGCGAGACCCATGAACAATAGAAACAAAATGGTATGAATATGCCTAAAAGCGAACAATTAATTTTTTGGTAGGATGGTAAGACCGATCAATATAGATCAAGACACATCATGAAAGTCAAAAGTGTGTACTTCCGAAAAGTCACATCCAATTGAGTTATTTGCTGAAGAATTAATCCTTACCCCAAAAAAATCCTTTTCCTAAAATAAAAGAAATTACATAAGAAGTTAACCAGAATCTTGGGAGTACCATAAAGGCATAAACCGTATTAGCACTTAAAAATTCCAAAACCATGACTTACTAGAAGTTGATTGACTATTGACCCGAAAAGAAAGTATAACACCGGTTTACAATCTCTTCAACAATATCAGTTGAATCGGCTTAATGAAAAGAATTAATAAATAAATAAGAAAAATACCTTGTTAAGAGGCTCCTTGATATCATTCCTTTCAACACTTTGCTCTCCGAAACAGAATATTGCAACAACATGTTAATTAATACCAACATTGGAGTCAAAAGGGCCAAATAAATCATTTGAATCATTGCCCATGGAATGATATAACTAATTCATATCAACATTATTGGAGTGACTTCAAGATCTAGATAAAGTTTAGCACTCACATAATTTGAAAAAATAACCATATTAACATTCCTGTGCACATCCGACAACAAATTTGTCTTAAAGAATACTCTCGTGTTCTATTTGGATATAGCAGCTCATCGGTGTCAAGATGGATGATCCGGTCCATGCCGAGAATCCGAATATGAAAATATTGCAAAAGAAAACCAAAGATCTTAACATAATTATAAATATGAAAAAATGCTGATTGAATACTTTAATTATAGTAATCGTAATCCTTACCCTTGCCTTGAATAGCTCATCGGTGTCAAGATGGATGATCCGGTCGTTTACTTTGAGCATAAAAAACAAGAGGAAACTCCGGTCTTTATTTTTTCTTTTTAGTTCGGATGGCGATTTTGGATGCTATGCAAAATTTAGTATTTGGTCATTCCAACAATATTGCACACACTACTCGTAGTGTGAATTTTGGACATGAAGCGCTAGGGGAAAATGCAAATTAAAATATCCTACATGAATACTTCTTCATTAAATTAGAATCAGGTTACTTCAATCACTAGGGTGTCCAAATTTGGTAATAACCAGTATAGAGAAACTAGGTAATAATAACCAAATTTGGTTAGATACGTGTAAGTTTAACATTTAACATAAAGGAATTTCAATCAAGATTTAAGTTTCAAGTGTAGAAAATAGCTAATTAGCTATATATAATCGAAAGTGGTGACGGGTTTTCAAGATAGCCATAGACAATGATATATTAGATGAATCTGTGTAAATTATTCATCAAAGCTTATAAGATATCAATATTTGCCACTACAAAATGAATATTTCAGCTCCTCCATTTAAGCCTTTAACATATTTACACCAAAGAGTGAAGACACATACATACAAGACAGTCACCACTCTCCGGTCTTAACCCACTTAGTGAGGTCACTAGTCACCACTCTCAACATGTTGTATGGATGCATACGCCCATCTAACCATATTTCGGTCAAGTCTATGAACAGAATAGCAAGCTACCCATCTCTATTAATCAATTTTCCATGTGATTGAAACTCCCAGTTTCACTATCAACTCAAACACCATATTGAAGGACTTATGGCTGGAAAGGAAGCTACATTGCAAAAGTAAAAGGTTAATTACATCTTGACCAATTAATATTGTTCAAGTCTCGAATAGAAGTGCGAGACCACCCATCTCTCATGGAATGTTATGTCTAGCTATGTATATCTTCCCTATTTCATAATCTCAACTCAAAGTTAAAATACTCTAAGGACTTCACTGGAATCAAGCTCCATGACTATGATAAAAGATAAGACTTCCAACAAGATCCATATAGAAGATTCTGAAATGGCAGCTCATTATTATGACATGCCAAAACGTAATTCATCAAACAACACAATTTCATTCTAAAATAAATTAACATGTAAATATATAAATTCAATAGACATATTACAACTACGTTTTTAACTTAATGTACAGCTCACGCACTACTAATCTACAGAGATGCAGGGCTAGCTGGTTAACAAATTGGCCACCAAAAGATGTCAAAATTAAATTCCAAGATGATGCCTGACTTGCCTTTTGCAATCCCTCATCTTCCCTGTGAGTTCTTCCAGTTGCTTACTTTGTCTATTGGAATCTTTAATCTTATCCAACTTCTGGAAGCCATTATTGTATGCAAAGGGTAAAAACATTTATAGTCGATAAAGGGATGAACAAACTAAATGTATATGCAAAACACTTGTTACCGAAGACGGACAACAAGAGGAAGAACGAGTGCAGTGACAGTGGCTTTCGAAGAGGAGGCAGCGGTGCGACGGCAGGAGAGGGAGGGAGAAATGACAGGCTTTCCGGAACTAGGGCAGAGTTGCTCGACTCGTGAGAGAAGTCGGGGCTGGATGTGTGAGAATGCGAGCGAGCGAGACAGGCGGCGAGCAAGCGAGACCGGCGGCGACTGAGCGAGACCGGCGGCGATTGAGCAAGACCGGCGGCAAGTGAGCGAGGGTTTTAGGACGATGGTGAGACTGAAGGCGTACAGAGATGAACGAGTGAGAGTGAGAGTGAGAGCGAGAGCATGAATAGATCTGATAGGCACTAGTTCTAAAATAATTAATGCATTTTTTGGGCGTCCTGAGACTTATTCAGGGCGTTAAAAAATTTAATTTTGGCGTTCTGATTCTAAAATCAGGTCGCCAAAAAACTTTTTCGGCGCTAAAATGTGTAAAAAAATTAATTTTATGCGACCTAAATATATTTTAGGACGCCTAAAATTTCATTTTGGTGTCCTTATTTTAATTTTAGGTCGTCAAAAAATTTTTCGGCACCAAAAAATTCCTCAAAATGCACCAAAAAATTAATTTTAGGCGATCTAAATATATTTTAGGACGTTTAAATTAATTTTAGACGTCCTAGAATTATATTTAGGACGCTTAAGTCTCAAAATTCGGCCATATAATTACAAAATTGACACCGCCTATAATTTTTACTTCCTTTTTTAAAATAAGGACGTCTTTTAGGGAAGTAATATTCACTTTTTGTAGTAGTGAGTTGTGGGGAAAGTTATTAAAGAGATAGTTATCATGGGAAAAAGCCAGGCGACTAGATCTAGGACCCAACTCATGTAACCACACGTGTGGCTTGTTCACCTCCTTAGCATAGGGAAGCCATAAATTGTTTTTCTTAAAAAAAAAAAAAAAAAAAAAAAAAAAGCGAATTTTATTAAATGAGTCACTTGCCAACTAGGATTAAAATGATGCGAGCTTTTAACATGTTTTAATTGGACAAGGTTTAGATGATGACATGGAACTCTTAGAGTATGTAAGTAGATTTCTCACTTTATAAATAAATTAAACTAATGGCGCATTTAGATTAATTAACCATCTATTGACTTGTATAATGAAAGAACATTTTTTACAATGGCTTGTAAATTAAGGCACAGGTGCTTTCTAGCACATTAAGTGAAAAAATATCACAGTTTTGACCAAGAAATGAGAAAAGTTCATTAAAGATGAAAAGAGAAAGTCAATTAGATTGCCACATGATTTTGAGAGATTACGAAGATCATCATGATTATACGTATACTTATATTTATATTTGATGGATTTACGAAATCTCACATAATGCACGATGCCTCACAACTTCCCCTCCCAACTCCCAAGTGTCAATCATGTCCTCGTGGGGGAGTTCAAAGCTTTATGCTTTCTTTTCCATCTTAAATCCAGGAGTTAGATAATTTATTTTTTAAAACATATATGTACTGAATTTTTTAAGATATATCTTTTAATCATTTGGTTAAAACTATTTGTTTTACACAAAACCCTTCATTTTAGATTTGAGAAAGCAAACCCGCTCCATTAGCTCATAAAAAAAATAATTCTATACCTTCAAAAAAGATCAAGAGTCCTTCATATTCATATAATATTAATCAGAAACTATGAAAAAACATGTTATTTACAAATCATGAATAATATAGCTTATCTCAGTCTGTACAAAGCATAAGATTCAGTACCCACATTCTAGTTTTATTAATTGGATTGACATCAACACTCTCAAATCATTTAGATATCAGAAATATAGGCCTTGTTTGTTTTGGTTTTCAATTTTTTCACTCCAAACAGTTTTATAAAATTATTTTTCAAAACATGTTTTGAGAATAGAATCCAAACTTTATAACTAAATCTTATTATATTGATACACCAATAGCCACTGTTATCCTACTCGGTGAGATTGACTATAGGATCACACGACGTCATTGAACTTCATCTACTCAAAAAAAATATACAATTATCAACGGAATTGCAAAAATTAGTCACAGAATTTCATTTTGTCGCTAATTTTGCCGCCAATCGACAATTGTCAACGGCAGTGACATGGCGGCAGTCGTATGTGAGGGTGGCCAGCGAGAAGACATGAAAACAATCATCCTGATGTCTATGGCGGACAGTGATGACCTCAAACAAAGAAAGAAGGAGCTTCTCGCTTATCAAAAACAAAAAATAAGAAATAAAACAATAAAAAAGAAAACATTTAAAAAGTTGTTATGCATGCTGAAAATAAATTACTAAATAAGTTGTTTTTTTTTTTTAAAGAAAAAAATTCTTCTTAAAACAAGAAAACAAATAAGGCGTTAAAATGCTGGATATTATTGGCTTCAATTCAACTCGTTTGCTCTCAAGCCAAAGGTACATTATATATATATATATAATGAACAAACACTGCACGGGTGAAAGGTTTACATTTGCTTTTTCGGCCTAAGAAGCATCTTACTTATCATTAGTTAGGTATGCTTTTCACAAAGCATACTATAAATATATATTCTCCCACTCATACAAAAAGGTCAGTTTCACAAAACCTCTTTCTCTCTCTCTTGCACGCGTACACACACATGCACAATCATTCTTTCACAATTAAAGCTACATAGTGACCCCCATATGCTGATCATTACGTGTGTGTGTGTGTGTGTTTGTGCCTCGGAAAGTGGTATTAATAGAGGCTATCTGCAGAGACCTAGCTAGCTAATACAGCATCATCAGCACACAATAATGGACAACGTCTGGGTTGTGTTTGTGACAGCCTTAATTCTGTTCTTGTCCATTGTGGTCCTTACCTTCTTCCAAAAACGATTCAGAATCAAAAGTTTTAAGTCCAGAGATAATCATCAACTTCCCTTAGGTTCTATGGGATGGCCTTTCATCGGTGAAACCGCCGATTACGTTTCGTCTGCTTATACTGTTGGCCCCGACGCCTTCATCAACAAGCGACGCAGCATGTAAGTCTATATATATGTGTGTGTCGTGTGTGTGTGTATGTGTTTATATCCACAAACACCATATGATAATACATGCACACACAAACACTCTTATATGTTGATTCATGGCTATCATGTGTTAACTGTCTTATATTGGTCTTCACTTAGTATATGTTTGTTAGCTGTTTGATGTTATGGTCACTTGCTATAAAAAGATGCAATGCATTTAGTTATAGTCTGACGATATTGTCTAATGTTCACGCCTCTCATGTTAGGGATAGATAACTAGGATATGGGTGTGATGACTTTTAATATTGTCGGCGTTGAAACTATCACCACTTACGGTTAAAACGTGTCAAGATGGGAGGTTTTAGACCTTATAAAGTGTCTGTCTTTCGTTTCCCTCCCCATCTTACAATGATGGTCATAGTATGGTGGTTTCAAACTTCATCATGATCTTAGGGTTTTGCAACTAAACAGTACACTTGTTATCATGTTGGGTACAGTATCTGAGTTTCTTTTTTTTTTTTTTTTTTTTTTGGCATCTGGGTTGTCAGAATCAAAAGTGGCTATAGCTTCAAATTAAAGTTCATCAATATGATCTCAAGGTTTTGCAGAAAGAGAATAATCTAAGGACACTACGCTCTTTTTCTTTGTTTTAGGTATGGGAAGGTGTTTAAGTCTCACATGTTTGGGAGTCCAACAATAGTATCGACGGATGCAGAAGTTAATAGATTTGTACTACAAAGTGATGCAACAGTTTTTGTTCCATGTTATCCAAAGTCTGTGTCTGAGCTCATGGGAGAGTTGTCGATTCTGTGTATCAATGGAAGGCTTCACAGGAAAATACATCGCCTCGTTGCAGGTTTTTTCAAGTCTCACAGGCTTAAGTCTCAGATTACTACAGAAATGCAGAGTTTTGTCCAACAATCTATGGCTAATTGGAGCGAGGATCGCCCAGTGTTCATCCAGGATGTCGCCAAATCTGTTAGCTCTCTCTCTCTCTCGGGCTTTTGTATGGTTATACTGAGAATACTTTCATGGAGAATTACTAGTACTACCTCCAATCCTAATTATAAGACCGAATTAATATTTTTTTGGAGAGATTAAGGAAGTTAAATAAGTTATTTAATCATATCATATTATGTTATGTATCATTAAATTATATATTAGTTTATTAGTCAAACTAATTAATTTAGAGAAAAAAATAAAAATAAAATACTCGGAGTAATTTAATTAGCTTTTTAATCTTTTTAAAAAAGTCAACTTGGTCTTATAATTAAGACCAGAGATAATAATTATTTACTCATGTATGTCTTTCTTCTTTATGCCGAACATGCATAAGAGTTTTTTTACCCCAAAGCTGCATGATGAAATATTCCTCTCGCCATCTCTGACTCAATCTCTATGTTTTATGTTGTCTTAAAGTAATTATTAATGTTTGAGTTGTCTCTGGCTCGTACCTAAGTTCAGAGATCACATAGCTTGAACATGGAAAAAAGAGAAAGTTATCCTTTTTTGATTACTAATGGGGTTCATAATAATTTTTAATAAATTATACTGCGCTGAAAATGAGAACCACAATTATGAGTTTCACACTCTTTTTGTTATATATATCTATATTTTAAAATTTGCAGATTGCCTTTCAATTCCTAGTCAAGACATTGATTAGTCTAGATCCAGGTGATGAAATGGATCTTCTAAGGAAACATTATCAAGAATTCATCTCTGGATTCATATCTCTACCTATAAACCTACCAGGAACTAAGCTTCATCATTCTTTACAGGCAAGTCAACGAAGTAAAAACAAAAAAAAAAAAAAATTAATTGATTTCGTTAATGTATATATAATTATTATTAGTGACTTTAATTTGATTTTGGTTTCATCAGGCCAAAAATAAAATGATGAAAGTAGTGCAGAAAATTATCCAAGAAAAGAGAGATAGAGGGCTCTATAAGGATCCAAAAGATGTAGTGGATTTGCTACTGAAGGATGCAAGTGGGCATTGTGATAAATTGATAGCAGATAATGTAATTGATATGATGATTCCAGGAGAAGACTCTGTGCCTGTTCTTGTTGCTTTAGCTATCAAGTACCTATCAGAATCTCCTCTTGCTCTCCAACAATTAACGGTAAATATATATATATATATATAATATATGCCATTTCTTGAACATTATTTGTCATTTTCTCAGGTTTGGAAATAATATGCAGGTACATTAGAGATGGTTTGATAAGAACTCTCTAGATAAGGTTTAGTACACTGTTGGTCCTTAAAGTTTGATCAATTTTTGGTTTTAGTCCCTATAGTTTCATGAGAACTTTGTTTAAATTCAACAACCACGACCAGAACCCCTTTGGATAATTGCATTCTAAAAGCTAGCTTATGAGATAGTACAAACCAAGGTTCATATAAATCTCACATAAGAATCTTATGTTTCCAATGTAGAATAAATTTGCCTTACAATCTCACATGGATTTTTTGCTTCCCATTTGTCAATGCTTATGAACTGTTTGTGTTGGCATATCACAGACCACATGTGGCCATAAGAAAGCCATGAAACTAATTTCCTTATGACTAGTGTTACTTACTTTTTTGATGAACCCCTCATCACAGGAGGAAAATATGAAACTTAAGAGACTCAAAGACCAGAATGGGGAGCCTTTAAGTTGGAAAGATTACATGTCATTACCATTTACTCAAAAAGTAAGCACTTGGTTTCTCTTTGAAGAAATTACATCTAAAAGAAAAACTAAATAAGAAAACACCATATACACTTTCTGAACTATTTTTTTTTTTTTTTTTTTTTTTTTGGGTTCAATATTTCAATTTATACAGGTTATTACAGAAACTTTAAGGATGGGGAATATTATAATGGAAGTATTCAGAAAGGCCATGAAAGATGTTGAAGTAAAAGGGATTTCAATACCAAAAGGATGGTGTGTTTTTACATATTTTAGATCAGTTCATCTAGATGACACTATCTATGATCATCCTCACCAGTTTAATCCATGGAGATGGCAGGTAAGACAACAACATCCTGTATATTCTCTTCATTTATTTGTGTTATTGTTGTAGCTTTTAAGTTATTGAATTTGGAGATTTTTTATATATAACAGAACAAGGACATGAGCAGTACCAGCTTCACCCCATTTGGTGGGGGACTAAGGCTTTGTCCTGGTCTTGACTTGTCCAGGTTGGGAGCTTCCATCTTTCTCCACCACCTTGTTACTCGATTCAGGTAACTCCTCTCTGTGTGTCTTTGTTTGTCCTGGTGGGTCATGGATCAAATGTCTTTTTGTTGCAAATAGGCAAATATGGAATTATGTAGTGAAGTAGTGAAATGCATGGGGCTAGAAAGCTTCACACACTCCACTAGAAAGATTATCTAATTCTAATGTGATCTCCTATCAAATTTTGCTAAAAAAGCTTAAGAGTTGTTTGCTAGTCTTGGACCCTTTTAAGTGTTTGTGTTCTTGTTAATGATGAGAATGGCTCAAAAGTAATCATATCCAAATAATAATTTCAATTTATTAAGTAGGTAATGTAAAGTACGGAATTTGATATATGAGCTGGACTGATAATCACTACATAATCTACATTTTATCATTTTATGTTTTATATTGATATTGGTTACTAACATAGAAGTGCAAAATTATCAAATCCACTTCTAAAGTAAGATTAACATTCTTTTCTAATCATGATTAACTTGAATTGACAGATGAGTAAGACAACATGATCCTCCTAAATATTATTTGTAGGATTTGAATTTTTACGCATGTGCTTCTATATATGAAGATATGTCTTTACAAGTTGAACAAGAATATCTAGGCCCTAGGGTCTAGCTTAGCTTGGCCTTCATAATATGCAATCCTATCTCCATATCTCTGGTGATCTTGTTGATCTCTCCCTTTTCATCACATGCACTTTGTGAAGACGGAATCAATTCTTTGTTCAGATTAATTAGTTTGTCCTAAACACTTCAAGGGCCAAAAAAAAAAAAAAAAAAAAAAACTCTGCTGATCAATGCCAGTTTATAATTATCAGAGAGACAGAGACAAGTATCTTAGGATTTTTGTTTCACATGCATATTGCTGCAGATGGTCAGCAGAAGAAGACACAATAGTGAACTTCCCCACAGTAAGAATGAAAAGGAGAATGCCAATATGGATAAAGAAAGTGAAGCTGGATTGAGCTGCTTTTTGTGGACCAAAAAAGGCACAACGAACAAAATCATGCTGAGAAGAAGAAAAGAGAGAAAGGTAGGGGACAAAGAGCTTGGCAAATGTAAACACATGTGTGCACTGTATTGGATCTATTTTGCAGATATAAACAATAAACGACTCACTTTTTTTTTTAGGACAAAACACTTAGATTCCTCTTCTAGGCCTTTACTTTTTACCATACCTTTTTTCCTTTGTTTTTACTCTGTTTTTCTTTCTGTCTTTGGAGGAGATGTAAGGTGGTGTGAGTTAAGTGGGTATGGACAATAATAGTTTGAGTTTTAGGGTCCTATAACATACAGTGGCAATGGGATTGTTTACAGACAAGTGCTAATAGCACTTTTGGATCAGATAACCAAAACAAATCAGTTACAGTGTTCTTTTGAATACTTTTACTCCCTCCAATCTTTTATATAAGATATATTTACCTAATTGATTAGATTAATGAACCTAATCAAGTTAGTTTATATGACATATATATATATATTCCCTCATTCAATCTCTTACTTGTTGATGGAGCATCAATAGGGGTAAATTACGAAAATATTGATAAATATGAAAAATATACTCCTATGTTCCTTAATATAAGACATATTTACCTAATTTGATTAGATTAAAGAAGTTAGTTAATATGACATGTATTTTCTAAAACATCCTAGTCATCTTCCTTAATTCTCTTATTCTCTCTCCTCCTTAATATTGTTGAAGGAACATCAATAGGGGCAAATTAGTTAAAGATTGATAAATATGAAAATTATGTCTTATATTTAGGACCAAGATCAATTCCTCAAATATTATTTATATTAAGGACAAGAGAAAGTATCTTATACTTAAAACCAAGATCAATTCCCCAAATAGTGTATATCTTATGGCCTCAACTAGAAGTATATATACTTAAGATCTGGTAAGATTTTAATATATTTGGTTTACAAAGATAGCAATCAAACCTCAACTAACATGAGGTTTAATTCTTCATTATTAATTGGGTGTCATCTCATCACACCACAAATCCAATTTTCCCTATGATGAGAATATTTTGCTCAAGGATTGATATTGAAGGCTTAGGAATATCATAAACAGGTTGCATTACATCTAGTAGGGTACCTATTATACAGGGCATCTTCTACCAGTAGTTTTTGATCTCAAATATAAGTTCTTAACAGCCTCACTAAGTAACTTTTCTAACATTTAACTCTTATTATTGATTGAGGTTTAAAGTTGGGAAAATTAAATAACATTATTTAAAAAAAGGCAAAGTTGAAAAAATTAATCAGTTAAGGACAAATTTATTGACTTAACTGTTCCCGTATACATGAGAATTAGTTGGTATTGTTCGTTTAAAACAGCGATTGTGAGTGTTTAAAAACAGTTTTTCAATCATGATTTATGAAATACAAGATAAGTATGTGAGAGGAGTGTTGTCTCGACTTATGTGCATAAACACTTATAAACTTGACAATCGCACAATAACAGCTTTCAAAGTGCATCATCATATCACCCTTGGCCAAATGAAAAATGCTTCATAAGTTGCTCTTTTGTTTTCCGATCTTATCCACTTTCGACTCTTACCACCTTAATTAATTTGTATGTCCTTACCTCAAACTATCAACTATTTCACTATTGTAAATCATAAATGGCTTTAATTAAAGTTCAAACCTGTGTTTTGGTTGATATATATATTCATTTGGTTTTCTCTCACATGCTAACTCAGCCCATGTTAAATACTTTGTTAAAAGAGTTTTGCCACTATTGTAATCCTTCCCAATTCAACTCCGATTAGTTGTATCATCATTGCAATCCAAATATAAAATTTTCTATTATTAACTAATTTCTTATCAAGTCTTTTAAAAATATAAATATAAATATTTCGTGAATTATAAATATTCATGGGTATTTTAAAAATAGACATCAATCATACCCAAAATTTGGACACTTAAAATTTAGTATCCGCCAACTACCTTGGGCATTTGTGATTTATCGATATGCTTTTATACCGCTAGGCCCGAGTTCAAGAGCTGGCATGCTTAGAGAAAGGCAATAATAATAATAATATCCTATAGAGGTCAAATTAAATTATTAAATATATTAACAAAAGAAATAGAATTTTTATAAAGTCTCGGGGAGGTAATATAATTTTCAACCAGTCCAAAAAAATATTGAATATTAGTGAACAGAAATAACATTATGTTTTGATGATAAATGATTAAATTAATAACCTTTACACTTTGACCTAAAACATTTCAGGGCCTGGTTCATGTCATTTTATCAAGGTCTACATAATGCCAAATCAATATGAGAAAAACAGCAACCACCGGAGAGACTTTAATGGAAACAGTCATTTACGGAGTCCACATAAGGTGCTTATAGCTTATGTGCTTATTACATGCTTATACCTCAAATTGAGGTATAAGCATCTAATTTTTTTTTTTTTTATATATTGTATTTATTTATATTTAAATTATGTGCTGCTTTCTGAATTTTTTTTACACCTAATATCTCAAATTAATTAGTTTCCATGATACTGGTGTTACATACAAATATTTTTTAATGTAGTACTGGAAACTAATTAATTTGAGATACTGAGTGCAAAAAAAAAAAAATTCAGAAAGTAGCACATAATTTAAATATAAATAAATACAACATATTAAAAAAATTAAAAAATTACATGAGCACATAAGCTATAAGCACCTTATGTGGACTCAAAAGGTGGCAAAATCCAGAAATAAAAACTATATTAAACAATTTTATATAGTAGTAATTGATAGTTCACCAAATAAATTATCCAGCATAATAATGAACTAAAAATTTGGGTATGTTACCAATTTCAAGGCCATTTGAGAGATTGCTCATTGTTTTAGAGAAAATACTGAAAAACACCATAGTTGAAAATACTATCATAAGCTCTCCCCTTGATGAAATTAAATAGTTGTTTAGATGAGTGTCTGTATTTATAAATTCACTTATCAATACATGTGAATTATTCTATTAGAAGCTCTTATAATATGATTTGTGAATTTTTATTTGCACACTTGTTATTTTGCTCCAGGTAGTTGTTAAAATGTTTTTAAAAACAAAGTTCCTATCAAATTATATCAAGATTTGATGAAGTATAAGAATTTTAATAGAGGATCTAGCCCATTCCTTTGGGGTTTCTATGAATTTCGGGACCAAAATACCAATATAATAAACGACATCGTAAAACCCTACGCCGTTGCAGATCTAAGATTCCAAGGTTAGGGAAGATGTCCTGGTGGATGCACCACGTTTGATTGCATCGATCCTCCTTTTGGCAAATTCGGTTTGCTTCTATAACTACGCTTTCTCTCGCGACAACCCTCAAGTCCTCGTTTTGCACGCGAAATATATTTTGTGGTTGGCCGGTGCGTTGACCCTTCACTCTTTTATCAAGAGGATATATTCTTATAATGTTTTAGGCTAAATATATTGGCATGCTCAATTTGTTGTAGTACTCTAACCAAATATGAACAATTTCGGCATTGATGAAGGAAAACAATACCTAGATAAAGAGTACATATAATCGAGATATATATGACTTGAGAACATAAAAAGTATAATAATATTTCCAACCGGTATAATCTTAAAAATGCATTACACAACACCGTATATAAAATCATAATCTAAGGGTTATGTCCTAGCTAGTAATGTACGGTTCAAACGATCTCTTGGTGTGAAATGTTGTCATCGCCAGGTCTCCTTCAAATCCATCGTCTTCTTGGTCCTTCTTTTGCAGGCCAGAAACCAAGTAATGACTTCCAATATGAGAGCCGCACAGCCCAATGAAACAATGACGCCAAAATAAGCATTCTTCCATGTATGGGAGGAGTTTGAAAGGGAGAAGCCTCTAAACATGTTGAAGATAGAGAGGGCGATGACTCCATAGCCAACGACGTAGTGGAAGACGTTCCAGAAGATTCTGGCCTTGTGATGTTTGTCGTCCGAGGAATATAGCAGCCAGACTTGGACGGAGATGCGAGACAAACACGGTGATTCCAATGGAGGCATGAGCAAAACCGAAGGAGACAGAGACGACAGAGACGGGGTTGACAAGAAGATTCCGAGAGCGAAGCCAAAAAGTGCCAATGATATAAGCTGAGTCGACACGCTCGTGTAAATGAAACCATGTTGATCCAGCGGCCTCGAATGTTTTTAGATAACGTCCCATCATTGCTCCTCTTGGCATAAGAATCCCCCAGCCTATTCCGTTCAATATTCCATGGACCTGCACGCCGAATACAAAATCCGATCCGAAAGTTATTAATTAAGAGTTAATGAATTTAAGATATTCTAAAAACATTGATGATTTCGAACAAGTGACTATTTACCGTATTTCATTGTTTTTCTAATTCCACCGCAGAATTATCTTTAGAAATAATTAATGCAATAGGGAAAGTTACCTTTCTTATTAAAATCTTGGAGTTTTGTAGACTGGCCTCATGATCGAAACTTTGCCGGTGAGAAAATCTATGTGACCAACGATTTGAGGTTGGCTCCGTAAAAGGCATGAGAGAGAAGACTATCATCATCTCGAAACAGGACCTTCTTGCCAAACATGATTAACCAGCTTTGAATTCCCAGGAAGTTGAAAGCTTGCATATAAGATCATCATGCCATCCTCGAAACTCGCAGAAACTCCAAAAACCTTGAAACTCAAACTCCGTCCCTCCAACGTCGTACCATAAGAGGTTACGGGAGAGGTATAAGCCGCCATAGTTCCGTCAGATTTATGAAAAGCAACAAACGCCTGAGAGCCCACCATGCCTGTAGATGTTGGGTTAATAGCCCAAGCGATCCAACTTTTATGGTTGGCTTTGTTCTTCTTGAAAGCGACATCGATCGAGTTCGAAGAGGAGTGGTAGGTCCAGTGAAGAGAAGAATCAAGAACGGGAAGGTCGTTACGTGCTAAAAACTTTGTAGTATTGAGAACTGGTATGATTTACAAGCTTGTGGTCGGGGTTGCGAGGTTACAGGGCCGATGGAGATGGTGATAAGCATAGAGTAGTGGGCCAAGAAAAGGGAAAGCTTGCGAAAGGGAGCCATGAGAGGAGAGATGAATAGAGAAGAGGGAACAAGGAAGAAGCCGTAGGGTTTTAGGAATGAGCTCTCATTCATGGCCAGCTACTAATTTATAGGGAGCGATTTGCCAAATATCTCATACAAAAGGATAATATATCATAAGTGTTAAATTTAGATATTAAAATGTAATAAGTTTCATTATTTTTGTTTTCATCGATTGCTTTCCCAGATATTTTAACAAGACTCGTACAAAGCTTAAGCATCGCATTTTTTTGCTTAATAAAAAACATTTAATTCATATCTTTTTATGAACGTTGACTATCAGCTGAGAATTTCGTCATTGTGATAGTTGTCTGTATATAGTTTTTTATTTTTTTTTTATGCATTTAATCTAATATTTGTAGCTTACTTTTTTGAGCGATACATTGAGTTTTGTGTTTTTTCAATAAAATATTTTCTTAGATTGAGTCTTCGACCATTACTAAAATTATCTGATCTCTTGACTTAGGGGTGATCTATCCTTTATTTTATTGTTAGTAATAATTCTTAAATGTTGAAAATGTGCACGGACATACTAATAAGAAGATTAATTTCCATCGGCCACAAAAAATCCATCTTACATCGATACTTTTAATAATATTTAAACCCATTTTGAGAAAATAGATTTTTTGTTTTTTTTTTTTTTTTTTTTTTTGCTCAGAAAAATTTAATAGTTTTTAAATATGTGAAGAATATGCATCATTGTTACGGATCAAGTGATGCTACAAACTACCGTATTTAATTGTTTTATTAACTTTATAAATTGCAGCGCCTATGAATCACTAAACACTCACTTTCTTTAAAAACATTTCTTCTAAAAAGGTCGGTGGATAATCCTTTATATGAAATGAACGTAAATTTGGAAACCCAATACTAACTATTATCATTAGGGAGCATATTCATTCTACTAAACCATGCCCCAGCATAAGTATCACCTCTGACATCTAGCTATTTATCTTAATTTTGAGCACCTACCAACTTTAAGAACTTAAAGGTTTAAATTTCCAGCTTTTAATTTCAATTCTCTAGAAACTTGGGTATATAACGTTCATCAAAATAATAAACTTACCTTAGACATCAAATAAGGCCGATAAAACCTAAAACATTTCAGGAACTAATTGGTTCATATCATTTTATCAAGGTCTAAATGTTGACAAATGCAAATATGAGAAAAACAGCAACCACCCTCGGGACTTTAATGGAAACAATCATTTATGGAGGTAGAAGAATGATATAACAGAAAGTACAGAGTTTTTATCAGATTTCAACTGCCAATGCTAAACTATAAGGTGGAAAAATCCAGAAAAAGCAAATTATATTAAACAATTTTATAATTCATAGTTCACCAAATAAATTATTGGGGAAAATGATAAAAAATACCATTTAAACTTTAAAATCCTGTTGACAACTACAGTAATTAGATTAACAAGAACAACAAAACAATTGACAACTCATTTTGTTGGAAAATCACCTATTTGAGATTTTGAAATTTAATGGTATTTTTACTAAATTATCCAGCATTTATAAACTAAAAAATTTGGGGTATGCTACCAATTTCAAGGCCATTTGAGGGATTGCTCATTGTTTTAGAGAGATACATATAAACACCATAGTTGAAAATACTATCACAAGCTCTCTTCTTGATGAAATTAAATAGTTGTTAAAACGTGTGTCTGTATTTATAAATTCACTCATCAATATAGGTAAATTATTCTATTCAAGCTCTTGTAATATGATTTGTAAATTTTTATTTGTACACCTATTATTTTGCTATAGGTAGCTGTTAAAATGTTTTTAAAAACAAAGTTCCTATCAAATTATATCAATATTTGATGAAGTATAAGAATTTTAATCTAGGATCTAGCCCATTCCTTTGGTTTTCTGTGAATTTCAGTAGTGACCAAAATACCAATCTAACAAACGACATCGTAAAACCCTACGCCGCAGATCCAAGATTCCAAGGTTAGGGAAGATGTCCTGGTGGATGCACCACGTTTGATTCTATCGATCCTCTATAACTCTGCTTTTTGAAGCTCCGTTCTTCACGTTCAATATTCTCCTTCATATTTTTTTCACCGATGAAAAACTTATTATCTCTTTGCTTGTTTTATTTCACGTTTTTAATATCCCGTTTTTTTATACTTTGTGTATACGTTTAGCAGTCTTCTTCTTTATGGGTCTCATCTCGCTTTGTTGCAAACTTAGGTCTTGTTTCAAACTTTTACTGTTGAAGATAGGAATTGAATTTAAATTATTATTTGGATTTTTTGAATTTTTGAATTATTGTTTGTATTTGAATTTGAATTATTGTTACTAGAATAAGTTAGTTAGAAAAGTAGAATATTTAAAAGGTTGTTACCTATAATTGTGCTTAGGTCTACTTGTATAAATTTACCTCATTCAAGAAGAAAAATAGGAATAAACGAATGAATGAAAAAGAGGAAATATTTCTCTAGATTGAATTTTAACATTTACCATGTTTTCAATGTTCGATAATCAGTTATTCCATACAGTCTTGTATTTGTGTTTATCTTTTTAGGCAACTTAAAATGGTTAAACGTAGCCGTGGTCAGAGAGAAAGAGACGTCGTACGTGACCGGCGGGGATATTTACCTGAAGGCCCTTTTTTTCATGAACCACGGATGCAACGCCGCATTTGCCTCCTCATCCGGCTATTTTGGAAGAAGAACTTGAAATTCATCACGCAGAAATCCGAGGTTGAGAGCGGATAATCGGAGGTTCGCCGAGGATCGAATGACTTTGCGTGGGAGCTTGCAGCTGCAATGGAGGAGATTCATCGGATGAATCTTGCCATTGTTGACCTTCGTTCGCAGCAAGAGCTGCGTTCTAGTGAATTTATTGAGAATGGGCTGGAGTAGGAATCGAGCTTCATGCAAACGAGCCTTTGAAGAAGGAGATCGCACAATTCCGAGCTAAAGCTCGAAACTTAATAATCTTAGACAAGAGCTTTGAGGGAAAGTTCGACACTCACCCAAGATCTTTCAAGGTTATAAGCCGATAATAAACAAATTCATCATGCCGAGGGCCGAGATTGAAGGCCTGCATCAAGAGCTTATGCGTACTAGGTTCGTGGTTTAATTACTAATAGGATGAGAATAACCCTTTGTTAACATGTTGATCAAAAACATACATTTTTGTCCATAAATAGACACGTTGTTATAAATTCATATATATATATATATATATATATATAAAATGTTAATCATTTACCCAAAAAAAAAAAACACTTGCAATACTTTTATAGATTCACATGGCCTCATCTAGCTTAATCCTAGAGCATAAATTGAAATTAAAATAATTCTGAATTATAATCCCTTGAGAATCATCGCTATTTTTTGTTAGAGAGAATCCTCATCCTCCACCTCGTTAACCAATATCTTTTATTGTTGGCCAGTGCATTGACCCTTCACTCTTTTATCAAGAGGATATATTTTTATAACGTTTTAGGCTAAATATATGGCATGCTCAATTTGTTGTAGTATCGTAACAAAATATGATCAATTTCGGCATTGATGAAGGAAAACAATACTTAGAAAAAGAGTACATATAATTAAGATATATATGATTTGAGAACATCAAAAAGCTACAAGTATAATAATATTTCCAACCGGTATAATCTTAAAAATGCATTACACAACACTGTATATAAAATCATAATCTAAGGGTTATGCCCCAGCTAGTAATGTACGGTTCAAACGATCTCTTGGTGTGAAATGCTGTCATCCGGAGAAGTTTCCTTCAAATCCATTGTCTTCTTGGTCCTTCTTTTGAAGACCAAAAACCAAGTAATGACTTCCAATATGAGAGCCACACAGCCCAATGAAACAATGACGCCAAAATAAGCATTCTTCCATGTATGGGAGGAGTTTGAAAGGGAGAAGCCTCTGAACATGTTGAAGATAGAGCGGATGATGACTCCATAGCCAACGACGTAGTGGAAGACGTTCCAGAAGATTCTGGCCTTGTGATGTTTGTTAGGTCTGAGGAATATAGCAGCCAAGACTTGGACAAATTCAGAGACAAAACACAGCGATTCCAATGGAGGCATGAGCAAACCCAAAAGGAGACGAAGAAGGGGTTGACAAGAAGATGCCGAGAGCGAAGCCAACAGTGCCAACGATATAAGCAAGAGTCTGACACGCTCTGTGTAAATGAAACCATGTTGATCCAACGGCTTCAAATGTTTTTAGAAAACGTCCCATCATTGCTCCTGTTGGCGTAAGAATCCCCCAGCCTATTCCGTTCAATATTCCATGGACCTGCATGCCGAATACAAAATCCAATCCACAGTTATTAATTAAGAGTTAATGAATTTAAGATATTCTAAAAACATTGATGATTTTAGAACAAGTGAACTATTTACTGTATTTCATTGTTTTTCTAATTCCACCAACAAAATTATCTTTAGTAATAACTAATGCAATAGGGAAACTTACTTTTTTTTATTAAAATCTTGGAGTTTTGTATACTGGCCTCATGATCAGAAACTTTGCCAGTGAGAAAATCTATGTGACCAACAGATTTGAGGTTGGCTCTAGAAAAGGCATGAGAGAGAAGACTATCATCATCTAAAACTGGACCTTCTTGCCAAACATGATTAAATAGCTTTGAATTCCCAAGAAGCTGAAAGCTTGCATATAAGATCATCGTGCCAACCTTGAAACTCGCAGAAACTTCAAGAACCTTGAAACTCAAACTCCGTTCCTCCAACGTCGTACCATAAGAGGTTAGGGGAGAGGTATAAGCCGCCATAGTTCCGTCAGATTTCTGAAAAGCAACAAACTCCTGAGAGCCCACCATGCCTGTGGATGTTGGGTTAACAGCCCAAGCGATCCAACTTTTATGGTTGGCTTTGTTCTTCTTAAAAGCGACATCGATCAAATTCGAAGAGGAGTGGTAGGTCCAAGTGAAGGGAAGAATCAAGAACGGGCAGGTTGTTACAGGCTAAGAATTTTGTAGTTTTGGGGAATTGGTATGATTCACAAGCTTGTGGTCGGGGTTGAGAGGTTACAGGGGCGATGAAGATGAAGATAAGCATAGAGTAGAGGGTCAAGAAAAGGGAAACCCTGCAAAAGGGAGCCATGAGAGGAGAGCTGAATGTAGAAGAGGCAACAAGGGAGAAGTAGGGTTTTAGGAATGAGCTCTCATTCATGGGTAGGTACTAATTTATAGGGAGTTGTTATGGACCCATATATTGGGCCTAATGGATATGCGGCCCAATGAGAGTATTTGCTACAGAATCCTTCATGTTCAGATAATAGGTGAGTCATCTTCTGATTGTGCTTATGATTCAGGACCGTACAGGTAGTGGAGCAGGCATTTGCAGAACTTGGGAGGCACGTCTTGCCTAAATAACGGATTTACTGTGACTAGGAGAGAAACCCTAGGTAATCCCTATAAATAGGAGGTTACCCACCAGGTGCACTCTCTACATTCTCTATTACATTATTTACTATTCAGCCTCACTGTACACACACACCACCCCTTTGGCGAAACGCCACCACTGTGTAGCACAGTGATCTGAGACTGCTTGTCAGTATCTCCTCTTTGAATATCATCGAGTAATCCTCTTTTCATAGGTGTTTTACTCATAAGCATCTTGGAGAGCTCATCGATCCTATATTAACATCTCCTAGCCTCATTGGGCTAGAAATTTATGTTATGCCACAGAACATTGGCGCCGACCGTAGGGACCATAAATTTCGATTCCCAAGCCACATAAGGCCAGTAACAACCACTGAGGATGGCAACTAGTACTCGGAGTCGCAGTCAGGCGTTTCGGCAAGATCGATTACTAGAGGGACAACCACAGCAGCCACGTGTGGAGCAAACGGTCCAATTTTCAGATTCTGATGATACGGCGAACTCCCCTCATCCCAGCCGAGGTATCCTACGAGAGCAGCAAGTGGAGTAACAAGATTTTCCTCCCCCATCTTTGGAGTTTCAGCTTGAGCATGCCGATGCCAAGTTGTTGCATAAAACGGTCAGTTTGTTGGCTTAGCGGATGGATAACATGGAGACCCATTTACGACTTCAAAGGGGAAGATGTCCGCTTATCCGGAAGATATAGAGCGGATGAGGCCAAAACGCATAGAGAAAAACAAATCGGGTACGGAACGTGATGGCGTGGCAAGAGGATGTCGGTCCACACCGAGGAGTTGAAAATCGTGAGGAGGGAGGATGAGGCGAGATAAGATTCATGAAGGCGAAACCGGAAGAATGTTTCATGCATAGAGAAAAACAAAGTCAATGCAAACATTCACCGGGTTATGGATACCGACTTATGACCATAGTAAAAATGATGGCGCGTGCCCAAGACCGACGGTGAAGGGCATGGAGAGTGTTCTAAGCCAATTTTCAGACGAGATCATGGCTTATCCAAAAGGTTTGGACTCGAGAGAGCTGCCCAAGTATGATGGGAGCCAGGATCCGCTTAATCACGTGAATAACTTCAAGATGGAGATCGGGGTTAAAGGAATCGTAGGGCATGTTATTCCCCGATTATTTGCTGGAACCCTAAGAGGGCTGGCTTAGGATTGGTTTCAGTCTCTGCCGCTGCGCTCTATCAAGGACATGAAGTCCATGGAACAGAAATTCTTGCTTAACTTTGCCATAAGTAGGAAGCAGCTGAAGACTGAGTTTCAGCTTGATCAGGTGAAACAACTGGTGAAGAAACCTTGCAGAAATATCTGGCACGTTTCAAGGATACGGCTCTTCAAGAACCCGGTTTGAAAGAGGAGGTACACCTTCATTGCGTCATAGCCGGCCTCAGTGGTTCGTCTCAACTGAAGAAGTCCTTGATGAAGCATCGTCCCCAAACCCTGGCCGAGTTCCGGGATAAGGCTAAAACTTACCTAGAGCTTGAGCAGATGGAGATGTTAAGCCAGGTATCAAAAGAAAGGGGAAAGAGTCCACCTCACAAAGGAAAAGAACCATACGAAGGTCACCGGCAAGATTCTCGTGGACGAAGCAGGGACGTTAGGCTAAAGGGGAGCAAGGCGGCAGGGAAATTTGATAGATACACTCCCTTGAAGGTGTCTCAGGCCCAGATTTGGAAAGAAGTGTCCGCAATAAAGATGAAGAAGGTGGAACGACCTCGGCCATTGTGAAGGGAAGCTACATTGGACAAGTCTTGATACTCGGAATTCCATTACCAGCATGGTCATACAACGAATAACTGTTGGGATTTGAGGGACGTAGTTGAAAGCTTTGTCCGGGATGGAAAACTTCATCGTTACGTTATTCAGATGCAAGGCTAGCATAGCAATAAGCATTAGGGAGGTCGGAGCAAGAGCCCACCTCCGGAGAGGAAAAGACAAGATCAGAAAAAGAAGCCAACAGGCAGTGATGATGAGTTCCCAAATTCTAAATATGCTTGCAACGTTATTAGTGGCGGTTTCGGGGGGAGGAGATTCAATCAGCCATCGGAAGAAGTACTTGAGAGAGGTGCTCTCCATTTGAGACCGTCCCGATTTTAAGAAAGATTTCTCAAGACCGGAACCTCCAGTGCTTAGCTTTACTAGGCAGGACTTAGAAGGCGTGCCCCCGAGGCACCATGACAGTTTAGTAATCACAGGAACCAAAGTGGATTGTTGTGTTAAGAATATTTTTATCGACAATGGCAGTGTGGTCGACATTATCCTTTGGGATGCGTTTAAACGGATGAGGTTTGATCAAGAAGACTTAAAGCCATGTCGGACTACGTTGACCGGGTTCAACGAACGGGATACCCATCCAAAGGGGTATATAGATCTCAAGCTGACGTTGGGAACAAGAGAAGCTTTCAAAACAGACTGAGTTAGATTCATTGTCGCTGATTTTCCTTCTCCATACAACGTAATTTTGGGCCGACCGACCATTCATGATTGGGACATGCTGGTGTCATCAAAGCATCAGAAGTTGAAGTTAATAAACAAGAAGAACCAAGTCATCATGGTAAGGGGCGATCAAAAGGAATCTCGACAGTGCTACTTCGACACGGTCAGAGAATCCAATAACGATTTAAAGACGGTATCTCGGGAAGATGAGGATACCTCGTCTAAAGCCGGTTTAAAGGGAAAGTCGGTTAACTCGGTAGAGTTGGATCTATGTGAGGGAGAAAAGATGAAAAAGTCAGAGCCAAGCGGTGAATTGTTGGATTTTGTTTTAGGTGCTGAGCCCGGGCAAGCAACTAAAATTGGTAAAGTACTGGATCCTGAGGTTCGGGCGGAGTTGGAGGATTTTTTGCGAAACAACGAGGGCGTCTTTGCTTGGCAGCCTTCGGAAATTCCCGGAGTAAATCCGGAATTTTGTCATAAACTGGCAATTGTTCCGGGATCAACCCCGGTATCCCAGAAGAAAAGAAAAATAGGCGATGACTGAAGAAAAACTTTAGAGGCTCATGTGGAAGAGCTGTTGGAGGCTAGTTTCATTCGAGAAGTACAGTACACTACGTGGTTGTCAAACATTGTTATGGTTAAGAAGCCGAACAGTAAATGGAGGGTATGTACCGATTATAAAGATCTAAACAAGGTGTGCCCAAAAGACCCTTTCCCTATGCCGAGTATAGATCAGCTAGTGGATAACTCGTTCGGTTTCAAATTACTCTCTTTCATGGACGCCTGCTCCGGATACAATCAAATAGCAATGCACCGGATGACCGGAAAAGACCGCTTTCATCACGGGCGGGGCCAATTATTGTTACAATGTTATGCTTTTAGTCGAAGAATCCGGGGCTACTTATCAAAGAATGATGAATCGAGTTTTTGAGGATCAGCTTGGGAAAATGTCGAAGTCTACATAGATGACATGATCGTTAAGTCGTCGGAAGTAGCAAGTCATTTGTGCGATTTGCAGCAGACGTTTGACAAACTGAGGACATACCAAATTCGTCTTAACCCAGCGAAATGTGCTTTCGGGGTCCCTGCTGGAAAATTCTTAGGTTTTCTATTAACGCATAGAGGAATCGAGGTCAACCCGGAGAAATGCCAAGCTATGCTGGACATGCAAGCTCCACGAACTAAGAAGGAGGTTCAGCAGTTAACTGGAAGGCTGGCGGCGTTAACTCGGTTTCTACCTAAGTCGGCAGAAAATTGTCTCCCGTTTTTCAAATTGTTGAAGAAAGAAGCTCCGAATGGGTGGAACCAAGAGTGTGATACGGCATTTGCAAAGATAAAGCAATGCTTGTCTGCTCCGCCGGTATTGTCAAGGCCAAAACCCAGGGAGAGCTTGATTCTATATCTATCCGTAGGAGAGGAGGCAGTGAGTGCCGTCTTAGGTCGAGAAACCGACGAAGGCCAAAGTCTAGTGTATTTTGTAAGTCGGGCTTTACAAAGCTCCGAGTTGAGATACCAAAAGCTAGAAAAAAAATGGCTTTTGCTTTACTTAGAAAATTGGGATGTTACATTGAAAGTAGTACTACCTCCGGTCCCTAATTATAAGACTAAATTAACGTTTTTCTAGAGAGATTAAGGAAGCTAAATAAATTATTTAATCATATCATATGTTATATATCCTTAGATTATATATTAGTTTATTAGTCAAACTAATTAATTTGGAGAAAAAAATAAAAATAAAAATACTCTAGAGTAATTTAATTAGCTTCTTTAATCTTTTCAAAAAAATCAACTTGGTCTTATAATTAAGACTGAAGGTAGTAATTATTTACTTATGTATGTCTTTCTTCTTTTTGCCGAACATGCACAAGAGTTTTTTTACCCCAAAGCTGCATGTGGAAATATTCCTCTCACCATCCCTCGACTCAATATTTATGTTTTATGTTGTCTTAAAGTAATTATTAATGTTTGAGTTGTCTCTGGCTCGTAGCTAAGTTCTGAGATCACATAGCTTGAACATGGAAAAAAGAGAAAGTTATCCTTTTTTGATTACTAATGGGGTTCATAATCATTTTTAATAAATTATACTGCCCTGAAAATGAGAACCACAATTTTGAGTTTCACATTCTTTTTTATATATATATATATATATATATATATATATATATTTTTTTTAAAAAAATTTGCAGATTGCCTTTCAATTCCTAGTCAAGACATTGATTAGTCTAGATCCAGGTGATGAAATGGATCTTCTAAGGAAACATTATCAAGAAATCATCTCTGGACTCATATCTCTACCTATAAACCTACCAGGAACTAAGCTTCATCATTCTTTACAGGCAAGTCAACGAAGTATAAAATAAAATAAAATAAAACGTAATTGATTTTGTTAAGTATATTATAATTATTAGTAGTGACTTTAATTTGATTTTGGTTTCATCAGGCCAAAAATAAAATGATGAAAGTAGTGCAGAAAATTATCCAAGAAAAGAGAGATAGAGGGCTCTATAAGGATCCAAAAGATGTAGTGGATTTGCTACTGAAGGATGCAAGTGGGCATTGTGATAAATTGATAGCAGATAATGTAATTGATATGATGATTCCAGGAGAAGACTCTGTGCCTGTTCTTGTTCCTTTAGCTATCAAGTACCTATCGAATCTCCTCTTGCTCTCCAACAATTAACGTACATATATACATATACATATACATATATATATATATATATATATATATAAATATGCCATTTCTTGAACATTATTTGTCATTTTCTCAGGTTTGGAAATAATATGCAGGTACATTAGAGATGGTTTGATAAGAACTCTCTAGATAAGGTTTAGTACACTGTTGGTCCTTAAAGTTTGATCAATTTTTGGCTTTAGTCCCTATAGTTTCATGAGAACTTTGTTTAAATTCAACAACCACGACCAGAACCCCTTTGGATAATTGCATTCTAAAAGCTAGCTTACGAGATAGTACAAACCAAGGTTCATATAAATTTCACATAAGAATCTTATGTTTCCAATGTAGAATAAATTTGCCTTACAATCTCACATGGATTTTTTGCTTCCCATTTGTCAATGCTTATGAACTGTTTGTGTTGGCATATCACAGACCACATGTGGCGATAAGAAAGCCATGAAACTAATTTCCTTATGACTAGTGTTACTTACTTTTTTGATGAACCCCTCATTACAGGAGGAAAATATGAAACTTAAGAGACTCAATGTCACATCCCAATTTCGGAAGCGATTTTTTTTTTTTTTTTTTTTTTTTTTTTAAAACGGTATCATGATCGAGTAGAGCACCTAAGTAAAAATAGTATTTCAAAAGATATGTATCTCGATAACATCAACTGTATGTTTTGCTACTAACAGCGGTACAATTGTTCAAATGGTTCTAAATTCAAAATACATTTCAAAAGGGGTCCGACCAGTCCATCCTAAGCCTCGGCCGCTTACCCTTGTCTCCGCTCTATTCGCTCACTCCGAACCTCGAAGCTATGGTAAGAGCGAGGTTCAAAGTACATTGAACTTCGTGTAACGGTTAACCTCATGTTCAAGTACAATTATGTATGACAGATATTCATGATGTCACAGTAAAATTCACATATACCAAGTAACAACACACCATATACACCTGCATATGAATGTTATTACAACCGCACTATTCACCGGTGCCACGATGGCCTATCGTGTCCTCGCGCTAGGAAAACTTAACGGCGTTATCATGACTATAACCCGTATAAAGCTGTATGTGCACAGTCAATAACTTTTAAAAATAGAATCTCAGTTCAAAAACACATCTCATCACATATAGGTATACAATGAACATCGAGTTAGTGTTACAAAGACGCGTCCGTACCTTCGTCGGCGTTTGTCGGTACGTTTGACGTCCGAACTGTGATCGCGTTGATCCTATAATGGTAATACCGTATTTATTAATTTTTAAGTAATATCCTAAGAGATATTTTGGCCCCTAATGATCATTTTGCCCTTACAACTTCTATTTTTCACTTTATCCCCTCAAAATTCGTACAACAACGCTGGTATAAATCTGGGCAGCATTTTGTCTAACTTTGGAAAATCATAATTAATTCTACAAAAATCGAAACGAGGATCCGTAAAATTCCTTGGAATCCTTAGGATGTCTATTTTCAAGTAAAAATAGTTACCTTTGCCCAGATTTCACGAATCACTCCCAGGTTTTATGTTTTGAACCTCTGCCCAGAATTTTTCCAGAATTTCGTAGCCTAACTTTGAGGAATTTTAACTCTCTGTAAAAAAATCATTTTGACATGTTCTTGACATATTTAAAAAGCCCTATATATCTACTTTAACCATGAATTTTCTCAGAATTTTTTGATCATGATTTCAATATGAAATCCTGGCGTTTTCATGGCTGACTTCAGAATTTCCGAAACCGATGAAATTTCGCGAACTTCGTTACTTTGATGAATTTCTTCCGGAAATTTTGCCATAACCTCTACTTCATCAATTTTTCGAGATAAAGGCAATTTTAACTATGAAAACACCTGACTAAAATTATCCTACCATATTTAGGATCTAAGCTACCTCTAACTAAGAATTTAAAAGCTAAAACTTAAAGAACTTAAAGCTAGAACTAGAAAACTTACCAAGAACTTTGCTCCTTCTTTCTTCAAGGCTCTCACTCACTCTTTCTCTCTTAGAATCAGATTGCCTTGCTCTGATTTTGGTGTGAAGAATATGAGGGCCAAGGGCCCCTATTTATAGGAAAACTCTATGGCATTTGTGTAATTGTCTAGCTAGCTTTCATTGGTGGATTCCAAATGAAGTTTAAATTGTGACAACTTCTTGACTTCCTTGTTAAGTTAGAATTTCCTACCTCTTCCATTCCACTAGATAAAATATCTAGATAAAAATTCATTTGAGTGTCTTAATGAAGTTGGATTCAAATTTTCTTTTTGGTTTTGGACTCTTGGGATTTTTAGCTTTAATTAGAAACCAATCTCACTATTTTTCTCAATTGGCAAATTCTTAAAAGTTGAGAAAATAGCTTTGGTTACCATCATCTTGAAGCTTGAATTTTGCTTGTTCATAATCACTTTGTATCTTTGATTTATGATTAGTAGATTTCAAGATACAATTTATTTTGTATAGATTTCCTTTGATTAACTCTTGAATTAATCCTCTTGATTATCCTAATTATCCTATGTGTAAACACCTCATTGGCTAATGGTTGGATATTTCCCTTGATTTTTCCTCTCACCACCTTTTCCTCTATATGCAAGTGGACAACTTGCTTTTTCACAACACTCTTCCTCTCTCCAAAAGCCACAACCGTGCCCCCCCCCTTTTGCTCCATCTTTTGAGTTTTCTTGCATTTAATTAGATGCATGTGGGGGCTTTTCCATTGGTTGATTGCTTGGTCACATGGATTAGGCTTTGCAAGAATTAATTAGGACCCTTAGATAAGCTTTATGGAATTAATTCTTGACCTTTAGATCATTGTTGAAATTGTTGACTTTTCAACTCTTGATTAATATTTTGATTAACAACTTAATTACATGTTTAATAATCTCTTGTTGTTGTATGATTGGTCCATGAAGTGGTTTATGATTGTTAACAATCCATTTAGTGCTAATCTTAATCCCTTATTAGCTCTTGACATTTAATTAGGCTAATACACCTTTAATCAATGGCTATTTTAATATAAATAGCTGAATAATTATCTAAATATTTCATTAGGGTAGTTTTAATTGCTCATTAATTATTAAAAATTGCCCTTAATTGTTTCAAGTGTCTTGGTAATTTTTTATGGTCTTTTATAAATTAGACATGAGCTATTTATCAATTATAAGGTGTTAGAAAATTTAATCTCTTAATAAATTATGAGAATAGGTATTTAAGGCTCTTTAATCAATTATGAAACCAAGGACAATTTACTTAATTTAGTGAAGGTTTAGTTGTTAATTTAATGGACATTGTTTTCTCTAAATTTGTCTAAGTATTTTCATTTCCATATGAATCATAGTTTTAATATGGTATTTGTGGTATTTCATGGTATTTTATGATGACTAATATAATTTCTTACTTATTGGCTATTCAAATTCTAGGGGAAAATTGCCTAGAACCTAAGATAAACTTATCTCAAAATTTAGAGACTACATACTCACCTATTTCAAATAGGAAAATCTAACAAAATATGATATTTATCATAAATGATAATTTTGGGTTTTACACTCAAAGATCAGAATGGGGAGCCTTTAAGTTGGAAAGATTACATGTCATTACCATTTACTCAAAAGTAAGCACTTGGTTTCTCTTTGAAGAAATTACATCTATAAGAAAAACTGAATAAGAAAACACCAAATACACTTTCTGAACTAAAAAAACTGAATAAGAAAACACCATACAGACTTTCTGAACTAATTTTTTTTTTTTGGGTTCAATATTTCAATTTATACAGGTTATTACAGAAACTTTAAGGTTGGGGAATATTATAATGGGAGTATTCAGAAAGGCCATGAAAGATGTTGAAGTAAAAGGGATTTCAATACCAAAAGGATGGTGTGTTTTTACATATTTTAGATCAGTTCATCTAGATGACACTAACTATGATCATCCTCACCAGTTTAATCCATGGAGATGGCAGGTAAGACAACAACATCCTGTATATTCTCTTCATTTATTTGTGTTATTGTTGTAGCTTTTAAGTTATTGAATTTGGCGATTTTTTATATATAACAGAACAAGGACATGAGCAGTACCAGTTTCACCCCATTTGGTGGGGGACTAAGGCTTTGTCATGGTCTTGACTTGTCCAGGTTGGGAGCTTCCATCTTTCTCCACCACCTTGTTACTCGATTCAGGTAACTCCTCTGTGTGTGTCTTTGTTTGTCCTGGTGGGTCATGGATCAAATGTCTTTTTCTTGCAAAGAGGCAAATATGGAATTATGTAGTGAAGTGGTGAAATGCATGGGGCTAGAAAGCTTCACACACTTACTCCACTAGAAAGATTATCTCATTCTAATCTGATCTCCTATCAAATTTTGGTAAAAAAGCTTAAGAGTTGTTTGCTAGTCTTGGGCCCTTTTAAGTGTTTGTCTTCTTGTTAATGATGAGAATGGCTCAAAAGTAATCATATCGAAATAATAATTTCAATTTATTAAGTAGGTAATGTAATATGAGCTGGAATGATAATCACTACATAATCTACATTTTATCATTTTATGTTTTATATTGATATTGGTTACTAACATAGAAGTGCAAATTTATCAAATCCACTTCTAAAGTAAGATTAACATTCTTTTCTAATCATGATTAACTTGAATTGACAGATGAGTAAGACAACATGATCCTCCTAAATATTATTTGTAGGATTTGAATTTTTACGCATGTGCTACTATATATGAAGATGTCTTTACAAGTTGAGCAAGAATATCTAGGCCCAATAACAGCTTTTAAAGTGCATCATCATATCACCTAAGGCGAGTGTGAGTGTTTAAAAACAGTTTTTCAATCATGATTTATGAAATACAAGATAAGTATGTGAGAGGAGTGTTGTCTCGACTTATGTGCATAAACACTTATAAACTTCACAATCGCACAATAACAGCTTTCAAAGTGCATCATCATATCACCCTTGGCCAAATGAAAAATGCTTCATAAGTTGCTCTTTTGTTTTCCGATCTTATCCACTTTCGACTCTTACCACCTTAATTAATTTGTATGTCCTTACCTCAAACTATCAACTATTTCACTATTGTAAATCATAAATGGCTTTAATTAAAGTTCAAACCTATGTTTTGGTTGATATATATATTCATTTGTTTTTCTCTCACATGCTAACTCAGTCCATGTTAAATAATTTGTTAAAAGAGTTTTGCCACTATTGTAATCCTTCCCAATTCCACGCCGATTAGTTGTATCATCCTTGCAATCCAAATATAAAATTTTCTATTATTAACTAATTTCTTATCAAGTCTTTTAAAAATATAAATATAAATATTTCGTGAATTATAAATATTCATGGGTATTTTAAAAATAGACATCAATCATACCCAAAATTTGGACACTTAAAATTTAGTATCCGCCAACTACCTTGGGCCTTTGTGATTTATCGATATGCTTTTATACCGCTAGGACCGAGTTCAAGAGCTGGCATGCTTAGAGAAAGGCAATAATAATAATAATAATAATAATAATAATAATAATAATATCCTATAGAGGTCAAATTAAATTATTAAATATATTAACAAAAGAAATAGAATTTTTATGAAAGTCTCGTGGAGGTAATATAATTTTCAACCAGGCCAAAAAAAATATTGAATATTAGTGAACAGAAATAACATTATGTTTTGATGATAAATAATTAAATTAATAACCTTTACACTTTGACCTAAAACATTTCAGGGCCTGGTTCATGTCATTTTATCAAGGTCTACATATTGCCAAATGCAAATATGAGAAAAACAGCAACCACCGGAGAGACTTTAATAGAAAAAGTCATTTACGGAGTCCACATAAGGTGCTTATAGCTTATGTGCTTATTACATGCTTATACCTCAAATTGAGGTATAAGCATGTAATTTTTTATATATTGTATTTATTTATATTTAAATTATGTGTTGCTTTCTGAATTTTTTTTTTTACACCTAATATCTCAAATTAATTAGTTTCCATAATACTCGGTGTTACATACAAATATTTTTTAATGTAGTACTCGAAACTAATTAATTTGAGATATTGAGGGCAAAAAAAAATTCAAAAAGTAGCACATAATTTAAATATAAATAAATACAATATAAAAATTAAAAAAATTAAAAAATTACATGAGCACATAAGCTATAAGCACCTTATGTGGACTCAAAAGGTGGCAAAATCCAGAAATAAAAACTATATTAAACAATTTTATATAGTAGTAATTGATAGTTCACCAAATAAATTATCCACCATAATAATGAACTAAAAATTTGGGTATGTTACCAATTTCAAGGCCATTTGAGAGATTGCTCATTGTTTTAGAGAAAATACTGATAAGCACCATAGTTGAAAATACTATCACAAGCTCTCCTCTTGATGAAATTAAATAGTTGTTTAGATGAGTGTCGTATTTATAAATTCACTTATCAATACATGTGAATTATTCTATTAGAAGCTCTTATAATATATGATCAAATGTTTTTATATCAAGATTTGATGAAGTATAAGATTTTTTAATAGAGGATCTAGCCCATTCCTTTGGGTTTTCTATGAATTTCGGGACCAAAATACCAATATAATAAACGACATCGTAAAACCCTACGCCGCAGATCCAAGATTCCAAGGTTAGGAAAGATGTCCTGGTGGATGCACCACGTTTGATTGCATCGATCCTCCTTTTGGCAAATTCGGTTTGCTTCTATAACTACGCTTTCCTCTGCGACAACCCTCGGGTCCTCGTTTTCGGCACGCAAAAATATATTTTGTGGTTGGCCGGTGCGTTGACCCTTCACTCTTTTATCAAGAGGATATATTCTTATAATGTTTTAGGCTAAATATATTGGCATGCTCAATTTGTTGTAGTACTCTAACCAAATATGAACAATTTCGGCATTGATGAAGGAAAACAATACCTAGATAAAGAGTACATATAATCGAGATATATATGACTTGAGAACATAAAAAGTATAATAATATTTCCAACTGGTATAATCTTAAAAATGCATTACACAACACTGTATATAAAATCATAATCTAAGGGTTATGTCCCAGCTAGTAATGTACGGTTCAAACGATCTCTTGGTGTGAAATGTTGTCATCAGCAGAAGTCTCCTTCAAATCCATCGTCTTCTTGGTCCTTCTTTTGCAGGCCAGAAACCAAGTAATGACTTCCAATATGAGAGCCGCACAGCCCAATGAAACAATGACGCCAAAATAAGCATTCTTCCATGTATGGGAGGAGTTTGAAAGGGAGAAGCCTCTAAACATGTTGAAGATAGAGAGGGCGATGACTCCATAGCCAACGACGTAGTGGAAGATGTTCAGAAGATTCGGCCTTGTGATGTTTGTCGTTCGAGGAATATAGCAGCCAGGACTTGGACAGATGCAGAGACAAACACAGTGATTCCAATGGAGGCATGAGCAAAACCAGAAGGAGACAGAGACGACAGAGATAGGGTTGACAAGAAGATTCCGAGAGCGAAGCCAACAGTGCCAATGATATAAGCTAGAGTCTGACACGCTCTGTGTAAATGAAACCTTCTTGATCCAGCGGCCTCAAATGTTTTTAGATAATGTCCCATCATTGCTCCTGTTGGCATAAGAATCCCCCGACCTATTCCGTTCAATATTCCATGGACCCGCACGCCGAATACAAAATCCGATCCGAAAGTTATTAATTAAGAGTTAATGAATTTAAGATATTCTAAAAACATTGATGATTTCTGAACAAGTGAACTATTTACTGTATTTCATTATTTTTCTAATTCCACCGGCAGAATTATCTTTAGAAATAATTAATGCAATAGGGAAAGTTACCTTTCTTATTAAAATCTTGGAGTTTTGTAGGCCGGCCTCATGATCGAAACTTTGCCGGTGAGAAAATCTATGTGACCAAATGATTTGAGGTTGGCTCCGAAAAGGCATGAGAGAGAAGACTATCATCATCCGAAACAGGACCTTCTTGCCAAACATGATTAACCAGACTTTGAATTCCCGGGAAGCTGAAAGCTTGCATATAAGATCATCATGCCATCCTCGAAACTCGCAGAAACTCCAAAAACCTTGAAACTCAAACTCGTCCCTCCAACGTCGTACCATAAGAGGTTACGGGGGAGAGGTATAAGCCGCCATAGTTCCGTCGATTTCGAAAAGCAACAAACGCCGAGAGCCCACCATGCCTGGAGATGTTGGGTTAATAGCCCAAGCGATCCAACTTTTATGGTTGGCTTTGTTCTTCTTGAAAGCGACATCGATCGAGTTTGAAGAGGAGTGGTAGGTCCAGTGAAGAGAAGAATCAAGAACGGGAAGGTCGTTACAGACTAAAAACTTTGTAGTATTGGAGAACTGGTATGATTCACAAGCTTGTGGTCGGGGTTGTGAGGTTATAGGGCCGATGGAGATGGTGATAAGCATAGAGTAGAGGGTCAAGAAAAGGGAAAGCTTGCGAAAGGGAGCCATGAGAGGAGAGATGAATAGAGAAGAGGGAATGAGGAAGAAGTCGTAGGGTTTTAGGAATGAGCTCTTATTCATGGCCAGCTACTAATTTATAGGGAGCGATTTGCCAAATATCTCATACAAAAGGATAATATATCATAAGTGTTAAATTTAGATATTAAAATGTAATAAGTTTCATTATTTTTGTTTTCATCGATTGCTTTTCCAGATATTTTAACAAGACTCGTACAAAGCTTAAGCATCGCATTTTTTTGCTTAATAAAAAACATTTAATTCATATCTTTTTATGAACGTTGACTATCAGGTGAGAATTTCGTCATTGTGATAGTTGTCTGTATATTATTTTTTTATGCATTTAATCTAATATTTGTAGCTTACTTTTTTTGAGCGATACATTGAGTTTTTGTTTTTTCAATAAAATATTTTTTTTTCAAAAAAATAAAATATTTTCTTAGATTGAGTCTTCGACCATTACTAAAATTATCTGATCTCTTGACTTAGGGGTGATCTATCCTTTATTTTATTGTTATTAATAATTCTTAAATTTTGAAAATTTGCACGGACATACTAATAAGAAGATTAATTTCCATCGGCCACAAAAAATCCATCTTACATCGATACTTTTTTAATTTTGAGAAAATATTTTTTTCCCTTTTTTTTTTGCTCAGAAAAATTTAATAGTTTTTAAAAATGTGAAGAATATGCATTATTGTTACGGATCAAGTGATGCTACAAACTACCGTATTTAATTGTTTTATTAACTTTATAAATTGTAGCGCCATATCAGCAATATTTTGTCGCTTATGAATCACTAAACACTCACTTTCTTTAAAAACATTTATTCTAAAAAGGTCGGTGTATAATCCTTTATATGAAATGAACCTAAATTTGGAAACCCAATACTAACTATTATCGTTAGGGAGCATATTCATTCTACTAAACCATGCCCCAGCATAAGTATCACCTCTGACATCTAGCTATTTATCTTAATTTTGAGCACCTGCCAACTTTAAGAACTTAAAGGTTTAAATTTCCAGCTTTTAATTTCAATTCTCTAGAAACTTGGATATATAATGTTCATCAAAATAATAAACTTACCTTAGACCTTAAATAAGGCCGATAAATATTGTCTCAAATTATGTTTTGATGATAAAGGACTAAATTAATAACCTTTACACTCTGACCTAAAACATTTCAGGTACTAATTGGTTCATATCATTTTATCAAGGTCTAAATGTTGACAAATGCAAATATGAGAAAAACAGCAACCACCCTCGGGATTTTAATGGAAACAATCATTTACGGAGGTAGAAGAATGATATAACAGAAAGTACAGAGTTTTTATCAGATTTCAAATGCCAATGCTAAACTATAAGGTGGAAAAATCCAGAAAAAGCAAATTATATTAAACAATTTTATAATTCATAGTTCACCAAATAAATTATTGGGGAAAATGATAAAAAATACCATTTAAACTTTAAAATCCTTTTGACAACTACAGTAATTAGATTAACAAGAACAACAAAACAATTGACAACTCATTTTATTGGAAAATCATCTATTTGAGATTTTGAAATTTAATGGTATTTTCTTGGTATTTTTACTAAATTATCCAGCATAACGATAAACTAAAAAATTTGGGGTATGCTACCAATTTCAAGGCCATTTGAGGGATTGCTCATTGTTTTAGATAAATACAGATAAACACCATAGTTGAAAATACTATCACAAGCTCTCTTCTTGATGAAATTAAATAGTTGTTAAAACGTGTGTTTGTATTTATAAATTCACTTATCAATATAGGTAAATTATTCTATTCAAGCTCTTGTAATATGATTTGTAAATTTTTATTTGTACACCTATTATTTTGCTATAGTTAGCTGTTAAAATGTTTTTAAAAACAAAGTTCCTATCAAATTATATCAATATTTGATGAAGTATAAGAATTTTAATCTAGGATCTAGCCCATTCCTTTGGTTTTTCTGTGAATTTTCAGTAGTGACCAAAATACCAATCTAACAAACGACATCGTAAAACCCTACGCCGCAGATCCAAGATTCCAAGGTTAGGGAAGATGTCCTGGTGGATGCACCACGTTTGATTGCATCGATCCTCCTTTTTGCAAATTCGGTTTCCTTCTATAACTCTGCTTTCCTCTGCGACAACCCTCAGGTCCTCGTTTTCCTGTTGGACCCTCCGTTCTTCGGATAAATAGTCAGAAGGTTCAATATTCTCCTTCATATTTTTTTCACCGATGAAAAACTTATTATTCTCCTCGTTCTTTGCTTGTTCTGTAATTTCTGAAGCTCCTTTTAACGTCTTGCTGTGAGTATTTCCCGTTTTATTTCATTTTTAATATCCCTTTGTGTATACGTTTAGCAGTCTTCTTCTTTATGTGTCTCATCTCGCTTTGTTGCAAACTTACGTCTTGTTTCAAACTTTTACTGTTGAAGATAGGAATTGAATTTGAATTATTATTTGGATTTTTTGAATTTTTGAATTATTGTTAGTATATGAATTTGAATTATTGTTACAAGAATAAGTTAGCTAGAAAAGTAGAATATTTCAAAGGTTGTTATCTATTATTGTGCTCAGGTTGTTAACCTCTCTTGTATAAATTTACCTCATTCAAGAAGAAAAATATGAATAAACGAATGAATGAAAAAGAGGAAATACTTCTCTGGATTGAATTTTAACATTTACCATGTTTTCGGTGTTCGATAATCAGTTATTCAATATAGTCTTGTATTTGTGTTTATCTTTTTAGGCAACTTAAAATGGTTAAACGTAGCCGTGGTCGAGAGAAAGAGACGCCGTACGTGACCGGTGGGGATATTTGCCTCGAAGGCCCTTTTCTTCATGAACCATGGATGCAACGCCGCGTTTGCCTCCTCATCCATCTATTTTGGAAGAAGAACTTGAAATTCATCACGCAGAAATCCGAGAGGTTGAGAGCGGATAATCGGAGGTTCGCGAGGATCGAATGACTTTGCAGCGGAGCTTGCAGCTGCAATGGAGGAGATTCATCGGATGAATCTTGCCATTGTTGACCTTCGTTCGAGCAAGAGCTGCGTTCTAGTGAATTTATTGAGAATGGAATCGAGCTTCGTGCAAACGAGTGAAGAAAATCTGAGAACTTCGGGGGTCACCCATCCCGAGAACGAGCCTTTGCTAACCAAGAAGGAGAGGCGCATCACATATTATTTATGCCCCAAACCTTCCCTCATCCCGCCCGATGTGGGACCCGAGCTGACAAAGCTCGAAACTTAATAATCTTAGCCAAGAGCTTTCGGGGAAAGTTCAGAAACTCACCCAAGATCTTTCAAGGTTATAAGCCGATAATAAACAAATTCACATGCCGAGGGCCGAGATTGAAGGCCTGAATGAAGAGCTTATGCGTACTAGGTTCGTGGTTTAATTACTAATGGGATGAGAATAACCCTTTGTTAACATGTTGATCAAACATACATTTTTGTCCATAAATTGACACGTTGTTATAAATTCATATATGTATATAAAATGTTAATCATTTACCCAAAAAAAAAAACACTTGCAATACTTTTATAGATTCACATGGCCTCATCTAGCTTAATCCTAGAGCACAAATTGAAATTAAAATAATTCTGAATTATAAGCTTAATAATATTTCCAACCGGTATAATCTTAAAAATGCATTACACAACACCGAATATAAAATTATAATCTAAGGGCTATGTCCCAGCTAGTAATGTACGGTTCAAACGATCTCTTGGTGTGAAATGTTGTCATCAGCAGAAGTCTCCTTCAAATCCATCGTCTTCTTGGTCATTCTTTTGAAGACCAGAAGCCAAGTAATGACTTCCAATATGAGAGCTCCACAGCCCAATGAAATGATGACGCCAAAATAAGCATTCTTCCACATATGGGAGGAGTTTGAAAGGGAGAAGCTTCTAAACATGTTGAAGATAGAGAGGGCGATGACTCCATAGCCAACGACATAGCGGATTCCAGAAGATTCTGGCCTTGTGATGTTTGTCAGGTCTGAGGAATATAGCAGCCAAGACTTGGATAGATGCAGAGACAAACACAGCGATTCCAATGGAGGCATGAGCAAACCCAGAAGGAGACAGAGACGGGGTTGACAAGAAGATGCTGAGAGCAAAGCCAACAGTGCCAATGATATAAGCAAGAGTGTGACACGCTCTTGTATAAATGAAACCATGTTGATCCAACGGCTTCGAATGTTTTTAGATAACATCCCATCATTACTCCTGTTGGCATAAGAATCCCCCAGCCTATTCCGTTCAATATTCCATGGACCTGCATACCGAATACAAAATCCAATCCACAGTTATTAATTAAGAGTTAATGAATTTAAGATATTCTTAAAACATTGATGATTTTAGAACAAGTGAACTATTTACTGTATTTCATTGTTTTTCTAATTCCACCAACATAATTATCTTTAGTAATAACTAATGCAATAGGGAAACTTACTTTTTTTTTTATTATTAAAATCTTGGAGTTTTGTAGACTAGCCTCATGATCAGAAACTTTGCCAGTGAGAAAATCTATGTGACCAAAAGATTTGAGGTTGGCTCCTGAAAAGGCATGAGAGAGAAGACTATCATCATTTGAAATAGGACCTTCTTGCCAAACATGATTAACCAGCTTTGAATTCCCAAGAAGCTGAAAGCTTGCATATAAGATCATCGTGCCATCCTCGAAACTCGAAGAAACTCCAAGAACCTTGAAACTCAAACTCCGTTCCTCCAATGTCGTACCATAAGAGGTCAAGGGAGAGGTATAAGCCGCCATAGTTCCGTCAGATTTCTGAAAAGCAACAAATGCTGAGAGCCCACCATGCCTGTGGATTTGGGTTAATAGCCCAAGCGATCCAACTTTTATGGTTGGCTTTGTTCTTCTTAAAAGCGACATCGATCGAGTTCGAAGTGGAGTGGTAGGTCCAGTGAAGAGAAAAATCAAGAACAGGCAGGTCATTACAGGCTAAGAATTTTGTAGTTTTGGGGAATTGGTATGATTCACAAGCCTGTGGTCGGGGTTGAGAGGGTAGAGGGGCGATGAAGATGAAGATAAGCATAGAGTAGAGGGTCAAGAAAAGGGAAACCCTGCAAAAGGGAGCCATGAGAGGAGAGCTGAATGTAGAAGAGGCAACGAGGGAGAAGTAGGGTTTTAGAAATGAGCTCTCATTCATGGCTAGGTACTAATTTATGGGGAGTTGTTATGGACCCATACATTGGGCCTAATGGATATGCGGCCCAATGAGAGTATTTGCTACAGAATCCTTCATATCAGATAATAGGTGAGTCATCT
This sequence comes from Acacia acuminata, assembly GCA_019022655.1. Classification (NCBI taxonomy): domain Eukaryota; kingdom Viridiplantae; phylum Streptophyta; class Magnoliopsida; order Fabales; family Fabaceae; genus Acacia; species Acacia acuminata. Next base: position 969,880 of record JAFJYI010000248.1, read on the forward strand.
TCTGATTGTGCTTATGATTCAAGACCGTAAAGGTAGTGGAGCAAGCATTTGCAGAATATGGGAGGCACGCCTTGCCTGAATAACAGATTTACTGTGACTAGGAGAGAAACCCTAGGTAATCCCTATAAATAGGAGGTTACCCACCAGGTGCACTCTCTACATTCTCTATTACATTATTTACTATTCAGCCTCACTGTACACACACACCACCCCTTTGGCGAAACGCCACCACCGTGTAGCATAGTGATCTGAGACTGCTCGTCGGTATCTCCTCCTTGAATATCGTCGAGCAATCCTCTCTTCATAGGTGTTTTACTCATAAGCATCTTGGAGAGCTCATCGATCCTATACAAACATCTCCTAGCCTCATTGGGCTAGACATTTATGTTCTGCCACAAAACATTGGCGCCGACCGTGGGGACCATAAATTTTGATTCCCAAGCCACAGAAGGCCAGTAACAACCACTGAGGATGGCAACTAGTTGATAAGTGTATATTTTATGATTAAATAGGTGTATATTTTATGAGAATTAGTTGGATTTATTGATATTATATACCTATTTAATTATCTTTTATATACTTTACTATCATTATAGGATAAAAAGATGTTTTGATATAAAATCCACTTATTTCCTATTATACTTTGCAAGGAATATTAGCTGATTTAGGAAGAAGTAGAAAGAGCAATTAAGAGGATATGCAATCAGTCAAACTCAATGGTCTCCCGCAAGAAAAATAGAAACAAAATCAATTGCGTGATCTGGTGGAGTAAATTACAAGATATAAGATATCTTTGTAGTAAGAAAAGGAGATTCAGTGCCCCAAGACCTAAATTATAAATAGGGAGGCAGAGACAAGAAAGATGAAGGAGCAGATCTGAGAGACACGGAATAAGGAAGGAATGAAGAAGCAGAGGAGTAGCGGCTGAACGTTTCAGTTCTCTTCATCATCTCCACGGAAGGACGAAAGGACTGTGGAGGCGACGGAGAATCTTTCTTTCCCCTCTCTCTCTTTATTCTTTGAACCTGAATTGTTATCTTTTTGTTATTGATTTTATTAGAGCCATGTGTGGCTAGTTGGTTTTGCAACCTAGAGGACCTATGAACTTGTGGGTGAATTGGATTTTGTTTTCATTATTTAATTAAATTTGATATTAATTTTGGTTACTTAATCTTGGTTAGTTTTATCTATTTAGTGATTGGCCATCATTGAATATGATTTTGAGCATTAGGATTTACCTTGACGAAGGGGATTTTAATTAGGCTCTGGGATTAAGTAATATGGGATTAGATTAGGATTTAATTTGCGGTTAGGATAGACATATACCTAATGGCCCCATATAATTGTTGAAGAGTGTGTCGAGTTTTGTTGCCTCTTGAGTAACTATATTAGACATAACAAGTTATACTCAAGAGAGGGTTGTAAGTGGACCGACAGGCACTTATAGCTATTTATACTTGAGATTAACAAAATTGATATTGAAGCTGATTAAATTGGTGAAAATAAGGTTTATGAAGCTAACAAAGGATTAGTACTCTAGGTTGCTCATTTGATTATTGTGGTAGTTTTTCTATTTTTATTTTAGTTTTGATTTTCTTTTCCTTTATCTTAATTAAATTCAATTTGTTTTGCTCAACTTAAACGAAATTGTAAAATTAATGCGTAACTAAAGTTGTGATACTAAGTCCTCATGGAGAACGATGCTTTTCTTATCACTTTATTACTTGATACGGCCCGTGTACTTACGGAGTTTTTAGGCTACAAAGTTTTGTCCTATCACTAGTACTCAGAGTCACAGTCAGGCGTTTCGGTAAGATCGGTTACTAGAGGGACAACCACAGTAGCCGCGTGTGGAGCAAACGGTCCAATTTTCAGATTCTGTTGCTCTCGATCCTCAACGCAAGATCGTGGGGGTGGAGGATGAGACTAAGGATACGGTGAACTCCCCTCATCCCAGCCGAGGTATCGTACGAGAGCAGCAGGTGGAGCAACAAGATTTTCCTCCCCCATCTTTGGAGTTTCAGCTCGAGCATCCCGATGCCAAGTTGCTGTATAAAAAGGTCAGTTTGTTGGCTCAGCGGATGGATAACATGGAGACCCGTTTACGACTTCAAAGGGAAGAAGATGTCCGGCTTATCCGGGAAGATATGGAGCGTCAAAACGCCATCTGGCGGCAAGAGGAGCAGAAGCGGATGAGGCGGGCGCTGGAAGAACGTTCCATGCATAGAGAAAAACAAATTTGGGGTACGGAACGTGATGGCGCCGGCCCAAGTCGGGCAGTGGTTTCAACGTCGGTCCACACCGAGGTAGAAGAACCCAGTGAAAATCGTGAGGAGGGAGATATGATCGCCAATGACCGAGATAAGATTCATGAAGGTGAAACTAGGAAGATATTGCTACTCGAGGAGCGAGTTAGGATGTTGGAGCATCCGTTCGGTTCGAACGTCGGCCGGGGTGTTAGTAAACCTAGCCGGGATAGTGACACTACTGCCACAGAAGTCAATGCAAACATTCACCGGGTTATGGATACCGACTTAGTACTGGCGAGGGAAAGCAACTAGCCGAGAACCCAAACCATAGTAAAAATGATATGATACCTCCATCGAGCAGCGTGCCCAAGACCGGTGGTGAAGGGCATGGCGGGGAGAGTGTTCTAAGCCAATTTTCAGACGAGATCATGGCTGCAGCTTATCCAAAAGGTTTGGACTCGAGATAGCTGCCCAAGTATGATGGGAGCCAGGATCCGCTTAGTCACGTGAATAACTTCAAGATGGAGATCGGGGTTAAAGGAATCGTAGGGCATGTTATTCCCCGATTATTTGCTGGAACATTAAGAGGGCCGGCTCAAGATTGGTTTCATTCTCTGCCGCTGTGCTCTATCAAGGACATGAAGTCCATGGAACATAAATTCTTGCTTAACTTTGCCACAAGTAGGAAGCAGCCGAAGATCGAGTTTAACCTTGATCAGGTGAAATAACTGCCGGAAGAAACCTTGTAGAAATATCTCGCACGTTTCAAGGATACGGCTCTTCAAGTACCCGGTTTGAAAGAGGAGGTACACCTTCATTGTGTCATAGCCGGCCTCAGTGGTTCGTCTCGGCTGAAGAAGTTCGTGATGAAGCATCGTCCCCAAACCCTGGCCGAGTTCCGGGATAAGGCTAAAACTTACCTAGAACTTGAGTAGATGGAGATGTTAAGCCAGGTATCAAAAGAAAGGGGAAAGAGTCCACCTCACAAAGGAAAAGAACCATACGAAGGTCACCGGCAAGATTCTCATGGATGAAGCAGGGACGTTAGGCCAAAGGGGAGCAAGGTAGCGGGGAAATTTGATAGATACACTTCCTTGAAGGTGTCTCAGGCCCAGATTTGGAAAGAAGTGTCCGCAACAAAGATGAAGAAGGTCGAACGACCTCGGCCATTGCGAAGGGAAGCTACATTGGACAAGTCCCGATACTGTAAATTCTATGACTAGCATGGTCATAGAACGGATAACTGTTGGGATTTGAGGGATGTAGTTGAAAGCTTTGTCCGGGAAGGAAAACTTCATCGTTATGTTATTCAGATGCAAGGCCGGCAGAGCAATAAGCGTTAGGGAGGTTAGAGCAAGAGCCCACCTCCGGAGAGGAAAAGACGATATCAGAAAAAGAAGCCAACAGGCAGTGATGATGAGTTCCCAGATTCTAAATATGCTTGCAACATCATTAGTGGCGGTTTCGAGGGGGAGGAGATTCAATCAGCCAGCGGAAGAAGTACTTGAGAGATGTGCTCTCCATTTGAGACCGTCCCGAGTTTAAGAAAGATTTCTCGAGATCGGAACCTCTAGTGCTTAGCTTTACTTGGCAGGACTTAGAGGACGTGCCCCGGGGCACCATGACGGTTTAGTAATCACAGAAACCATAGTGGATTGTTGTGTTAAGAAGATTTTTATCGACAATGGCAGTGCGGTCGACATTATCCTTTGGGATGCATTTAAACGGATGAGGTTTGATCCAGAAGACTTAAAGCCATGTCGGACTACGTTGATCGGGTTCAACGGATAGGATACCCATCCAAAGGGGTATATAGATCTCAAGCTGATATTGCGAACAAGAGAAGCTTTCAAAACATACCGAGTTAGATTCATTGTCGCTGATTTTCCTTCTCCATACAACGTAATTTTGGGGCGACCGACCATTCATGATTGGGACATGCTGGTGTCTTCAAAGCATCAGAAGTTGAAGTTAATAAACAAGAAGAACCAAGTCGTCATGGTAAGGGGCAATCAAAAGGAATCTCGACAGTGCTACTTCGACACGGTCAAAGAATCCAAGAATGATTTAAAGACGGTATCTCAAGAAGATGAGGATACCCCGTCTAAAGTCGGTTTAAAGGGAAAGTTGGTTAACTCAGTAGAGTTGGATCTACATGAGGAAGAAAAGATGAAAAAGTCGAAGCCAAGCGGTGAATTGTTGGATTTTGTTTTAGGTCCTGAGCCCGGGCAAGCAACTAAAATTGGTAAAGTACTGGATCCTGAGGTTCGGGCGGAGCTGGAGGATTTTTTGCGGAACAACAAGGACGTCTTTGCTTGGCAGCCTTTGGAAATTGCCGAAGTAGATCCGGAATTTTGTTGTCATAAATTGGCAATTTGTCCGAGATCAACCTCGGTATCCCAAAAGAAAAGAAAAATAGGCGATGACCGAAGAAAAGCTTTAGAGGCTCATGTGGAAGAGCTGTTGGAGGCTGGTTTCATCCGAGAAGTATAGTACACTACGTGGTTGTCAAACGTTGTTATGGTTAAGAAGGCGAACGGTAAATGGAGGGTATGTATCGATTATAAAGATCTGAACAAGGTGTACCCAAAAGACTCTTTCCCTATGCCGAGTATAGATTAGCTAGTGGATAACTCATCCGGTTTCAAATTACTCTCTTTCATGGACGCCTACTCCGGATACAATCAAATAGCAATGCACCCGGATGACCTGGAAAAGACCGCTTTCATCACGGACAGGGCCAATTATTGTTACAATGTTATGCCTTTTGGTCTGAAGAATGCTGGGGCTACTTATCAAAAAATGATGAATCGAGTTTTTGAGGATCAGCTCAGGAAAAATGTCAAAGTCTACATAGATGACATGATCGTTAAGTCATTGGAAGTAGCAAGTCATGTGCGTGATTTGCAGCAGACGTTTGACAAACTGAGGAAATACCAAATTCGTCTTAACCCAGCGAAATGTGCTTTCGGGGTCCCTGAAAATTCTTGGAAAATTAACCGGAGAAATGCCAAAGAAATGCCAAGCTGTGTTGGACATGCAAGCTCCACGAACTAAGAAGGAGGTTCAGCAGTTAACTGGAAGGCTGGCGGCGTTAACTCGGTTTCTACCTAAGTCGGCAGAAAATTGTCTCTCGTTTTTCAAATTGTTGAAGAAAGAAGCTCTGAATGGGTGGAACCAAGAGTGTGATACGGCGTTTGCAAAGATAAAGCAATGCTTGTCTGCTCCGCCGGTATTGTCAAGGCCAGAACCTGGGGAGAGCCTGATTCTATATCTATCCGTAGGAGAGGAGGCAATGAGTGCCGTCTTGGTCAGAGAAACCGACGAAGGCCAGAGTCCGGTGTATTTTGTAAGTCGGGCTTTCACAAAGCTCCGAGTTGAGATACCAAAAGCTAGAAAAAATGGCTTTTGCTTTACTTAGAAAATTGTGGTGTTACACATAAAGTAGTACTACCTCCAGTCCTAATTATAAGACTAAATTAACGTTTTTTTATAGAGATTAAGGAAGCTAAATAAATTATTTAATCATATCATATGTTATATATCCTTAGATTATATATTAGTTTATTAGTCAAACTAATTAATTTGGAGAAAAAATTAAAATAAAAATACTCTAGAGTAATTTAATTAGCTTCTTTAATCTTTTCAAAAAAAATCAACTTGGTCTTATAATTAGGACCGGAGGTAGTAATTATTTACTTATGTATGTCTTTCTTCTTTTTGCCAAACATGCACAAGAGTTTTTTTACCCCAAAGCTGCATGAGGAAATATTCCTCTTGCCATCTCTGACTCAATATTTATGTTTTATGTTGTCTCAAAGTAATTATTAATGTTTGAGTTGTCTCTGGCTCGTACCTAAGTTCTGAGATCACATAGCTTGAACATGGAAAAAAGAGAAAGTTATCCTTTTTTGATTACTAATGTGGTTCATAATCATTTTTAATAAATTATCGCCACGAAAATGAGAACCACAATTATGAGTTTCACACTCTTTTATATATATATATATATACATTTTTTTTTTAAATTTGCGGATTGCCTTTCAATTCCTAGTCAAGATATTGATTAGTCTAGATCCAGGTGATGAAATGGATCTTCTAAGGAAACATTATCAAGAATTCATCTCGGATTCATATCTCTACCTATAAACCTACCAGGAACTAAGCTTCATCATTCTTTACGGGCAAGTCAACGAAGTAAAAACAAAAAACAAAAAAATTAATTGATTTCGTTAATGTATATATAATTATTAGTAGTGACTTTAATTTGATTTTGGTTTCATCAGGCCAAAAATAAAATGATGAAAGTAGTGTAGAAAATTATCCAAGAAAGAGAGATAGAGGGCTCTATAAGGATCCAAAAGATGTAGTGGATTTGCTACTCGAAGGATGCAAGTGGGCATTGTGATAAATTGATAGCAGATAATGTAATTGATATGATGATTCCAGGAGAAGACTCGTACTGTTCTTGTTGCTTTAGCTATCAAGTACCTATCGAGAATCTCCTCTTGCTCTCCAACAATTAACGGTACATATATATATATATATATATATAATTTCTTGAACATTATTTGTCATTTTCTCAGGTTTGGAAATAATATGCAGGTACATTAGAGATGGTTTGATAAGAACTCTCTAGATAAGGTTTAGTACACTGTTGGTCCTCAAAGTTTGATCAATTTTTGGTTTTAGTCCCTATAGTTTCATGAGAACTTTGTTTAAATTTAACATCCAGGACCAGAACTGTAACACCCCATTTTTCAAAAGCGAACTAATTTTTTTTTCATCAGAGTAGAACATCGGAGCAAGTAAAAGAGTGAGAAACTAATATATCATTAGCTGTGGCGTATCCATCTGTTTATAATGTATAGTACATTTAGCCGAGTAATGTCATATTGTTACAAGTCTAAAAATAGGAATCTTTAGTCGGGTCTTTACGCGTATTGTTTACTTTGCTTGCTCTTGTCTTTGGTCCTCGGTTCCCCAAACCCTGAAGCTATGGTAAGAGCTGAGGTCCAATGCCCATTGAACCTCAGGTAATGGTTAACCTCATGCTCAAGTAATACAGTATATGGATGACAGATATTCATGACATTACAGTAGTAATCAATACATAAGCACACAGCAGATGCAAGATTAACATATCAACAGTACATAGCACACATCACATGTAAAGTTACCCACGTTTGCACTAACCAGTGCCATGACGGCCCATCGTGTCCTCAGCGCTAGGAAAACAATCTTACGGCATTATCAAGACTATAACCCGTATATAGTTGAATGTGTAAACAGTGATTTAAGACAATGCCTTAACCACAGTACATGACCCAAGACCAAGTCTTGTCCATGACTCTATGAAATAATCTATCACATGCAAGCATACAATAAGCATCAAAGTTAGTGTTACAGTACGCGTCCGTACCTTAGTCCGTTTGGATGGCGGTACGTTTGCCTGGTCGGTACGTCTCCCGATTTTCCCTAGATATCCTATAGTAGTATTATCGCATTATTACCTCGTAAATAATATCTTAGGGAACATTTCAGCCACTACCGACCCTTTTTACCCTTGGTGGATTTGTTAATCCAATTATATCCTTTTATTTTCTCAAAAACGCTGCTGTAATATTTCTGGGCAGAATTTTCTGTTTAACTTTGAAAAATCATAATTAATTCTACAAAAATCGAAACAAGGTTCGTAAAATTTCCCGGAAACCTTTAGCATGTCTATTTTTGGAAAAAAATATTTTTTTTTTCACCCAGTATTCGCGAATCACTCCCAGTTTAATGATCTTCAACCTCTGCCCAGAATTTTTCCAGAAAAACGTAGCTTTATTTCCAGAATATTTATCTCCCTCTACAGACCTCTAATTGATGCATATTTTATATCAATGGAAAGCTATGCATGTCTACTACACCCATGAATTGTTTCAGAATTTTTGAAGACAATCTTGCATATAAAAGGTTACTCTCTAACTGCCTGACTCCCATTGCCCAGCAACCCAAAAATTTTCTATCTTACTCTAACTTGTTCCATTAGTCCTAGAAGTCACTTCCCAACATGTTTCCACCTTGTCAGACATCTTTCGATGCAATAAGGCTTGAAAACTGTTAGGAATTAGTCATAATTAGCCTTAAGTTAGGAATTAGTCATAATTAGTCTTAATGGGCCTATTAACTCTAAGGCCCCTCTCTTGTGTATATATATCCCTCTCGTGTACATGTAAACTTACGAAATTCAGATTATAAGACTCTATTTCCTACATGGTATCAGAGCTGGTTTTCTTTCCTTCTGTTTTCCGTCTGTTTTTTGGTTCTGTTCGACATTGCACTATTCAACTGAGAGTGAGGGAGCATTAAGCGTTCGGTCGAGGTTCTCTTCTTGGAACACGCGCCACCCAGCACGACTCTCCACCTCCCGATCGGCCGATCCCCGGCGGTCCGATCTCATCTCGACGGCGCGTGGACGGCGCGTGTACTACACGCGCTTTGCAGACAGCGTCCCCTTCCCGGCGCGTGGGGGCCCGTGTGACCCATTTTTCAACGGCGACCTCCAACGTTTGCGTTGACTCACTGAACCCGGTTCCTTCAGGGTGGTTTCGTGTTCATTCGACGAGGTTTGCAGATCTGGGTCCATTTTTCTCGTTGCTGGTCTATTGGTTCAGGTCTGGGCTTGTGCGTTTTCAGCATCTTTTGGCTGGTTTCTCCTCTCTCTACCTCTGGTGAGGTGTTTCGGTTGGTGATTTGGTCTCTTGTGAGAGTAATTTGGGTCCTTGTGTGACCTGTTCATTTTAAGGTGTTATTTGGGCGTTATAATCTTTGGTGAGGCTTTCTGCTTATTGTTGGAAATTGGAACTCTTAGTTAAAAATTGTTGGAGTATTATTTGGTGATCGATGGCTGCATCTATGTCTAGTTCTTCTGCTGCCCTTGCTACAGGTAATATTGCTTCTAGTCTTGCTACTTCTTCCTCGAAGTGGATCATCGATTCTGGTGCTACTGATCATATGACAGGTAACCACCATTTTTTTTCCTCGTATGCGCCTTATGCCAATCCCTCCAAAGATAACAATTGCCAACGGTTCTCATTCTCGTGTTATTGGCTCGCACCTGTTGAACCTACTTCGCCTGTTCCTTATCCCATGTTCTTAATGTCCCTGACCTTACTTTTAATCTTTTGTCTCCTAGCAAGCTCACTCGACAATCAAATTGTTTCATTACTTTATTTCCTGACCACTGTTTGATTCAGGATCTCACGACGAAGCAAGTTATTGGTAGGGGCTATGAATCTGGCGGCCATTACTTCCTTGAGGATTAGGTACCACGTTCAGTTGCTTGCTCTGGTGGTTCGTCCCCTTTTTACATTCATTGTCGTTTAGGTCATGTGCCGTTGTCTTCTTTAAAGAGGATGTATCCTCAATTCCATCATTTGTCTTCTTTAGAATGTGATTCATGTCAATTTGCTAAACATCATCGTATTCATTTGGCACCTCGCGTTAATAAACGAGCCGCGTCTCCTTTCGATTTAGTCCATTCGATGTTTGGGGTCCATGTCTGTCGAGTCCAAGCCTGGTTTTCGGTATTTTGTTACTTTTGTTGATGATTTCTCACGTACCACTTGGCTCTATCTAATGAAATCTCGTTCTGAGTTGTTTTCTCATTTTTGCAATTTTTGTGCTGAAATCCAAACTCAATTTGGTGTGTCTGTCAAAACCTTACGGGAGCGACAATGCCAAAGAATACTTTTTCGCCCAATTTCAAACCTATATGCTCCAAAGATGGCATGCTTCATCGAGTCCTCGTCCGATACACCGGCTCAAAATGGTGTTGCCGAACGTAAGAACCGACACTTATTAGAAGTTGCTCGGGCTCTCATGTTTCAAATGAATGTTCCTAAGCCTTTTTGGGCTGACGCCGTGTCTACTGCGTGCTTCCTTATTAATCGTATGTCCCCTCTTGTCCTCAATGGTGCAACTCCATACACTACCTTGTTTCCTTCCAAACCCCGTTTCCCGTTGACCCTAAAATCTTTGGTTGTGTCTGTTTTGTTCGCGATGTTCGTCCTACTGTTACCAAACTTGATCCCAAGTCTCTTAGGTGTGTCTTCCTTGGGTATTCTAGGGTTCAGAAGGGTTATCGGTGCTATTCTCCCACTCTTCGGCGTTATCTTGTGTCTACAGATGTCACCTTCCATGAGTCGACTTCATTTTTTCCTGTCTCTACTCCACCTCCATCTTCTGTCTCTATCAATGACACCTCTGACAGTCTTGATGATCTCTTGGTCTATACGGTTCAGTTACCACCAGTGCAAGCATCTGATCCGGCACCTGCTAAACCACCTATTCATCATGTTTATCGGAAACGCCCTAGGGCGAGTGATGTAGTTGATCAGGTTCATGACTCACCAATGACTGCTTCGACGTCTGATCTGGCATCAGTTCCTTCCGCTCCTACCTCTGAACCAGCACCAGTGCTTGATATTCGTGATACTCCTGATCCTTCTGCATCTACCTCTGAACTAGACATAGTGTCTGATCCTCCTGATGACTTGCCTATTGCCTTACGTAAAGGTAAGCGTACTTGCACTTATCCTATTTCTTCCTTTGTTTCTTATAACCATTTGTCTCCTCCATCCCTGTTCCTTCATAACATCTTTAGACTCTCTCACCGTTCCCACTACTCTCCAACAAGCCTTAACCCATCCGGTTGGCGTCTTTGCGATGGAAGACGAAATGGTGGCCCTTGATAAGGTGGTACGGAATCTCGTTGATTTGCCTCTTGGCAAGAAGGCTATCGGGTGTAAGTGGGTGTTCACGATCAAAACAAAAGCGATGGCACCTTGGAACGTTTGAAAGCTCGACCGGTTGCTAAAGGTTATGCTCAGACCTATGGTGTTGACTATTCGGAAACCTTTCTCTCCCGTGGCAAAACTGTCCTCGTTCGCCTCTTCATTTCTATGGCAGCCAATTATGGTTGGGATCTTCATCGTTGGATGTTAAGAATGCGTTCTTGAATGGTGATCTTCTTGAGGAAGTATACATGGAGCAACCACTGGTTTTGTTGCTCGGGGGAGCGTGGGAAGGTATGCCATCTTCGAAGTCTTTATATGGCTTGAAGCGAGCCCTCGTGCTTGGTTTGACGGGTTTAGCTCGTGGTTAAAAAGTTTGGTCCGATTTCAGAGTAAGTGTGATCATTCTCGTGTTTTATCAACATACGAGATCTTGGCATGATTTCGTTAGTGGTGTATGTTGATGATATTGTTATTACGGGTAGCAATGCTTCGGGAATCTCATCACTTAAGGCCTTTCTCAATTCTCATTTTCAAACAAAGGATTTGGGTCCGTTAAAGTACTTTCTTGGGATAGAGGTTATGAGAAGTAAAAAAAGGCATCTTTTTGACACGAGAGAAAATATGTTCTTGATCTCGTTAAAAGAAACCGGAAACTTGGAGCAGCACCGAGTAGCTTTCCCATGATTCCTAATCCATTCTTGGACATGGATGACCGCATACCGTTTGATGAGCTACCCGAGGATGTAAGAAAGAAAGTTGATCCGAGAAGATCAAGCCGTTTGCCTATCCCGAGAGATACCGTAGATTAATTGGGAAATTGAACTATCTCACAAGTAACTCGCCCGATGTGACCTTTCCAGTTAGTATGCTCAAGTCAATTCATGATTGCACCAACCGTTGCTCAGTGGGAAGCATTGGAGCATGTCTTACATTATTTGAAGGGCTCACCTGGTCGTGGTGTACTCTATATGAACCATGGCCACAACAAGATTGAATGTTTTTGTGATGCAGATCATGCGGGATCAAAGGCTACCAGAAGATCCACCACAGGATATTGTGTGTTTGTGGGCGGAAATTTAGTGTCATGGAGGAGTAAGAAGCAAGATGTGGTTTCTAAGTCGAGTGCAGAAGCCGAGTATAGAGCTATGTCTCAGTCAGTACAGGAAATTGTGTGGATTCACCAGTTAATGAAGGAGGTTGGCCTTGCCACGTCATTACCTGCGAAGTTGTGGTGTGATAATAAGGCTGCTCTACACATAGCCTCCAACTCTGTGTTTCATGAACGTACGAAACACATTGAGATTGATTGTCACTTTGTACGCGATAAGATCAAGGAGAATTTTATTTCTACGGGGCATGTGCGTTCTAGTGACCAATTGGGTGACCTTTTCGACTAAAGCCTTAAATGGGACTCGGGTTGACTATCTTTGTAACAAGTTGGGCTTGATTAACATCTATGCTCCAACTTGAGGGGAGTGTTAGGAATTAGTCATAATTAGCCTTAAGTTAGGAATTAGTCATAATTAGTCTTAATGGGCCTATTAACTCTAAGGCCCCTCTCTTGTGTATATATATCCCTCTCGTGTACATGTAAACTTACGAAATTCAGATTATAAGACTCTATTTCCTACAAAAACAATTATGGAAAATTACTTTACCTATTTCCTAGATTAAAACTAACAATTCTACTAAAAGCTACTAAGAACTATAAGAACTAAAGACTAGAAACTAAAAACTAAAGATAAGCTTACCTCTTGAAGACTCTTGCTTCTCCTTCTTGCTTCTTAGAAATCACCACTTGGTGGTTGATTTGGTGTGAAGAATGAGGAGAGGCAAGGCCTCTATTTATAGGGAAAATCTCAAGGTTAAAATGGTAATCTCAAGCCCAATGTGGGCCCCACCATTTGCCTCTTCCTTAATCTCAACCATTAATCTAAACTTAATCAAGAAGTTTTAATCTACACCCTTCACTAATAAGCATGTGCTCTTGTGATGTCATCTTGATGACATCATCAAGGCTTAGGTGTCATTGTTGACTCTTCAACATTAATTAACAATATTTAATTAACTCTTAATTGCATTTGTTAACTAACCATGAAAACTAGTGCTTAATTAAATCAAGCTTTATGCACTTTAATCTTTACTTATTTCCATTTGTCTTTTAATTGATCCTTGATTTTTAATTAAGAAATTCCCTAATTGTTGCTTCTTAATTGATTAATTATGAAGATTTACACAATCATTTAATTAGTGAAAACTTAATTGTTCATTTATCTTTATTAACTTCCCTTAATTTGTTTAAGTATTTTTATAACATTATCTTGCTTCTTTTAAGAACCATGGTTTAATATGATGATTATTTTGTATTTTATGATCTTTAAATGTGGTCTTAAATTTAATCTTTGGTTTATTAAATTCTAAGGAAAAATTGTCTAAAATCTAATTAATAACTTACAAAATTTAGAGACAACATACTCTCCTTTATTTATGTAAAGATACCCTACTTACTTTTGAAGATTTTTATCTTATATCACATGTGCTTCTATCTTATATTATTGTCTAATCTTTTGTTCCTTTATTATTGCGAATTTCGCCCCTATTAATTAACCTTAGGGAATGATAATTTAATCCAAGTTATTATGTAATACCCCAAAATTCATATGCCTCTTGAATATTATAATTTGGCCAAATAATACCTATTTAAAATAGGAAAGTATGTTGTCTCTAATTTTAGTAATTTATTTGTTTATTTTCCTTGGAATTTAAAGAGGCAAAAAATCAAATTTTATTTTAGGGGTCATAAATTGCCCTATAATTATTAAATTAATACATGTGCATAAATGGCCATGAAAAGCTAAAAAGTTGTGAGAAAATAATTAAACCAATTAGAGAAAATTGCCAACAATTAGTGGATAATTCAATCTATATTAATTGAATTATTTTCATAAACATTCACAATTAATTTAGTGGCATATGTTAAAGGCATAATTAAGGATGTATTACCTTAATTAAGAAATAACGGCTAGTGAAGGGCTAGGATTAGCATAGAAGTGGTTTCTAATTAATCTTAGAACCAATCATATTTTGACAATTACACTTAACTACTTTATTAGGGATGCTAATTAGGATTAGATATGGAGGGCTAAGATTAAATTTAATAAAGCCAAATCCAAAGGCCTTAATTAAGCCTCATAAAGTCAAATCCTTGTGAAATTGAATTGGCCAATGATAAATCAAGAAAATATTCTTAATCCTCATAAAATTAATTGGACCAATAAGAGATTAGCATAAATTGAAATTCAAGATTAAATCTAATAAAGCTAATCTAAGGGTTTTACAATTAATTTAATAAAGCATAATCCATGTGAAATTAAATCCACCAATAAGAGAAAAGAGTTGTGAGTGTTGTGTGTGTGTGTGTCTAGTATTCAAGAGAGAGAAAGAGAAAAAGAGAAAAAATTAATTAAAGCAAATTTGATAAAGTTTGAAATCCTAGAGTAAATTGGATAATGGTTTGAAATCCAAGAAATATCGATGTACACAAAAACTCAAAACAACAAATAAAGTGAGAATTTATACAAATTTAAATAGTTGTGAAGAAGTAGGAACCTGGAGAAAATATAAGGACTTATCTTGAACCCACATAATTTAACCTCGAAAGTAAGCCTGGTAAAGGCTATCTTTGCAAACGTTGAAGAATAAGCTTAGTACAACCAAATGGAATCTAATTAGACCATAATTCTGGATATCCAACTACTAATCAAAAAGCATACTCAGAATTCAAAAGTATTGGTAATTGATCAAACAACCAAAAATAGATTTCATTAAAGTAAATTAATTCTTAAAAAGCAAAACTTAGAGATTAAGTTAGGGTTTTCTAATCACATGGATGGATGAGATTAAAACTTCTTTACTAAGTTTAGATCCAAGGGTTCATTGATTGAACCATATTTTTACATGATTTTTAATAATTAAATTGGGATTTTTTTAATGTATTTTGTCGTAGTTATTGAGCTTAAAATGCTTTTCTTATGATAAATTGATATTAAGAGTAAATATATTAAATTAGGGCTGAAAAGGACAAAATTGTCAAAAAAATATAATTACTCTTAATCATTGATTTTTCTGAGAATATTTAATGCTAGATTAATTATTTTGAACGTTGGAGGCAAACCCGACATGAAATAAAAGTCTTAGCCGCGAAAAGACCGGGGAGAAGCAAAAACGCAGAGCTTGAACGAACCTGGGAGGATTTTGGAATCACGACTCCACCACACCTTCATTGTTTTTTATTTATTTTACTTTTACCTTCACCATTCCATCACTTCAATCCACCACCACCTCTTTGAATTGATTTAATCAATTCAATTTAACCACCATTCCATTACACCTCCGGACCACACGTTGAATTGATTTAATCAATTCATTCCACTCCTCTCTCACGTACAGCCACCCAAGTGTGCGTGTGTGTGAAATACTTCATCCATCCCTTCACCAAACCCTCACCGCAACACTACCTTCATCTTCCATTAATTCTGGAAACATAATTCCAAAATCCAGCCGCGACTTTGGTTCCTATGGTTGGTTCATTTTTGCAGATTGTGATGGACTGCTCAATTGCTATGTGTAGCTAAAACCTTGCTTCTTGGTGGTGAAGATAAATGGCTTGAGCATTGGGGCTTCAATAGGGGAGTTATTTAATTCAATCTTTTGCTTAGACTATTTATTTGATTTCCTTGTTTAGGATTATCATTATTTAGTTGTGAGACTTGGATGACTGTTATGTGTCCATGTGGATTGAATATTGTAGTTTTAATTGGATGATTATTTTGATGTTAAAATTTACAAATTACTTTATATGCTTGATGAAATTGTGCTTGCTGTCATGTTGGTGATTAGTAATCATAGTTGATTTTAGCTTTTGAATGGTTCGTTAGAACATTCTAATTGAGAAGAACAATTTACATCATCCCAATTTTAATTACACATTAAGTGGATTTTAACAATTTCTCAAAAGATAGTAGTTTGCTATGTTTGTAGGAGCTATTATTAATTGAGATTATTGGACTCAAGTGTTATCTTGAGGTTGTTCTCTGGACTTAATGAAAATTAACTCCCATATTTTTTTCAAAGCAATGATAGCCATCTTTTTCATTACCAAGAGCATCCATCATTAATTCCTTTTAATCCAAAGCATTTTTCACTATTTTCCAAAAAAATACCAAAAAGAATAGAATTAGTCTCTTTAATTTTTATGAATTTTAGTTTAAAGAAAATTAATTTCTAAACCCCTTTTCTAACCATGTTTTTAGCACTTAGTTTAACCTAGGGATTTCAAAATAAATTGGCTCCTTAATAAGAGAACGATCCCGAGTTGTTTGCACTATATTGCATTTTAATTCGTGGGAAATTGTGATTTGACCCTGAGGCGACTAAGGTTTTTCTGTCAAATCAATGGCGCCGTTGCCAGGGAGTCAATTTTGACTCCTTTGGTTTACTAAGTGTCAATTGGTTCGAAGTGACCGGGTTTGCCCTTGTGAGCCTATTAGGTTTTCTTTCATTTTTTTTATTATTTTCAAAAAAAAATTCAAAATTTGTTTTCTTGCATCAAAATTTTTGAGAAAAACCAACCAAATATCTTGATTTTCTTTGTTTTTGTATTTGCATTTGCATTCTAGCATCTTTACTTGTCCATACACATCATCCATACTCACAAACACTTCTACTCCTTCCACTTTGCACATTCACTTTTCTCGAATTTGTGTGCAAGACAGTTTTTGGTACTCCATTGTTTCATTGCTTGCTTGACCGCTTTATATGTCCGACCTATTTGAGGGAGACTCTGATCACTCTTTTAATCTTGATTTTTTCATTGACTTAAGTGATTGTGCTTCACAAGGTACAACTATGGAAGGTGAAAACAATGGTCAACAAAGGAGGAGAACTATAAGGGATGTGACAAGATCAGATGTCACTCATGATCTATTCAACATTGCATGCCCTAACCTTGAGGTTAATTTTGAGCTTAAGGGTCCTTTGCTTAATTCATTACCTCGTTTCCATGGACTCGAAAAGGAAGACCCTTGTAGCCATCTCAATGCCTTACATGTGGCTTGCTCAAATATGAAGCCTGTTGAAGCTCGCCTAGATGATGTGAAGTTAAAGGTGTTCTATTTTACTTTAGAGGGGAAGGCTCAGGAATGGTACATGATGTTACCTAAGCATGTTAATGATGCTCTTCACTCATGGGCTAATTTGAAGAAAGCCTTCTTGGAAAAATACTTACCCGATGCAAGGATGGGGAGCTTAAAAAAGAGATTTACTCTATCAAACAAGACCCTTTGGAGTCCTTCTATGAATATTGGTGTCGCTTTCAGGAGCTTTTAGCTAAGTGGCCACACCATCAAATTGTTGATGAACAGTTGATTACATACTTTCGTGAAGGTCTTTTGCCTAATGAGAAAGGCATTATAGATGCTGCAGCTGGAGGTTCTTTGGAAGATTGCACGGCAGAAGAGGCATGGGCTCAAATCAGAATCAAAGCTAGAAATACTCAACAATATAATGTGAGAGATATAAGAGGAGTTTGTGATATTGGTTCCAACGAAAGAATGGTCTCACTTGAGTCTAAGATGGATACAGTCACTTCACAACTTTCTCTAATCACATCTGAACTTCATAATCTGAGTATTCAACGAGGACCTCCTTCCCCTACTTCACAAGCTCTTGTTGCACCTAGTTGTGATGGTTGTGGTTCAGTGATGCACATTACAAGTTTATGCCCTAATCACCATGAGGAAGTGAATGCCATGTATCAGGGAAGGCCTAATTAACAACAACAAAGGTGGGATTCTAACACAACCACCTACAATGAAGGTAGAAGACCTAATTCTAACTTTGGTTGGAGAAATCAAGAAGGTTCATCATATCAAGTTCAACCATATGGGTCAAACCATGGGCAAATGGTGCCTATTCAAGAGTCTAAGGGTGATGAGAACACTCAATTGTTGAAGAGTGTGGTTTCTCAACTTACTAGTATGAACAACCGGATGATGGAAGATAAAGCTGTGAATGAGAGTCAATTCTCTTCTATTTCACATACCCTACAAAAGCTACAAAGTGATATGGCAAGTGATAGTAATCAAATGGCTCATGTGTGCAAGAAGTTGGAAGAATTGGAGTTGAAGCATAACAATGTGCAGTCCACTTGACTCAACTCTCTAATTCTTGAGTGAGTGATGTGCATGCTAAGACAAGTGGTTCTATTCCTTCAAATACTGTCATCAATCTTAAGTCACTCAATGCTATTGAGTTAAGGAGTGGTAAGAAGGTACGTTTCCCTAATGAGGTTGACAATGATGTAGATGAAGAAATAGAGATTGAAAGTCCACCATTGAGCCCACTGAAGCTACCTGAATCTGAAAGCTTCAAAGAGAAGGCTATCCTTAAAAAGAAGAATGACAAAGTAGTTGAGCAACCTCAAGTGGAACAACAACCACTTCTGAGAGAGGTTGGCTCCAAGGAAAGAAGCACTTTTGAGGAAGGTGAGTCAAGCGAGCAAGGCAGCTTATCCAATACCAATGGTAAGGAGGTAAAAATTTCTCAACTCCCTTTTCCTAAAGCTTACTTTCAAGGCAAGAAAATACATGAGGAACAAAATGAGAAAGAAATGTATGATTTGTTTAGCAAGTTACATATCAATGTTCCTTTCTTTCAATTGGTTAAGTCTATGCCTAGTTATTGCAAATTCTTGAAAGAGCTTTGTACTAACAAGAGGAAGTTTAGGCCTAATGAGAGAGTGCAAATTAGCTCTAATGTGTCTGCCCTTTTCAAACCCCAACTCCCTGTTAAGTGCAAGGATCCCGGCTCATTCACTATACCTTGTACCGTAGGTAATGTGAATGTAGCTCAAGCCTTGTTAGATTTAGGGGCAGCCATTAATGTCATGCCTAGTACCATTTTTAAATCCCTTGGTGTCAAAGATCTTAAGAGGACTAGTGTAGTTCTCCAACTAGCTGATAAGAGCATTAGGCACCCACTAGGCATCATTGAGGATTTGCTTGTTAAAGTCAAAGACTTGGTTCTCCCTGCTGACTTCTATGTGTTGGACATGTCTCAAGAGTCTAATGAATGCACCCTTATCTTAGGGAGACCCTTTATGAGAACAGCTAGTACCTTTATAGACATGAGAGATGGGTCAATCACTATGGAAGTGGGTAACAACAAACTGAGTTTTAATATGTATGAAGCCATGAAACATCCTTCTGAAGATTACTCTTTAATTATTAGGTGTGAATTCAATTGATTTTGCCATTGATGATTTAGTTGAAGAATATGAGCTTAATCTGCACACCAATAATTGTAATCTTGACTGTGGTATTTCATTAGATTCATGTGATGATAAACTTCCCTCTCCTTCTGTTGATAATTTTGATTCACTTGGGAGTGAGATTTCCAACCTTGACTCATCGATGGTTGATTGTTGGTTATCATCCCTTGATGATTTTTCTCTTACTTCTCTTAGTTCATTTGAGCTTAATTCTTCCAGTGATTCATTATTCAGTGATGATGCTTGTGAGGAAGGTGTTTTTCTCAATGTTTCAGGTCACAGACTAGTGGAGGAAGTTGAGTTTGAGGTCGGTAGCCAAGACTTAGATGATTTGTTCTCAAAGGGGATAGCCCTCACACCGACTAAGATATCCTCTCATGTGACTCACTTTAGACCTCAACACAATGTGGTTAAAGGGCCATCTTCTAACTCATTGCTTAATCATAGAACTAAGATCACTCCTCATACCTTGAGATTTTTAAATGAGCTAATCACTCCTTGTGAAGTAGGTATGAAGGAGACTACTTTCCCCAAGCCTGTTGCTGCTGTAAGCCAACCTAATGTTGGTTCAATGCTTGGGAAGACCAATGAAAAAGTGGTATAGTCTATGGAGCTTAGTACAAGCCATGCACCTCCTAAGCTTGCAAAAGGGAGTATTTCTACTACCCTTGATCTTCCGAGACTAATTCCCTCTATTGTCCAACCTCCTGATTTAGAACTTAAGCCCCTCCCCTCTAACTTGAAATATGCTTTCCTTGCTGTTGATGGAAAATTGCCTGTTATTATTTCAAATTCTTTGTCTGTGAGTGAGGAGGAGAGATTGCTTGATGTTTTGAGTAGAAATAGAAAGGCTCTTGGTTGGACTTTAGCTGACATTCCTGGGATTAGTCCAGTTATTTGTACCCATAGGATCCTTTTGCATGAAGAATCCAAACCACTTAGGCAACCCCAAAGGAGACTCAACCCTCTAATTCTCGATGTGGTTAAGAAAGAAGTAACCAAGCTATTGAGTGCGGGTATCATCTACCCAATTTCGATAGCGAGTGGGTTAGTCCTAAGTGCATGTAGTGCCTAAGAAGAGTGGGATAACTGTGGTCAAGAATGAAAATGATGAGTTGATACCTACTAGGGTGCAAAATGCTTGGAGAGTGTGCATAGACTATAGGAAATTGAATGAAGCATCTAGGAAAGATCATTTTCCCTTACCTTTCATCGATCGATGCTTGAAAGGTTGGCGGGTAAGAGTCACTATTGTTTCCTAGATGGCTATTCAGTGGTATTTCCAAATTCCACTAGCTCCCGAAGATCGGAAAAGACCACTTTCACTTGTCCATTTGGTACCTATGCTTATAGGAGAATGCCATTCGGATTGTGCAATGCACCTAGCACTTTCCAACGTTGCATGATGTCACTATTCTTTGATTTTCTTGAAAATTGCATGGAAGTTTTTATGGATGATTTTACAAAGTGTATGGTAATTCCTTTGATGCTTGTTTAGATAGTTTGGACCATGTTCTTGCTAGATGCATTGAGAAAAATTTGGTTTTGAATTATGAGAAGTGCCATTTCATGGTTGATCATGGGATAGTACTTGGTCATTTGATATCTAGCAAGGGCATTGAAGTTGATAGAGCTAAAATTGAGGTGATTTCCTCATTGCCCTACCCCACTAATATTAAAACACTTCGTTCTTTCTTAGGGCATGTGGGTTTTTACAGGAGATTTATAAAAGATTTCAGTAAGATAGCTCTACCTTTATCCAAATTATTGCAAAAAGATGTTGATTTTGTCTTTGATACTTCCGCAAACAAGCATTTGATGAATTAAAAGCACACTTGATATCTCCTCCTATTTTGCATGCACCAGATTGGACTTTGCCTTTTGAACTAGCATGTGATGCCTCCACCGTGGGGGTCATGCTAGGACAAAAGCATAGCAAGTTATCTCATGTGATTGCTTATGCATCAAAAACTTTGGATAGTGCACAAAAAAATTACACAACCACAGAAAAAGAACTTTTTGCTGTCATATTTGCATTAGATAAGTTTCGGCAATATCTAATCAATTCTCAAGTGGTGGTGTACACGAGATCATGCGGCGGTGAAGTTTCTCTTCACTAAGCCTCAATCCAAACCAAGGCTTATTAGGTGGATGCTTTTGCTACAAGAGTTTGATATAAGCATTAAAGATAGGCCTGGAACTGCAAACCTTGTAGTGCATCACCCGAGTAGACTACCGGATGGTACAAGGGGAGTACTTGACTCGACTTTATTTGTGATGATTTCCCGATGCGTCCCTTATGTCTATCTCTCTATGTTCCTTGGTTTGCTAATCTAGTGAATTATATTGTGACCGGTCTCATACCCGAGCATATGTCTTCCTTTCGTGCTCAAAAACTTAAACGAGAAGCCGAACACTACATTTGGGATGAGCCCTATTTATGGAGACTATACAATGACCAAGTTATCGGAGGTGCATTTCGTAGACCGAGTCCAAGGACATACTTTCTCGCTTGCCATTCAATGATTTGTGGTGGACACTTTAGTGCTCATAAGACCTCTAGGAAAGTGTTAGATTCTGGGTTTTATTGGCCTACCCTGTTTAAGGATGCATACTTGTATTGTAAGGCATGTGATAAATGCCAATGGTTTGGGGGGTTAGGTAAACGGCACGAGATGCCACAACAACCCATGCTCTTTTGTGAGGTATTTGATGTTTAGGGTATCGATTTCATGGGCCCTTTTCCACCATCATCTGGCTTTACCTACATTCTCTTAGCCGTAGATTACCTCTCTAAGTGGGTAGAAGCCATCCCCACTAGGAAAGATGATGCCCAAACAGTTTCCAAGTTTCTTAAGTCTAACATCTTCTGTAGATTTGGAGTACCAAGGGCTATAGTGAGTGATAGAGGTACCCATTTTTGCAATAAGGTTATTGATAACTTACTTGTTAAGCTTGGGGTAACCCACAAAATGTCCACCCCTTATCATCCACAGATGAATGGGCAAGCGGAAGTCTCCAACCGAGAGATCAAACACATATTGCAAAAGATTGTCAAGCCTTCAAGAAAGGATTGGAGCTCAAGGTTGGAGGAAGCACTATGGGCCTATAGAACTGTTTTCAAGACTCCAATAGGAATGTCTCCCTACCAGCTTATCTATGGTAAAGCATGTCATATTCGGTGGAGTTAGAGCATAAAACCTATGGGCCTGTGAAAATGTGCAACATGGATGTGGAAGAAGCCGGCTTGGAAAGGAAGTTACAAATGCAAGAACTTGAGGAGATGCGACTAGAAGCTTATGAAAGCTCCCGCATTTACAAAGAAAAGACCAAGCTACTTCATGATAAGAAGATTATCCGAAAGGATTTCAAAGTTGGTGATCAGGTTTTGCTATTTAGGGCCCGATTCAAGTTGTTTGATGGGAAGCTTAAAGATAAATGGTATGGCCCTTTCACTGTCACCAAAGTGCATTCATTTGGCATGGTAGAGTTTCTTGACGAGACTACTGGAAAGGAACTTCAAGTCAATGGACACCTCCTCAAGCTCTACTATGATTCATCGTCAAAGCCTCCTTGAGGCCGGGTTGTCTCTTTCCTTCACTTACATTCTCTCGATTTGAATTGTTCAATTCATTTGTGATTATGAATGCTTGAAATAAGTGTGGGAGGACTATTTCAGTAGAAAAGTAGAAGTAGTATAGTTTAGTAATTAGAATAAGAACTCCCAATCTATGCTTTGCATCTTAGCCACCACCTTGCTTAATTACCATTGTGCCTCTTCACTCTAATTTTTTCTCTGTTATTTTGGCTTGTTCCTTTTCTCTTCTCCCTTATCATGATGTGATGTGTTGTGCTTCAATTGCAATTGGACTTCACAACTTTTCACCTCATTAAGGAACAAGTTAGAATGATGGGAGTGCTTTACAAACATTGAGGACAATGTGTTGATTAAGTGTGGGGGAGGGGAATACATTTTGAGTCCCAATTAATTGGTTGTTTTCAAATGAGAAAATGCCTAAAACTAGAAAAATTTTCAAGAATAACTTGCATTAATGCATGTCCTAAGTGGTAAAGGGTTGCATTTTCCACTTTGGAAGTGTATAATTTGTGGGAAATTCTTTGAGCTTTCATGAGATCTAGTGTTTTGGAAACTTTAAAAAAAACCATGTCTTGTTTTTCAAGTGAATGGGAAGAGAAATGAACCCACAATTGGATTTTTGCTTACTCCTTATTTTGAAAATGAGAGTTTATAAATCATTAGTGCATTTAAGAGTTAAGCATGATTGTAGTTGATTGCAATGTCTTGATTGGTTGTGTTTTGTAAGGTTAGCACTTGGAATAGTTAAGTAGATGTTTTGTGGTTAGCTTTCTATGCAATTGATTGTGTTAGAGTGAGCATTGGAGAAAAACCTTGTTGGAAGGATATTCGAGCCTTAAGTTCTTTTCATGTGTGCATGTTCACTTGGTTTTTCATCTTCTAGAACTTGTTTCAACTCTTTTTCGAAACAACATTTGCATTAGTGTTATGGAAATGAAAGAGGCATTCAATTCTAAACCATATTCACCCAAACACAAACCTACATACATCTACCATTTGCTACCCCCTTTGAGCCATACCTTGGTTGTGTGCATGTCACTATTCATAGTGTTCATAGTATTCTAAAAATCAAAAGTGAATTGCCAATAGAAAAAAATAAAAAAAAAAAGAGAGTTGAACAATGTATATATTCAAATGCCAAGTTTTAAAAAAAAAAAAAAGAAAAAAAAAAAGAAAAGAAAAGAAAGGTATTGAAAAAAGAAAAAAAATATTTGGTTAATAGAAATAAAAACAAAAGAAATACCAAGAAGGCATTTGTTCATGATTTTCAAAGGAATTGGCAGAAGATTTTAACGTTATTTAAATGCTATGAATTTGGTTATTAACTTTGACTTGCATATCAACAATTCATTTTTTTAAATTAATTCATTCCATTTAACCTTCATCCATCATTACAAGCATTTGAAGTCCTCTTGATTCATTACATTAATTGCTATTAATAGTGGAGACTTTAGAGTTGTTACAAGCCTATGGTAAGGTGTAGATTAAGTGAGCTAGAGTGAAATTATTCCAATGAGGTGAGAAGAGTGAAACACCAATACCTTGAGAATTCTTTTGTGCTTCATTCTAATATATTTGATTGTGTAGTTAGCTAATTTCTTTACATCACTTGATTATCACTGGTGTTGGCTTGATGAATTTGATTAATTAATCCATTGTTTTCAAATTATGAAATTGCTCATTTTTCAAGTGCATTAGTGATTTGGACTTAGAATTTTGTGCTCAATTGCCTTTGTTCAGGAGTACAAAGGTCTAAGTGTGGGGAATTGATTGAACCATATTTTTACATGATTTTTAATAATTAAATTGGGATTTTTTTAATGTATTTTGTCGTAGTTATTGAGCTTAAAATGCTTTTCTTATGATAAATTGATATTAAGAGTAAATATATTAAATTAGGGCTGAAAAGGACACACGGGAAGAGTTAAGTTTGAAATATTTACCAAGGTGCCATAGCCTTTTGCTATAAATAGGGGGCTTTGGTCTTCATTATTCTTCACCAATTCACAAAGGTATTAACCATATTTGAGAGAGTAAGGAAGAGGGTGAAGAGCTTCTTGAAGAAGTAGCAAGGTTCTTGGTAAGTCCTCTAGCTCTAGCTTTAAGTTCTTTAAATTTTAGTTCTTAAATTAATAGTTAGAAGTAGCTTTGATTTTAAATATGCTAGAGTAATTTTAATATCATGTTTTCATAGTCAAAAATAGTGATATTTTGAAAATTAGATGAGCCACTTGGTATAGCAAAATTTCTGGAAAACTATGAGCAAAGTAGCGAAGCTCTGGCGAAAATTCATCGGGTAGGAATTTCTGAAATCAGTGACACAAATGCCAATATTTCATGTTGAAAATAAAGTTATAAAATTCTGGGAAAATTCAAGGTTAAATTATACATATAGGGCTTTTCAAATATGCCAAGAACATATTAAAGTGAGTTTTGTACAGTGAGATAAAAATTCTCAAATTTGGGCTACGAATTTCTGGAAAAATTCCAGGCAGAGGCTCAAAACTTTAAACTGGGAATGACTCGTGTAATCTGGGGAAACTTGAGTATTTTTACTTACAAATAGACATCCTAATTAGTCAAAGGAATTTTACGGATCCTCGTTTCGATTTTTGTAGATTTAATTATGATTTTTCAAAGTTACCGAAAAATCTGCCCAGAAAATACTGCACTGCGTTTTTAAATAAATGTAAGGGCAAAATTGTAAATAACAAATCCACCAAGGGTAGAGAGGTAAATAGAGGTGAAAATATCCCTTAGGATATTATTCTAAGTACTATGGTGATATGTTAGGATATCCGGGATGTCGGGCTGGGTTCAAAGGTCGGGCATGTGGCCATTACACGGTGAAAGGTACGTTCGCGTCTTTGTAACACTAGCTCGATGCTTATTGTATGATTATATATGATTGTTGTGTTCATCGACTAAGACTTACATACGTGGTTATGTCACATACGAGGTTATGTTCTAACTATTGCTGTAGCATACGTGGTTATGTTACATATTTGTTATTATCTTACATACGTGGTTATGTATTTCTAATCATACATCTGTTATGGGCTTTTGTATTGATTAATGTTGTAATGTCATGAATATCTTTCATATATAAACTGTTACATAAGCATGAGGTTAACCGTTACCTGAGGTTCAATGGGTATTGAACCTCAGCTCTTACTATAGCTTCAGGATCCGGAGTGAACGGGATCGAGGATAAGGGTAAGCAGCAGGCATAGGGACTGGCTGGAGAAAGTTCTTTTGATATGTACTTAATGTTGTAGTCATTCGAAATTTTTGTATCACTATGGAAGCAAACATATACAATACAGTGGATGTTTATCAGTTACTCTTCAATTTAAATACTTTCGATGCTCTACTCTGATCAAATATTTCAAAAAAAAAAAAAGCTTCCGAAAATTGGGATGTTACATTTTGGTATCAAAGCAGACATTCTGGCACGAAGTTAACTAAGTTACTCCAAACAGTCTGGTGCCTAGAAAGGGGTTTTGTGGTTGTCATTCAGTCCCCGTATAAGTCGGCGAGACTTCCACAAATACACCTGCCTGGCCGGATTGTTTGAGTAACGGAGTTAGGTTCGGAGTTTTCAACCAAGAGCATTTTTACCTGGCACGAACCTGGCTCAGTTATAATAAACCATTGGTGCTGAAGGCAGGGCTAGTCTATGTGGATCAGTCATTCAGTCGCCATAAAAGTTGGTGAGACTCCCATGATAGACACCTACCTGGCCAATCGGTTGATTAACTAAGTTAGGCTCTAAGCCTTTTTAAACTTGGAGCATATTTTTGAAAAAGAGTACTGATATGACACTGGTCTTGTGATACAAAAAGGACGTATACCCTAAGGAAAAAGGATAGGGATTGGATAAACTAAGACTCAAAGATATAGTAGATAAACATAGAATATGAATTCTATTGCTAAGCTCTAAGACTTCTGATATAGAAATCGGAGTCTGAGTTAAATCCCCACCCAATGTTTCAAGGGAAGCGGTATGGAGAAGTCGATACTACGTAGGTTTTCCTGGAGACAGTGATTATTGATTTAGTTTCCTTGTAGAAATAGTAACTTACCAAGATACCCTAAGAGGAAAATCCCTGCCTTGTAGATGCCAGACACCATGCGTGCAACGGGGCATGGCTTTAGGGACGAAGGTCTTTTGACTAAGTCCTTGACGGTGGTGACCGTTAGATAAAAAGGGGAAAGTACCCAGTATTTCTGGGGAGGCAGTTATACCGTACTAGTACCTATGAGAGTGGTCGGTATGCAGTGGATTGTGTACCAATATTAATACCTAGATACGATAGACGTTGTGAAGTTAAGCGTGCTTAAGCAAGAGAAATCTCAGGATTCTTAACCCCTGGGATATAGCATAAGAATTTGATATCCTTCAAACAAAGGCCTGAATACCTTGCGGTATGAAACATAGTAATCCTTTGGGATACTATGAGAAAAGATAGAGTGATAATAGGCTTGAGTCAGAGACAGTGCTTAGGTCAAGGTATGATCGAGCATTGCCTAGGTTCCGCACACGAGAGTAGGAAGCCGAGAGAATGTGAGTGAGGTTGCCTTAGGTTTGAATACCTGAGAGTTAGTTCCTTAACGGAACCCTACGATAGCTAAAACCTCAGTGACCACAGGTTATGGTTTCAAGGTGGAACCGATAACCTTAGAGATGTTAGTGGCTAATAGATCCCCAAAGAAGTGGGTGGTTACCCGATAGGGAAATTGAGATAAGGCTGTTGACTGGAACTAGAAAGTCTATGAATAAAATGACCCTAGATAGGGTAGCAGACCTAGAGACAACAGAATTACAAAACTACTAAAGGGTTAGTAACCCGATAGAGATACGAGTTCTCGTTATAATGATTCGAAACGGTCAACCGAAGAAAGTACTACTTATGGGAAATTGTGATCGAAGTGGCTACTTACGGGAGATCTGTTCGGAAAGGGCTACCTACGGAGGGTTCGACGGAGGTGCGACCAATCGGAGGGATTGAGTGAAGCGCCGAGTGAAGTACCGTAGAGTGAAGCCACCGTGATGTCAAACCGTAGAGTGAAGTTGCCATCACAACAAACCATAGAGTAGAGCTACCAGTGTATCGATTCTCAAGGTAAGTACATTGTAGCGAGTCCCATATCTAATCGGTTCCCTAGAGAGAAAAGTTTATGTAATCCAGTATATCGTCATAAGTTGCTCCAGTACTGTATAGCATATATTGTGTCTATAGGCCGGCGAAGCCTACGCTTGTTAGACGACAAATACGAGGAGTGTCTTGAAAAGTTTGTGAAACCCAAGGATAGCGGGCGATGTCCGAAATAACCGGAAGATTAAAGTAGAACAAACTAAGCATTCTACGGATGGCTCGAGTAGCCAAGGACAGAGGTCCGAATGCGTTAGTTAGTAATGACCTTCTAAGGCTAGTTGTCTGGTTCCTGAGTAAGGATTAAAAATTGAATTTTTGAACTTGCCAATACACCTGCTATATTTGAAATTTTCGGAGTTGATTTTCGAACTTATGAATTTTGAAATTGAGTTTTCAAATGAAATGTTTTCAACAAAATTTGAGACCACAGTGATGGTTACCTTTTTATGATGTTGTCTTATAAAAAGGGTTTTATTAGAACCCAGAGTTTGAAATCGAGTTTTCAACTGCGTTGTGGTAAAGTAAAGATAGAACCGGAAGGACAAAAGCCGTTGCGGAGATGTACACGGTTCTTTCGGGTCTTGCCGAGATGTTTTAAAATGGTTGAAATCGTGACCTTTGACAAAGGCTCTTTTTGAACAAAGAGTTTTGGAGGGATTTTGTTTGA
Source organism: Acacia acuminata (assembly GCA_019022655.1). Taxonomy (NCBI): domain Eukaryota; kingdom Viridiplantae; phylum Streptophyta; class Magnoliopsida; order Fabales; family Fabaceae; genus Acacia; species Acacia acuminata. The sequence continues at coordinate 998,668 of JAFJYI010000248.1, forward strand.
GAGAGTGAAAATCTCACCAAAGATGAACGCACCCAATCCATAACATTTCGCCAAGGGCGTATGTTTTGTCTAGTAGAACCTGATTGTCCATGGCTGGACCTAGTTCCGGTAGATAGGGTCACTACTTCATGTGCCAGTGCGAACACTGGGTCTCTTATGGGAGGGACGGGGGTTCTCCCACATTGTTTGACGGTCCTGCTTATGCAGAGGCCGGATTTGGGGATTGGGAGAAGGCGCTCACTATACCAAATGGTTGAAGTGGTGGCGTGAGCTCTCAATTGTTAAAAAAAAAAATTGTGAAATGAATCCCTCCCTCAAAAATATGTGCCGGTAGTAAAAGTTTTTGAAACTGATTCGGCAGTGAATATGTTTTCACGAAATTGTTTTGGCAGCAATTATGTTTATAAATGTGATAGCACTATTACTTTTTGGTATAGTGCAGATTGCGAAATGTACTGAGACCACAGAAAATTTTCAATTTGTGAACATTTGAAAATGAGACAACATAATGGTCTTGGGTAGCAATGACATGATTGTCGGTGCTATGGTGTTTGATAAAAGCAGTGTATTTGAAGATTATAGTATAGGAACAGAAACTATTAGAAAGGTCTAGAACACCGAACTAGTTAAGCCGATAGTAGTTGTCGACTATGGTGCTAAGCAAGTGAAAGTAGTCTCGAGAGCTTGAATGGGAGAGGCTCGAGATGGAATAGACGGCGAGAGGCCCGAGGCAATAAGACCTAGTGTGCAAGTGTGCACGGGCGGTGCCTAGAACATAGGACCGGTGAGACTTAGCGTTGTATGAAATGCTGATTGTCATAATAACTATGTCTAGAATACATCTTAAGACTAGCAAAACATTCATTGTACCAGGTAGTAGTTAAGATGCCTAAGGCCTGAGGATGAATTCCTAGGTAGTAAGGCTAGAATCTCCGGTGCTGTGGTAATAGATTGGGCCAGAAGGCCAATATGTGTTAAGCCGAGAAGGCTGAATAAATTGGGCGATGAGGGCTGTGTAACCGAATCTTGTGAGAATAGACCGGTGAGTCCTGTAATTGAGTACTATGCCGGGTACAAGATAAATGAGACTTTTGAATAGCGGGATGCGTGCTAGGTAAGCATGCATAGGGAAGGAATAGATTGGAGGTCTAGATAACCTTTCGAGTGTATATGTTCAAATTTCGAGGGCGAAATTTTATTTAACGGGGAGAAATGTAATACCCCAAAATTCATATGCCTCTTGAATATTATAATTTGGCCAAATAATACCTATTTAAAATAGGAAAGTATGTTGTCTCTAATTTTAGTAATTTATTTGTTTATTTTCCTTGGAATTTAAAGAGGCAAAAATCCAATTTTATTTTAGGGGTCATAAATTGCCCTATAATTATTAAATTAATACATGTGCATAAATGGCCATGAAAAGCTAAAAAGTTGTGAGAAAATAATTAAACCAATTAGAGAAAATTGCCAACAATTAGTGGATAATTCAATCTATATTAATTGAATTAATTTCATAAACATTCACAATTAATTTAGTGGCATATGTTAAAGGCATAATTAAGGATGTATTACCTTAATTAAGAAATAACGGCTAGTGAAGGGCTAGGATTAGCATAGAAGTGGTTTCTAATTAATCTTAGAACCAATCATATTTTGACAATTACACTTAACTACTTTATTAGGGATGCTAATTAAGATTAGATATGGAGGGCTAAGATTAAATTTAATAAAGCCAAATCCAAAGGCCTTAATTAAGCCTCATAAAGTCAAATCCTTGTGAAATTGAATTGGCCAATGATAAATCAAGAAAATATTCTTAATCCTCATAAAATTAATTGGACCAATAAGAGATTAGCATAAATTGAAGGTCAAGATTTGTAATACCCTAAAAATCGCGTTTAGCATAACCACTATATTTTGATAGGTAAACCCTATTTAAAATAGGTGAATATGTGGTCTCAAATTTTGTGATAAGTTTATCCTATTTTCTAGATAATTTTTCTTTAGGATTCAAGTGACCAATAATTTAATCTTCTAAATTTTGGTAGGCATCATAAGATATCATAAAACATAATAAATACCATATTGAACCATGGTTCATGTGGAATTTAAAAGAGCAAGAAAGTGTTATGAAAATACTTAAGTAAATTTAGAGAAATTAATGGCAATTAAAGACCAACTAAATCTTCACTAAATTAAATAAATTGTGCAAGACTTCACAATTAATCAAAGGGGCTTAAACACCAATTTTTATAATTGTTAAGAGATTAAATTAATACCAAGTTCATATTTAAGTCATAAAAGCCAAAAAGAATTATAAAACACTTGGAACAATTAAGGGGCAATTACCAACAATTAAAGAGCAATTAAAATTACACTAATGGAATATTTAGGTAATTCTTTACAATTAATGTTAATAGTCACCAATTAAAGATGTATTAGGATAATTAAAGGTCAAGGACCAATAAGGGGTTAGGATTAGCATAAAAATGATTACTAATGATCATGATTAAATTAGTAACCAATCAAATAAATTTAATAATACCTAAAACACCATTTTAGGATTAATGACCAAAGATTAAGCTAATTAGAGACTAAACCCTAAGAGCATTTTGCTTAATTGCTAACCAATCACCAAAGTCATCTAGTTACAAGTATACTTAGAGTAACTAGGAAATTAGAACACCAAGTTGGGAAATGCATGAAGGTGGAGAGGCCACCAATGCATGCTTGGAGAATGCATGAAGGAGGAAGAGCCACCAAAGCACTCTTGGGGCCAAAAAGCTTTACACATGGGGACAATTTTGACACCAAGGCAAGAGGCTTTGGTGAAAAATCAAAGGAGGAAGTATGGGGGGAGGTAGGCCACGTTTTTGGCTCAACTGGAAGGAGAATTCAGATTCAAACCCATGGCCAAGAATGAAAGATGTGTAAGTTAGAGAATTACAAGATTGCCATAGCTTTTTTCCTATAAATAGAGCACCAACCTCTTCACAAATTTCACACCAAAGCAAGCTTAGTAAATCTGATATAGAGAGTAAAAGTGAGAGTGAGGGGTCTTGAAGAAGGAGGAGCAAAGTTCTTGGTAAGTTCTCTAGCTTTAGCTTTGAATTCTTTAAGTTCTAGTTCTTAAATTTTTAGATAGAAGTAGTGTAGATCTTAAATATGCTAGGATAATTTTATTTACATGTTTTTATGGTCAAAATTGGCTTTATTTTGAAAAAATGATGAGGGAGGTCATATAGCAAAATTTCTGGAAGAAAATCATCAAAGTAACGAAGTTTCGCGAAATTTCATCGGTTTTGAATTTCTGAAGGCAGTGATGAAAACGCCAGAATTTCATATTGAAAATATGGTCACAAAATTCTGAGAAAATTCATGGTTAAAATAGACATATATGGATTTTTAAATATGTCAAGAATATGTCAAAATGATTTCTGTATAGAGAGATAAAAATCCTCAAAGTTAGGCTACGAATTTCTGGAAAAATGCTGGGCAGAGGTTCAAAACTTAAAACCTGGGAGTGATTCGTGTAATCTGGGAAAATTTGATTATTTTTACTTGAAAATAGACATCCTAAGGATTCCAATAAATTTTATGGATCCTCGTTTCAAGTTTTCTAGAATTAATTATGATTTTTCAAAGTTAGACAAAATGCTGACCAGATTTGTACCAGCGTTGTTCTACGAATTTTGAAGGAATAAAGTGAAAAATAAATGTTACAAGGGCAAAATAGTCACTAGTGGCCAAAATATCTCTTAGAATATTATTTGTAAATTAATAAATACGATATTACCATTATAGGGTACACGTGATCATCGTCCGACCGTCAACGTACCGACAACACCGACGAAGGTACGGACGCGTACTGTAACACTAACTCTGATGTTTACTGTATACCTATATGTGATGGTTGTATTCATAGACTGAGATTCTGTTTTTAAAAAGTTATTGAGCATACATATACAGCTGTACACGGGTTATGGTATTGATAACGCTGTTGAGTTTTCCTAGCACTGAGGACACGATAGGCCATCGTGGCACTGGTGAATAGTGTAGACTGTAATAACATTCATATGCGATGGCTGTGTTGTTATTACTTTTCATATGTGAATATTGCTGTGATATCATGAATAACTGTCATACATACTTGTACATGAACATGAGGTTAACCGTTACTTGAGGTTCAATGGGTATTGAACCTCGGCTCTTACCATAGCCGGGGTCGAAGTGAACAAGACCGGAGACAAGGGTAAGCAGCAGATCTAGGAGCCGGCTAGAGATAGTCCTTTTGTTTGTACTTATGATATTTGAAAATTTTGTCCCCGCCATTAAGGTCGATCACATACATTACAGTGGATTTTATCAGTTACTCTTTAAATACTATTTACTTCCGATGCTTTACTCTGATCATGATACCATGAAAACACTTTCGAAAATTGGGATGTGACAAGATTAAATCTAATAAAGCTAATCTAAGGGTTTTACAATTAATTTAATAAAGCATAATCCATGTGAAATTAAATCCACCAATAAGAGAAAAGAGTTGTGAGTGTGTGTGTGTGTGTGTGTGTGTCTAGTATTCAAGAGAAAGAAAGAGAGAAAGAGAAAAAAAATTAATTAAAGCAAATTTGATAAAGTTTGAAATCCTAGAGTAAATTGGATAATGGTTTGAAATCCGAGTAAATATCGATGTACACGGTAAAAACTCAAAACAACAAATAAAGTGAGAATTTATACAAATTTAAATAGTTGTGAAGAAGTAGGAACCCTGGAGAAAATATAAGGACTTATCTTGAACCCACATAATTCAACCTCGAAAGTAAGCCTGGTAAAGGCTATCTTTGCAAACGTTGAAGAATAAGCTTAGTACAACCAGCGGAATCTAATTAGACCATAATTTTGGATATCCAACTACTAATCAAAAAGCATACTCAGAATTCAAAAGTATTGGTAATTGATCAAGCAACCAAAAATAGATTTCATTAAAGTAAATTATTTCTCAAAAAGCAAAACTTAGAGATCAAGTTAGGGTTTTCTAATCACATGGATGGATGAGATTAAAACTTCTTTACTAAGTTTAGATCCAAGGGTTCATACACAAGAAGAGTTAAGTTTGAAATATTTACCAAGGTGCCATAGCCTTTTGCTATAAATAGGGGCTTTGGTCTTCATTATTCTTCACCAATTCACAAAGGTATTAACCATATTTGAGAGAGTAAGGAAGAGGGTGAAGAGCTTCTTGAAGGAGTAGCAAGGTTCTTGGTAAGTCCTCTAGCTCTAGCTTTAAGTTCTTTAAGTTTTAGTTCTTAAATTAATAGTTAGAAGTAGCTTTGATTTTAAATATGCTAGAGTAATTTTAATATCATGTTTTCATAGTCAAAAATAGTGATATTTCAAAAATTAGATGAGCCACTTGGTATAGCAAAATTTCTGGAAAACTATGAGCAAAGTAGCGAAGCTCTGGCAAAAATTCATCGGGTAGGAATTTCTGAAATCAGTGATACAAATGCCAATATTTCATGTTGAAAATAAAGTTACAAAATTCTGGGAAAATTCATGGTTAAAGTAGACATATAGGGATTTTCAAATATGCCAAGAACATGTTAAAGTGAGTTTTGTACAGCGAGATAAAAATTCTCAAAATTGGGCTCCGAATTTCTAAAAAAATTCTGGGCAGAGGCTCAAAACTTTAAAACTGGGAGTGACTCGTGTAATCTGGGAAAAATTGAGTATTTTTACTTACAAATAGACATCCTAAGGAGTCGAAGGAATTTTACAGATCCTCGTTTCGATTTTTTTAGATTTAATTATGATTTTTCAAAGTTACCAAAAAATCTGACCAGAAAATACTGCACTGCGTTTTTAAATAAATGTAAGGGCAAAATTATAAATAAAAAATCCACCAAGGGTAGAGAGGTAAATAGAGGTGAAAAATCCCTTAGGATATTATTCTAAGTACTATGGTGATATGTTAGGATATCGAATGTCATTTTGGGTTCAAAGGTCAGGCATGTGGCCATTACACGGTGAAAGGTACGTTCGCGTACTGTAACACTAGCTCTGATGCTTATTGTATGATTATATATGATTGTTGTGTTCATCGACTAAGACTTACATACGTGGTTATGTCACATACGAGGTTATGTTCTAACTATTGTAGCATACGTGGTTATGTTACATACTGCTGTTATTATCTTACATACGTGGTTATGTATTTCTAATCATACATCTGTTATGGGCTTTTGTATTAATTAATGTTGTAATGTCATGAATATCTGTCATACATAAACTGTTACATAAGCATGAGGTTAACCGTTACCTGCGGTTCAATGGGTATTGAACCTCAGTTCTTACTATATAACCGGATCCGGAGTGAACGGGATCGAGGACAAGGGCAAGCGCGGGCATAGGATTTGTTTGGAGAAAGCTCTTTTGATATGTACTTAACGTTGTAGTCACTCAAAATTTTTGTATCACTATGGAAGCAAACATATACAATACGGTGGATATTTATCGGTTACTCTTCAATTTAAATACTTAGATGCTCTACTCGATCAAATATTTCAAAAAAAAAAAAAGCTTCCGAAAATTGGGATGTTACATATTATCCCTAATATAGTGTTTGAGATGTTATTATGCCTAATTGTAAAAGTATGATGGGTTCCTAGATTAATTATGACCTTCTAATTCATTTTATACTAATATTAAACCCCTATTGGCCTTTAATATCTAATTAAGCCAAAATATTCCAAATTGTTGATTATCACTTGCCACTAGATTAATTATGAATTTTTATGCAATTAACTTAATTGATATAAATTTAATTGCCTCTTAATCAATCTTAATCCTTTTCATACCCTTTTATGACTTTATTCATGATTACATATAAGAACTAGAGGTTAAAATACTAATTAAGGGTATACTATGATCCCTATTTGAAGATTAGAAAAATTGGGTCTTTTGGTTTATTTAATTCTATGAGAAAATTCCCCAAATTAAATTAGATAAGCTATAATATTTTTGAGACTACATATTTACCTATTTTAATAGGTATCATTTATTAAAACATAGTGGTTATGCTAAACATAATTTTTAGGGTATTACAAGAACCCCTTTGGATAATTGCATTCTAAAAGCTAGCTTACAAGATAGTACAAACCAAGGTTCATATAAATCTCACATAAGAATCTTATTTTTCCAATGTAGAATAAATTTGCCTTACAATCTCACATGGATTTTTTGCTTCCCATTTGTCAATGCTTATGAACTGTTTGTGTTGGCATATCACAGACCACATGTGGCTATAAGAAAGCCATGAAACTAATTTCCTTATGACTAGTGTTACTTAATTTTTTGATGAACCCCTCATTACAGGAGGAAAATATGAAACTTAAGAGACTCAAAGATCAGAATGGGGAGCCTTTAAGTTGGAAAGATTACATGTCATTACCATTTACTCAAAAAGTAAGCACTTGGTTTCTCTTTGAAGAAATTACATCTATAAGAAAAACTGAATAAGAAAACACCATATACACTTTCTGAACTAATTTTTTTTTTTGGGTTCAATATTTCAATTTATACAGGTTATTACAGAAACTTTAAGGATGGGGAATATTATAATGGGAGTATTCAGAAAGGCCATGAAAGATGTTGAAGTAAAAGGGATTTCAATACCAAAAGGATGGTGTGTTTTTACATATTTTAGATCAGTTCATCTAGATGACACTAACTATGATCATCCTCACCAGTTTAATCCATGGAGATGGCAAGTAAGACAACAACATCCTGTATATTCTCTTCATTTATTTGTGTTATTGTTGTAGCTTTTAAGTTATTGAATTTGGAGATTTTTTATATATAACAGAACAAGGACATGAGCAGTACCAGTTTCACCCCATTTGGTGGGGGACTAAAGCTTTGTCCTGCTCTTGACTTGTCCAGGTTGGGAGCTTCCATCTTTCTCCACCACCTTGTTACTCGATTCAGGTAACTCCTCTGTGTGTGTCTTTGTTTGTCCTGGTGGGTCATGGATCAAATGTCTTTTTCTTACAAATAGGCAAATATGGAATTATGTAGTGAAGTGGTGAAATGCATGGGGCTAGAAAGCTTCACACACTCCACTAGAAAGATTATCTAATTCTAATCTGATCTCCTATCAAATTTTGCTAAAAAAGCTTAAGAGTTGTTTGCTAGTGTTGGGCCCTTTTAAGTGTTTGTCTTCTTGTTAATGATGAGAATGGCTCAAAAGTAATCATATCCAAATAATAATTTCAATTTATTAAGTAGGTAATGTAAAGTACGGAATTTGATATATGAGCTGAACTGATAATCACTACATAATCTACATTTTATCATTTTATGTTTTATATTGATATTGGTTACTAACATAGAAGTGCAAATTTATCAAATCCACTTCTAAATTAAGATTAACATTCTTTTCTAATCATGATTAACTTGAATTGACATATGAGTAAGACAACATGATCCTCCTAAATATTATTGGTAGGATTTGAATTTTTACGCATGTGCTTCTATATATGAAGATGTCTTTACAAGTTGAACAAGAATATCTAGGCCCTAGGGTCTAGCTTAGCTTGGCCTTCATAATATGCAATCCTATCTCCATATCTCTGGTGATCTTGTTGATCTCTCCCTTTTCATCACATGCACTTTGTGAAGACGGAATCAATTCTTTGCTCAGATTAATTAGTTTGTCCTAAACATTTTATAAGGCCAAAAAAAAAAAAAAAAAAAAAAACTCTACTGATCAATGCCACTTCATAATTATCAGAGACAAGTATCTTAGGATTTTTGTTTCACATGCATATTGCTGCAGATGGTCAGCAGAAGAAGACACAATAGTGAACTTCCCCACAGTAAGAATGAAAAGGAGAATGCCAATAAGGGTAAAGAAAGTGAAGCTGGATTGAGCTGCTTTTGTGGACCAAAAAAGGCACAATGAACAAAATCATGTTGAGAAGAAGAAAAGAGAGAAAGGTAGGGGACAAAGAGCTTGGCAAATGTAAACACATGTGTGCACTGTATTGGATCTATTTTGCAGATATAAACAATAAAGGACTCACTTTTTTTTTTTTAAGGACAAAACACTTAGATTCCTCTTCTAGGCCTTTACTTTTTACCATACCTTTTGTCCTTTGTTTTTACTCTGTTTTTCTTTCTTTCTTTGGAGGAGATCTAAGGTGGTGTGATTTAAGTGGGTGTGGACAATAATAGTTTGATTTTTAGGGTCCTATAACATACAAGTGGCAATGGGATTGTTGGCAATGGGATTAACCAAAACAAATAAGTTACGGTGTTCTTTTGAATACTTTTACTCCCTGCTTTTATATAAGATAATAGCACTTTTGGATCAGATAACCAAAACAAATTAGTTAACGGAGGGGTAACATTGTGTTCTTTTGAATACTTTTACTCCCTCCAATCTTTTATATAAGATATATTTACCAAATTGATTAGATTAATGAACCTAATCAAGTTAGTTTATATGACATATATATATTCCCTCATTCAATCTCTTACTTGTTGATGGAGCATCAATAGGGGTAAATTACGAAAATTTTGATAAATATGAAAAATATACTCCTATGTTCCTTAATATAAGACATATTTACCTAATTTGATTAGATTAAAGAAGTTAGTTAATATGACATGTATTTTCTAAAACATCCTAGTCATCTTCCTTAATTCTCTTATTCTCTCTCCTCCTTAATATTGTTGAAGGAACATCAATAGGGGTAAATTAGGAAAAGATTGATAAATATGAAAATTATGTCTTATATTTAGGACCAAGATCAATTCCTCAAATATTATTTATATTAAGGACAAGAGAAAGTATCTTATACTTAAGACCAAGATCAATTCCCCAGATAGAGTATATCTTATGGCCTCAACTAGAAGTATATATACTTAAGATCTGGTAAGATTTTAATATATTTGGTTTACAAAGATAGCAATCAAACCTCAACTAACATGAGGTTTAATTCTTCATTATTAATTGAGTGTCATCTCATCACCCCACAAATCCAATTTTCCCTATGATGAGAATATTTTGCTCAAGGATTGATATTGAAGGCTTAGGAATATCATAAACAGGTTGCATTACATCTAGTAGGGTACCTATTATACAGGGCATCTTCTACCAGCAGTTTTTTTTATCTCAAATATAAGTTCTTAACAGCCTCACTAATTAACTTTTCTAACATTTAACTCTTATTATTGATTGAGGTTTAAAGTTGGGAAAATTAAATAACATTATTTAAAAAAAGGCAAAGTTGAAAAAATTAATCAGTTAAGGACAAATTTATTGACTTAACTGTTCCCGTATACATGAGAATTAGTTGGTATTGTTCGTTTAGAAGAGCGATTGTGAGTGTTTAAAAACAGTTTTTCAATCATGATTTATGAAATAAAAGATAAGTATGTGAGAGGAGTGTTGTCTCGACTTATGTGCATAAACACTTATAAACTTCACAATCGCACAATAACAGCTTTCAAAGTGCATCATCATATCACCTTGGCCAAATGAAAAATGCTTCAAAGTTGCTCTTTTGTTTTCCGATCTTATCCACTTTCGACTCTTACCACCTTAATTAGTCTTACCACCTTAATTAATTTGTATGTCCTTACCTCAAACGATCAACTATTTCACTATTGTAAATCATAAATGGCTTTAATTAAAGTTCAAACCTGTGTTTTGGTTTATATATATATATTCATTTGTTTTTCTCTCACATGCTAACTCAGTCCATGTTAAATACTTTGTTAAAAGAGTTTTGCCACTATTGTAATCCTTCCCAATTCTACTCCGATTAGTTGTATCATCCTTGCAATCCAAATATAAAATTTTCTATTATTAACTAATTTCTTATCAAGTCTTTTAAAAATATAAATATAAATATTTCGTGAATTATAAATATTCATGGGTATTTTAAAAATAGACATCAATCATACCCAAAATTTGGACACTTAAAATTTAGTATCCGCCAACTACCTTGGGCCTTTGTGATTTATCGATATGCTTTTATACCGCTAGGCTCGAGTTCAAGAGCTGGCATGCTTAGAGAAAGGCAATAATAATAATAATATCCTATAGAGGTCAAATTAAATTATTAAATATATTAACAAAAGAAATAGAATTTTTATAAAGTCTCGTGGAGGTAATATAATTTTCAACCAGTCCAAAAAAAATATTGAAATATTAGTGAACAGAAATAACATTATGTTTTGATGATAAATGATTAAATTAATAACCTTTACACTTTGACCTAAAACATTTCAGGGCCTGGTTCATGTCATTTTATCAAGGTCTACATATTGCCAAATTCAAATATGAGAAAAACAGCAACCACCAGAGAGACTTTAATGGAAACAATCATTTACGGAGTCCACATAAGGTGCTTATAGCTTATGTGCTTATTACATGCTTATACCTCAAATTGAGGTATAAAGCATGTAATTTTTTATTCTTTTTATATATTCTATTTATTTATATTTAAATTATGTGCTTCTTTCTGAATTTTTTTTTACACCTTATATCTCAAATTAATTAGTTTCCATGATATCGGTGTTACATACAAATATTTTTTTAATGTAGTAGTGGAAACTAATTAATTTGAGATATTGAGTGCAAAAAAAAAATTAGAAAATAGCTACATAATTTAAATATAAATAAATACAACATATTAAAAAATTACATGAGCACATAAGCTATAAGCACCTTATATGGACTCAAAAGGTGGCAAAATCCAGAAATAAAAACTATATTAAACAATTTTATATAGTAGTAATTGATAGTTCACCAAATAAACTATCCAGCATAATAATGAACTAAAAATTTGGGTATGTTACCAATTTCAAGGCCATTTGAGAGATTGCTCATTGTTTTAGAGAAAATACTGATAAACGCCATAGTTGAAAATACTATCACAAGCTCTCCTCTTGATGAAATTAAATAGTTGTTTAGATGAGTGTCTCGTATTTATAAATTCACTTATCAATACATGTGAATTATTCTATTAGAAGCTCTTATAATATGATTTGTGAATTTTTATTTGTACACTTGTTATTTCGCTCCAGGTAGTTGTTAAAATGTTTTTAAAAACAAAGTTCCTATCAAATTATATCAAGATTTGATGAAGTATAAGAATTTTAATCGAGGATCTAGCCCATTCCTATGGGTTTTCTATGAATTTCAGGACCAAAATACCAATATAATAAACGACATTGTAAAACCCTACGCCGCAGATCCAAGATTCCAAGGTTAGGGAAGATGTCCTGGTGGATGCACCACGTTTGATTGCATCGATCCTCCTTTTGGCAAATTCGGTTTGCTTCTATAACTACGCTTTCCTCCGCGACAACCCTCGGGTCCTCGTTTTCAGCACGCAAAAATATATTTTGTGGTTGGCCAGTGCGTTGACCCTTCACTCTTGAACTCTTTTATCAAGAGGATATATTCTTATAATGTTTTAGGCTAAATATATTGGCATGCTCAATTTGTTGTAGTACTCTAACCAAATATGAACAATTTCAGCATTGATGAACGAAAACAATACCTAGATAAAGAGTACATATAATCGAGATATATATGACTTGAGAACATAAAAAGTATAATAATATTTCCAACTGGTATAATCTTAAAAATGCATTACACAACACCGTATATAAAATCATAATCTAAGGGTTATGTCCCGCCTAGTAATGTACGGTTCAAACGATCTCTTGGTGTGAAATGTTGTCATCGCGAAGTCTCCTTCAAATCCATTGTCTTCTTGGTCCATCTTTTGCGGGCCGAAACCAAGTAATGACTTCCAATATGAGAGCCGCACAGCCCAATGAAACAATGATGCCAAAATAAGCATTCTTCCACGTATGGGAGGAGTTTGAAAGGGAGAAGCCTCTAAACATGTTGAAGATAGAGAGGGCGATGACTCCATAGCCAACGACGTAGTGGAAGATGTTCCGAGAAGATTCGGCCTTGTGATGTTTGTCGTCTCGAGGAATATAGCAGCCAGGACTTGGACAAGATGCGAGACAAACACAGCGATTCCAATGGAGGCATGAGCAAAACCGAGAAGGAGAAAGAGACGACGAGAGATGGGGTTGACAAGAAGATGCCGAGAGCGAAGCCAACAGTGCCAATGATATAAGCTAGAGTCTGACACGCTCTGTGTAAATGAAACCATGTTGATCCAGCGGCCTCGAATGTTTTTAGATAACGTCCCATCATTGCTCCTGTTGGCATAAGAATCCCCCAGCCTACTCCGTTCAATATTCCATGGACCTGCACGCCGAATACAAAATCGGATCCGAAAGTCACTAATTAAGAGTTAATGAATTTAAGATATTCTAAAAACATTGATGATTTTAAACAAGTGAACTATTTATCGTATTTCATTGTTTTTCTAATTCCACCGGCAGAATTATCTTTAGAAATAATTAATGCAATAGGGAAAGTTACCTTTCTTATTAAAATCTTGGAGTTTTGTAGACTGGCCTCATGATCAGAAACTTTGCCGGTGAGAAAATCTATGTGACCAACAGATTTGAGGTTGGCTCCAGAAAAGGCATGAGAGAGAAGACTATCATCATCTGAAACAGGACCTTCTTGCCAAACATGATTAACCAGCTTTGAATTCCCAGGAAGCTGAAAGCTTGCATATAAGATCATCATGCCATCCTCGAAACTCGCAGAAACTCCAAAAACCTTGAAACTCAAACTCTGTTCCTCCAACGTTGTACCATAAGAGGTTACGGGAGAGGTATAAGCCGCCATAGTTCCGTCGGATTTCGAAAAGCAACAAACGCCCGAGAGCCCACCATGCCTCGTAGATGTTGGGTTAATAGCCCAAGCGATCCAACTTTTATGGTTGGCTTTGTTCTTCTTGAAAGCGACATCGATCGAGTTCGAAGAGGAGTGGTAGGTCCAGTGAAGAGAAGAATCAAGAACGGGAAGGTCGTTACAGGCTAAAAACTTTGTAGTATTGGAGAACTGGTATGATTCACAAGCTTGTGGTCGGGGTTGTGAGGTTACGGGGCCGATGGAGATGGTGATAAGCATAGAGTAGAGGGTCAAGAAAAGGGAAAGCTTGCGAAAGGGAGCCATGAGAGGAGAGATGAATAGAGAAGAGGGAATGAGGAAGAAGTCGTAGGGTTTTAGGAATGAGCTCTCATTCATGGCCAGCTACTAATTTATAGGGAGTGATTTGCCAAATATCTCATACAAAAGGATAACATATCAGAAGTGTTAAATTTAGATATTAAAATGTAATAAGTTTCATTATTTTTGTTTTCATCGATTGCTTTTCCAGATATTTTAACAAGACTCGTACAAAGCTTAAGCATCGCATTTTTTTGCTTAATAAAAAACATTTAATTCATATCTTTTTATGAACGTTGACTATCAGGTGAGAATTTTGTCATTGTGATAGTTGTCTGTATATCTTTTTTTTAATGCATTTAATCTAATATTTGTCGCTTACTTTTTTTGAGCGATACATTGAGTTTTGTGTTTTTTCAATAAAATATTTTCTTAGATTGAGTCTTCGACCATTACTAAAATTATCTGATCTCTTGACTTAGGGGTGATCTATCCTTTATTTTATTGTTATTAATAATTCTTAAATTTTGAAAATGTGCACGGACATACTAATAAGAAGATTAATTTCCATCGGCCAAAAAAATCCATCTTACATCGATACTTTTAATAATATTTAAACCCATTTTGAGAAAATAGATTTTTGTGTTTTTTTTTTTTTTTTTTTGCTCAGAAAAATTTAATAGTTTTTAAATATGTGAAGAATATGCATCATTGTTACGGATCAAGTGATGCTACAAACTACCGTATTTAATTGTTTTATTAACTTTATAAATTGCAGCGCCGTATCAGCAATATTTTGACGCTTATGAATCACTAAACACTCACTTTCTTTAAAAACATTTCTTCTAGAAAGGTCGGTGTATAATCCTTTATATGAAATGAACCTAAATTTGGAAACCCAATACTAACTATTATCATTAGGGAGCATATTCATTCTACTAAACCATGCCCCAGCTCACCTCTGACATCTAGCTATTTATCTTAATTTTGAGCACCTACCAACTTTAAGAACTTAAAGGTTTAAATTCCAGCTTTTAATTTCAATTCTCTAGAAACTTGGGTATATAACGTTCATCAAAATAATAAACTTACCTTAGATCTCAAATAAGGCCGATAAATATCATCTCAAATTATGTTTTGTTGATAAACGACTAAATTAATAACCTTTACACTCTGACCTAAAACATTTCAGGTACTAATTGGTTCATATCATTTTATCAAGGTCTAAATGTTGACAAATGCAAATATGAGAAAAACAGCAACCACCCTCGGGATTTTAATGGAAACAATCATTTACGGAGGTAGAAGAATGATATAACAGAAAGTACAGAGTTTTTATCAGATTTCAACTGCCAATGCTAAACTATAAGGTGGAAAAATCCAGAAAAAGCACATTATATTAAACAATTTTATAATTCATAGTTCACCAAATAAATTATTAAGGAAAATGATTTAAAAAAATACCATTTAAACTTTAAAATCCTTTTTGACAACTACAGTAATTAGATTAACAAGAACAACAAAACAATTGACAACTCATTTTGTTGGAAAATCACCTATTTGAGATTTTGAAATTTAATGGTATTTTTTTGGTATTTTTACTAAATTATCCAGCATAACGATAAACTAAAAAGTTTGGGGTATGCTACCAATTTCAAGGCCATTTGAGGGATTGCTCATTGTTTTAGAGAAATACTGATAAACACCATAGTTGAAAATACTATGACAAGCTCTCCTCTTGATGAAATTAAATAGTTGTTAAAACGTGTGTCTATATTTATAAATTCACTCATCAATATAGGTAAATTATTCTATTCGAAGCTCTTGTAATATGATTTGTAAATTTTTATTTGTACACCTATTATTTTGCTATAGGTAGCTGTTAAAATGTTTTTGAAAACAAAGTTCCTTTCAAATTATATCAATATTTGATGAAGTATAAGAATTTTAATCTAGGATCTAGCTCATTCCTTTGTTTTTTTTGTGAATTTCGTGACCAAAATACCAATCTAACAAACGACATCGTAAAACCCTACGCCGCAGATCCAAGATTCCAAGGTTAGGGAAGATGTCCTGGTGGATGCACCACTGTTTGATTGCATCGATCCTCCGTTTTGCAAATAGTCAGAAGGTTTCTTCTTCTATAATTCTGCCTCGTTCCTCGCGACAACCCTCGTGTGTCCTCGTTGTTGCAAACTTAGGTCTTGTTTCAAACTTTTACTGTTGAAGATAGGAATTGAATTTAAATTATTATTTGGATTATTTGAATTTTTGATTTATTGTTAGTATTTGAATTTGAATTATTGTTACTAGAATAAATTAGCTAGAAAAATAGAATATTTAAAAGGTTGTTACCTATTATTGTGCTCAGGTTGTTAACCTCTGCTTGTATAAATTTACCTCATTCAAGGAAAAAAAAAAAGGAATAAACAAATGAATGAAAAAGAGGAAATACTTCCCTAGATTGAATTTTAACATTTACCATGTTTTCAGTGTTCGATAATCAGTTATTCAATACAGTCTTATATTTGTGTTTATCTTTTTAGGCAACTTAAAATGGTTAAACGTAGCCATGGTTAGAGAGAAAGAGACGCCGTACGTGACCGGCGGGGATATTTGCCTGAAGGCCCTTTTCTTCGTGAACCACGGATGCAACGCCCGCGTTTGCCTCCTAATCCAGCTATTTTGGAAGAAGAACTTGAAATTCATCACGTAGAAATCCGAGGTTGAGAGCGGATAATCGGAGGTTCGCCGAGGATCGAATGACTTTGCGGTGGGAGCTTGCGGCTGCAATGGAGGAGGTTCATCGGATGAATCTTGCCATTGTTGACCTTCGTTGAGCAAGAGCTGCGTTCGAGGGAATTTATTGAGAAGGGACTGGAGTTGGAATCTGAGCTTCGTGCAAAATCGCCTTTGAAGAAGGAGACTGCACAATTTTTGTTAACATGTTGATCAAACATACATTTTTGTCCATAAATAGACACGTTGTTATAAATTCATATATATATATATATATAATGTTAATCATTTACCAAAAAAAAAAAAACACACTTGCAATACTTTTATAGATTCACATGGCCTCATCTAGCTTAATCCTAGAGCACAAATTGAAATTAAAATAATTCTGAATTATAATCCCTTGAGAACCATCGCTATTTTTTGTTAGAGAGAATCCTCATCCTCCTCTCGTTAACCAATATCTTTTATTGTTGGCCAGTGCGTTGACCCTTCACTCTTTTATCAAGAGGATATATTCTTATAATGTTTTAGGCTAAATATATTGGCATGCTCAATTTGTTGTAGTATCGTAACAAAATATGATCAATTTCGGCATTGATGAAGGAAAACAATACTTAGAAAAAGAGTACATATAATCAAGATATATATGACTTGAGAACATCAAAAAGCTACAAGTATAATAATATTTCCAATCAGTATAACCTTAAAAATGCATTACACAACACTGTATATAAAATCATAATCTAAGGGCAATGTCCCAGCTAGTAATGTACAGTTCAAACGATCTCTTGGTGTGAAATGTTGTCATCGTAGAAGTCTCCTTCAAATCCATCGTCTTCTTGGTCCTTCTTTTGAAGACTAGAAACCAAGTAATGACTTCCAATATGAGAGCCACACAGCCCAATGAAACAATGACGCCAAAATAAGCATTCTTCCACGTATGGGAGGAGTTTGAAAGGGAGAAGCCTCTGAACATTTTGAAGGTAGAGAGGACGATGACTCCATTGCCAACGACGTAGTGGAAGACGTTCCAGAAGATTCTGGCCTTTTGATGTTTGTCAGGTCTAAGGAATATAGCAGCCAAGACTTGGACAGATGCAGAGACAAACACAGCGATTGCAATGGAGGCATGAGCAAAACCAGAAGGAGAAAGAGACGACAAAGACGGGGTTGACAAGAAGATGCCCAAAGCGAAGCCAACAGTGCCAACGATATAAGCAAGAGTCTGACACGCTCTGTCTAAATGAAACCATGTTGATCCATCGGCGTCGAATGTTTTTAGATAACGTCCCATCATTGCTCCTATTGGCATAAGAATCCCCCAGCCTATTCCGTTCAATATTCCATGGACCTGCATACCGAATACAAAATCCGATCTCACAGTTATTAATTAAGAGTTAATGAATTTAAGATATTCTAAAAACATTGATGATTCTAGCTAATGATTTGAAGAAGATGTTCTATTAATAGTTTAAACACATGTTGACAAAAAAGATTCTTCGTTGTCATCATAATTACTATTTAAACTTTTTCATGCCTCATTGCTATAGATCGAGTGACCCAAAGAACCATTTAAAGTATCTAATTGTTTTATTAATTCTATGAATAAGATTACTTTTGGTTAAAATTGGTATGAATTAAATTAGTAAGCTATGCACTTGGTAGCGTGATTTCATTTACAATCCCCTAAATTATCTTTATAAGTAATATATATTGTAAACAAATGTGAGGAGAAAAGATTTTTTGGTCGAATTTACAATATAAAGTATTTTATATGTCGAAGGATCTGTTTCATTGTTATAGAAAAAGTGAAGTATTTACCGTATTTCATTGTCTTTCTAATTCCACCAAGTAGAATTATCTTTAGTAATAACTAATGCAATAGGGAAACTCACTTTTCTTATTAAAATCTTGGAGTTTTGTAGACCGGCCTCATGATCGAAACTTTACCGGTGAGAAAATCTATGTGACCAAAGATTTGAGGTTGGTCGCGGAAAAGGCATGAGAGAGAAGACTATCATCATCCGAAATAGGACCTTCTTGCCAAACATGATTAACCACTTTGAATTCCCCGGGAAGCTAAAAGCTTGCATATAAGATCATCATGCCATCCTCGAAACTCGTAGAAACTCCAAAAACCTTGAAACTCAAACTCGTCCCTCCAACGTCATACCATAAGAGGTTACGGGAGAGGTATAAGCCGCCATAGTTCCGTCGATTTCGAAAAGCAACAAACGCCGAGAGCCCACCATGCCCGTAGACGTTGGGTTAATAGCCCAAGCGATCCAACTTTTATGGTTGGCTTTGTTCTTCTTGAAAGCGACATCGATCGAGTTCGAAGAGGAGTGGTAGGTCCGGTGAAGAGAAGAATCAAGAACGGGCAAGTCGTTACATGTGCTAAGAATTTTGTAGTATTGGGGAATTGGTATGATTCACAAGCTTGTGGTCGGGGTTGAGAGGTTACAGGCGATGAAGATGAAGATAAGCATAGAGTAGAGGGTCAAGAAAAGGGAAACCTTTGCAAAAGGGAGCCATGAGAGGAGAGCTGAATATAGAAGAGGCAACGAGGGAGAAGTAGGGTTTTAGGAATGAGCTCTCATTCATGGCTAGGTACTAATTTATAAGGAGTGATTTGCTAAATAACTCATACAAAAGGATAATATATCATAAATATTAAATTTGGATCTTAAAATGTAATAAGTTTCAGTATTTTTATTGTTTTTTTATTTTCATTGATTGCTTTTCTAAATATTTTAACAAAACTCGTAAAAAGCTTAAGCATAGCATTTTTTATTTTAAAAAAATATTTAATTCATATCTTTTTATGAAGGTAGACTAAAAAGTGAGAATTTCGTCATTGTAATAGTTGTCTATATATATTTATATATATCTTTTTTTTTTTATGTAGTTGTCTGTATGCATTTAATTGAATATTTGTAGCTTACTTTTTTTGAGCGATACATTCGAGTTTTGTGTTTATTCAATAAAATATTTTCGTAAATTGAGTCTTCAACCATTACTAAAATTATCTCTGTTGACTTAGGGGTGATCTATCCTTTATTTTATTGTTATTAATAATTCTTAAATTTTGAAAATGTGAACGGACATACTAAGAAGATTAATTTCCATCGGCCGCAAAAAAATCCATTTTACGTCAATACTTTTAATAATATTTTAAACCCCTTTTGAGAAAATAGATTTTTGTCATACCTAAAATGTAATAGTTTTTAAATATGTGAAGAATATGCATCTCTGTTACAGATCAAGTGACCGTACAAATTACCGTATTTAATTGTTTTTTAACTTTATAAATTGCAGCACCTTATCAGCAATATTTTGACGCTTATGAATCAGTAAACACTCACTTTCTTTAAGAACATTTCTAAGAAGCTCGGTGTACAATCCTTTATATGAAATGAACCTAAATCTGGAAATCCAACACTAACTATTATCATTAGGGAGCATATTCATTCTACTTAACCATGCCCCAGCATAACTATCACCTCTGACATCTAGCTATTTATCTTAATTTTGAGCAGCTACCAACTTTAAGAACTTAAAGGTTTAAATTTCCAGCTTTTATTTTCATTTATCTAGAAACTTGGGTATATAATGTCCATCAAAATAATAAACTTACCTTAGACCTCAAACAAGGCCGAAAAATATCGTCTCAAATTTTTTGGATATGACATAAGTATAATTATTTCTGGTAGTAATTACTATAACTTAATACATTTTATATTTGGCGGCATGGTCTTATTTAAAATACCTTAGGTAAGTAACATAAATTTTATTTTATTTCAAGGAACCCAACTAAAAATTAAGGGCGATGGTAAAAAGAACACAAGCGAAAGATTACTGATGAGAATAACCCTTTGTTAACATGCTGAAAACACACCTATAATGCTAATCATTTACAAATACATACACTCGTAATACTTTTATAGATTCACATGGCCCGACAGTGTCGATTTTCACAAATCAGGTAGCATAATCCTAGAGCATAAATTGAAATTAAAATAGTTCTGAATTATAATCCCTTGAAAACCATCCTCGTTTCAATTTTGACAGATCAAGTAGCATAATCCTAGAGCACAAATTGAAATTAAAAAAATTCTGAATTGTAATCCCTTGAGAACCATCCTTATTTGTTCCCAGAGAGAATCCTCCTCCTCCTCTCTAACCAATATCTTTCGTTCTTTGGCCAGGGCGATGACCCTTCACTCTTTTATCAAGAGGATATATTTTTATAATGTTTTAGGCTAAATATATTGGCATGCTCAATTTGTTATAGTACTCTAACGAAATATGATCAATTTCGGCGTTGATGAAGGAAAACAATACTTAGAAAAAGAGTACATATAATCAAGATATATATGACTTGAGAACATCAAAAAGCTACAAGTATAATAATATTTCCAACCGGTATAATCTTAAAAATGCATTACACAACACTGAATATAAAATCATAATCTAAGGGCTATGTCCCGGCTAGTAATGTACGGTTCAAACGATCTCTATGTGAAATGTTGTCATCAGCAGAAGTCTCCTTCAAATCCCTCATCTTCTTGGTCCTTCTTTTGCAGGCCAGAAACCAAGTAATGACTTCCAATATGAGAGCCACACAACCCAATGAAACGATGATGCCAAAATAAGCATTCTTCCACATATGGGAGGAATTTGAAAGGGAGAAGCCTCTAAACATGTTGAAGATAGAGAGGGTGATGACGCCATAGCCAACGACGTAGTGGAAGACGTTCCAGAAGATTCTGGCCTTGTGATGTTTGTCAGGTCTGAGGAATATAGCAGACAAGACTTGGACAGATGCAGAGACAAACACAGCGATTCCAATGGAGGCATGAGCAAACCCAGAAGGAGACAGAGACGGGGTTGACAAGAAGATGCCCAGAGCGAAGCAATAGTGCCAACGATATAAGCAAGAGTCTGACACGCTCTGTGTAAATGAAACCATGTTGATCCAATGGCTTCGAATGTTTTAAGATAACGTCCCATCATTGCTCCTGTTGGCATAAGAATCCCCCAGCTTATTCCGTTCAATATTCCATGGACCATTGGACCTGCATGCCGAATACAAAATCCAATCCATAGTTATTAATTAAGAGTTAATGAATTTAAGATATTCTAAAAACATTGATGATTTTAGAACAAGTGAACTATTTACTGTATTTCATTGTTTTTCTAATTCCACCAATAGAATTATCTTTAGTAATAACTAATGCAATAGGGAAACTTACTTTTTTTTTTTTTTTTATTAAAATCTTGGAGTTTTGTAGATCGGCCTCATGATCGAAACTTTGCCGGTGAGAAAATCTATGTGACATGATTTAAGGTTGGCTCGAGAAAAGGCATGAGAGAGAAGACTATCATCATCGAAATAGGACCTTCTTGCCAAACATGATTAAACAGCTTTGAATTCCCAGGAAGCAGAAAGCTTGCATATAAGATCATCGTGCCATCCTCGAAACTCGTAGAAACTCCAAGAACCTTGAAACTCAAACTCCGTTCCTCCAATTTCGTACCATATATAAGAGGTTAGAGGAGAGGTATAAGCTGCCATAGTTCCGTCAGATTTCTGAGAAGCAACAAACACCTGAGAGCCCACCATGCCCGTGGATGTTGGGTTAATAGCCCAAGCAATCCAACTTTTATGGTTGGCTTTGTTCTTCTTAAAAGCGACATCAATCGAGTTCGAAAAGGAGTGGTAGGTCCAGTGAAGAGAAGAATCAAGAACAGGCAGGTCGTTACAGGCTAAGAATTTTGTAGTATTGGGGAATTGGTATGATTCACAAGCTTGTGGTCGGGGTTGAGAGGTTACAGGGGCGATGAAGATGAAGATAAGCATAGAGTAGAGGGTCAAGAAAAGGGAAACCCTGAAAAAGGGAGCCATGAGAGGAGAGCTGAATGTAGAAGAGGCAATGAGGGAAGTAGGGTTTTAGGAATGAGCTCTCATTCATGGCTAGGTACTAATTTATAGGGAGTGATTTGCCAAACAAATAACTAATACAAAAGGATAATATATCTTAGATCTTAAGATGTAATAAGTTTCATTATTTTTATTTTCATGGATTGCTTTTCCGAATATTTTAACAAGACTCGTACGAAGCTTAAGCATAGCATTTTTTCTTAATAAAAAAATATTTAATTCATATCTTTTGATGAAGGTTGACTATCAAGTGAGAATTTCGTCATTGTAATAGTTGTCTATATATATATATATATATATATATATTGATATCTTATTTTTATGTAGTTGTCTGTATGCATTTAATCTTATATTTGTAGCTTACTTTTTTTGAGCGATACATTGAGTTTTGTGTTTTTTCATTGAAATATTTTCTTAAACTGGGTCTTCAACCATTACTAAAATTTTCTGATCTCTTGACTTAGGGGTGATCTATCCTTTATTTTATTGTTATTAATAATTCTTAAATTTTTAAAATGTGCACGGACATACTAATAAGAAGATTAATTTCCATCGGCCGCGAAAAATCCATGTTACATCAATACTCTTAATAATATTTTAAACCCATTTTGGGAAAATAGATTTTTGCCATACCTAAAATTTAATAGTTTTTTTTTTTTTTTTTTTTTTGCTCAGAAAAATTTAATAGTTTTGAAATATGTGAAGAATATGCATCATTGTTACGGATCAAGTGATGCTACAAACTACCGTATTTAATTGTTTTACTAACTTTATAAATTGCAGCGCCGTATCAGCAATATTTTGACGCTTATGAATCACTAAACACTCACTTTCTTTAAAAACAATTCTTCTAAAAAGGTCGGTGTATAATCCTTTATATGAAATGAACCTAAATTTGGAAACCCAATACTAACTATTCCCAGCATAAGTATCACCTCTGACATCTAGCTATTTATCTTAATTTTGAGCAGCTACCCACTTTAAGAACTTAAAGGTTTAAATTTCCGGCTTTTATTTTCAATTCTCTAGAAACTTGGGTATATAATGTTCATGAAAATAATAAACTTACCTTAGGCGTCAAATAAGGCCGATAAATATCGTCTCAAATTTTTTTGGATGTTACATCAATATAATTATTTCTGGTAGTAATTACTATAAGTTAATACATTTTATATTTGGCAGCATGGTCTTATTTAAAATACCTTAGGTATGTAATATATATATATATATATATATATATATATATATATATTTTATTTCAAGGAACCCAACTAAAAATTGACGGTGAGGGTAAAAAGAAAACAGGTGAAAGATTACAGTAGGATGAGAATAACCCTTTGTTAACATGCTGATCAAATGTACATTTTAGTCCATATATAGACACACACATATATATATATATAATGCTAATCATTTACAAATACATACACTTGTAATACTTTTAAAGATTCACATGGCCCGGGAGTTTCAATTTTTACAGATCAAGTAGCATAATCCTAGGACCCAAATTGAAATTAAAACAATTCTTAATTATGATCCCTTGGGAACCATCCTTATTTGTTGTCCAAAAGAATCCTCCTCCTTCTCTCTAACCAATATCTTTCGTTCTTTGGCCAGTGTGATGACCCTTCACTCTTTTATCAAGAGGATATATTCTTATAATGTTTTAGGCTAAATATATTGGCATGCTCAATTTGTAGTAGTACTCTAACCAAATATGACCAATTTTGGCGTTGATGAAGGAAAACAATACTTAGAAAAAGAGTACATATAATCGAGATATCTATGACTTGAAAACATA
Organism: Acacia acuminata; assembly: GCA_019022655.1. Lineage (NCBI taxonomy): Eukaryota > Viridiplantae > Streptophyta > Magnoliopsida > Fabales > Fabaceae > Acacia > Acacia acuminata. Next base: position 1,023,277 of record JAFJYI010000248.1, read on the forward strand.
AAAAAGCTACAAGTATAATAATATTTCTAACTGGTATAATCATAAAAATGCATTACACAACCCTGTATATATACAATTTTAATCTAAGGTTTATGTCTTAGCTAGTAATGTACGGTTCAAACGATCTCTTGGTGTAAAATGTTGTCATCAGAGTCAGAGTGGGTTAACTTTATAACATGATTTTTAGTCATAAAAGACTAGTAGACCTGTCTCTGATAGGTTTAGTATCAAAGTCAGGGTGGGTGTGAAACCTGCTATCATCAAAAGGTTTAAATACGAACTCCTCTAAGAGGAGGTAACGATACATCTCGCATCTGGGAGGAGTGTGGATTTGGTTTGCATTTGTGGACCAATAAGTAATAGAAGATTGGTAGACTTGTTTTGATACTGCTTCATTCTTAAGATTTGGTATCAAAGGGACCATTAGTTCAAATCCCCAATCCATCAAAGATTTGAACATAATCCATGTTTTCATCACTTGCTCTAAATATGTCATTCCATAATCCATATTTTCATCTTTCTGTGCATTGTCGCCGACATCACCGGCGCCAATGATAATTCAAACCATTGAAGTCTATCCACGTGTCTGGCAATTTGACCTGTTTACCCCTAAAAATTGAAATTAGTTTGTGGTTGTCCAAGAAAAACTGTTCTCATAGTAGCTGTGTATCTTAATCCTCGTGTTGTTGGGATATGCTGCAGATGTGAAGTATGTGAAATACGTAATAAACTATAACTTCCCAAGATCTTTGAAAGACTATGTTCATCGCATTAGTCGGACAGCAAAGCCAGTGCAATAGGAACTTCGTGCTCTTTCTTCACAGCTGCTAATGCCAGATTTTCCAAGGAACTTATAGCCATACTTGTGAAAGTTGGGCAGAAATTGAGTCCATGAATTGGAAGCAATGGGACGAGGTGCGCCTCCTCCACCTTCATGTTAGTTGACTTGACTGGATTATAAATAATTTTAGGGTGTAGCAGCTTGTGTTTATATTCAATGGTTAAACTTCCATGTGAAATAAAACTATAGGCAAGGTAAGAATATTCTATATATATTTATTCAAAGGGATCAGTTGCCTATTCTGAGTCCAACCCATTAAACAAAATTAAGTCGTTTACAATGAGAAACAGGGGTGAAGTTCTCGTCCTTTTCCTTATGCAATGTCGACCGAGAAGGGGAGGAAGCCAATTCTCATCGAGGTTGCTTCAGCGGGAGCTGCGTGATGAGGAATAACTAACATTACCACTTGAGCATCCCGGTGGGCCGGAAGGAGAGGGAGCCCAAGTCTCATCGGACTCTGCATCTTTCATTACAAGATTTGGTGCTTAAGGCCCAAATTTTTAATCCAAGGCTTCTTTTTTTTGTATTCCACTCGGTTCACTAAAACCTTTGATTCCAACTCATCCGAATTCACTCTAAGTCGGGCCCACGGTTGTGGGGAAAGCTATTAAAGAGATAGTTATCATGGGAAAAAGCGGCGACTAGATCTAGGACCCAACTCATGTAACCACATGTGTGGCTTGTTCACCTCCATAGCATAGGGAAGCCATAAATTATTTTTCTTAAAAAAAAACAAATAAAAGCGAATTTTATTAAATGAGTCACTTGCCAACTAGGATTAAAATGATGCGAGCTTTAACATGTTTTTATTGGACAAGGTTTAGATAATGACATGAAACTTTTAGAGTATGTAAGTAGATTTCTCACTTTATAAATAAATTAAACTAATGGCGCATTTAGATTAATTAACCATCTATTGACTTGTATAAGAAAGAACATTTTTTACAATGGCTTGTAAATTAAGGCACACGTGCTTTCTAGCACTTTAAGTGAAAAAATATCACAGTTTTGACCAAGAAATGAGAAAAGTTCATTAACGATGAAAAAGAGAAAGTCAATTAGATTGCCACATGATTTTGAGAGATTACGAAGATCATCATGATTATATGTATACTTATATTTATATTTGATGGGTTTACGAAATCTCACATGAATGCACGATGCCTCACAACTTCCCCTCCCAACTCCCAAGTGTCAATCATGTCCTCGTGGGGGAGTTCAAAGCTTTATGCTTTCTTTTCCATCTTAAATCCAGGAGTTAGATAATTTATTTTTTAAAACATATATGTACTGAATTTTTTAAGATATATCTTTTAATCATTTGGTTAAAACTATTTGTTTTACACAGAACCCTTCATTTTAGATTTGAGAAAGCAAACCCGCTCCATTAGCTCGCAAAAAAAAAAAAAAAAAAAAAAAAAAGAAATCTATACCTTCAAAAAAGATCAAGAGTCCTTCATATTCATATAATATTAATCAGAAACTATGAAAAAACATGTTATTTACAAATCATGAATAATATAGCTTATCTCAGTCTGTACAAAGCATAAGATTCAGTACCCACATTCTAGTTTTATTAATTGGATTGACATCAACACTCTCAAATCATTTAGATATCAGAAATATAGGCCTTGTTTGTTTTGGTTTTCAATTTTTTTATTATATCTAATATCTTATTATATTGATACACCAACAGCCACTGTTATCCTACTCGGTGAGATTGACTATAGGATCACACGACGTCATTGAACTTCATCTACTCAAAAAAATATACAATTATCAACGGAATTGCAAAAATTCATTTTGTCGCTAATTTTGCCTCCAATCGACAATTGTCAACGGCAGTGACATGGCGGCAGTCGCCGGTGGGGATGTGAGGGTGGCCAGCGAGAAGACATGAAAACAATCATCCTGATGTCTATGGCGGACAGTGGTGACCTCAAACAAAGAAAGAAGGAGCTTCTCGCTTATCCAAAACAAAAAATAAGAAATAAAACAATAAAAAAGAAAACATCTAAAAAGTTGTTATGCATGCCTCGCTGAAAATAAATTACTAAATAAGTTTTTTTTTTTTTTTTTTTTTTTTAAGAAAAAAATTCTTCTTAAAACAAGAAAACAAATAAGGCGTTAAAATGCTGGATATTATTGGCTTCAATTCAACTCGTTTGCTCTCAAGCCAAAGGTGCTTTATATATATATATATATATATATATATATATATATATATAATGAACAAACACTGCACGGGTGAAAGGTTTACATTTGCTTTTTCGGCCTAAGAAGCATCTTACTTATCATTAGTTAGGTATGCTTTTCACAAAGCATACTATAAATATATATTCTCCCACTCATACAAAAAGGTCAGTTTCACAAAACCTCTTTCTCTCTCTCTTGCACGCGTACACACACATGCACAATCATTCTTTCACAATTAAAGCTACATAGTGACCCCCATATGCTGATCATTACGTGTGTGTGTGTGTGTGTGTGTGTGTTTGTGCCTAGCAAAGTGGTATTAATAGAGGCTATCTGTAGAAACCTAGCTAGCTAATACAGCATCATCAGCACACAATAATGGACAACGTCTGGGTTGTGTTTGTGACAGCCTTAATCCTGTTCTTGTCCATTTTGGTCCTTACCTTCTTCCAAAAACGATTCAGACTCAAAAGTTTTAAGTCCAGAGATAATCATCAACTTCCCTTAGGTTCTATGGGATGGCCTTTCATCGGTGAAACCGCCGATTACGTTTCGTCTGCTTATACTGTTGGCCCCGACGCCTTCATCAACAAGCGACGCAGCATGTAAGTCTATATATATGTGTGTGTGTCGTGTGTGTATGTATGTGTTTATATCCACAAACACCATATGATAATACATGCACACACAAACACTCTTATATGTTGATTCATGGCTATCATGTGTTAACTGTCTTGTATTGGTCTTCACTTAGTATATGTTTGTTAGCTGTTTGATGTTATGGTCACTTGCTATAAAAAGCTGCAATGCATTTAGTTATAGTCTGACGATATTGTCTAATGTTCACGCCTCTCATGTTAGGGATAGATAACTAGGATATGGGTGTGATGACTTTTAATATTGTCCGCGTTGAAACTATCACCAGTTACGGTTAAAACGTGTCAAGATGGGAGGTTTTAGACCTTATAAAGTGTCTGTCTTTCGTTTCCCTCCCCATCTTACAATGATGGTCATAGTATGGTGGTTTCAAACTTCATCATGATCTTAGGGTTTTGCAACTAAACAGTACACTTGTTATCATGTTGGGTACAGTATCTGAGTTTCTATTTTTTTTTTTTTTGGCATCTGGGTTGTCAGAATCAAAAGTGGCCATAGCTTCAAATTAAAGTTCATCATTATGATCTCAAGGTTTTGCAGAACGAGAAGAATCTAAGGACACTATGCTCTTTTTCTTTGTTTTAGGTATGGGAAGGTGTTTAAGTCTCACATGTTTGGGAGTCCAACAATAGTATCGACGGATGCAGAAGTTAATAGATTTGTACTACAAAGTGATGCAACAGTTTTTGTTCCATGTTATCCAAAGTCTGTGTCTGAGCTAATGGGAGAGTTGTCGATTCTGTGTATCAATGGAAGGCTTCACAGGAAAATACATCGCCTCGTTGCAGGTTTTTTCAAGTCTCACAGGCTTAAGTCTCAGATTACTACAGAAATGCAGAGTTTTGTCCAACAATCTATGGCTACTTGGAGCGAGGATCGCCCAGTGTTCATCCAGGATGTCGCCAAATCTGTTAGCTCTCTCTCTCTCTCTCTCTAGGGCTTTTGTATGGTTATATTGAGAATACTTTCATGGAGAATTACTAGTACTAACTCCAATCCTAATTATAAGACCGAATTAATGTTTTTTTGGAGAGATTAAGAAAATTAAATAAGTTATTTAATCATATCATATATTATGTATCCTTAGATTATATATTAGTTTATTGGTCAAACTAATTAATTTGGAAAAAAAATAAAAATAAAATACTCTAAGTAATTTAATTAGTTTTTTTAATATTTTTCGAAAAAAAGTCAACTTGGTCGTATAATTAATACCACAGATAATAATTATTTACTCATGTATATCTTCTTTTTGCCGAACATGCACAAGAGTTTTTTTACCCCAAGGCTGCATGATGAAATATTCCTCTCGCCATCTCTGACTCAACATTTATGTTTTATGTTGTCTTAAAGTAATTATTAATGTTTGAGTTGTCTCTGGCTCGTACCTAAGTTCTGAGATCACAGCTTGAACATGGGAAAAATAGAAAGTTATCCTTTTTTTATTACTAATGGGGTTCATAATCACTTCTAATAAATTATACTGCCCTGAAAATGAGAACCATAATTATGAGTTTTACACTCTTTTTTTTATATATTTTTTTTTTTAAAAAAAAAAAAATTTGCAGATTGCCTTTCAATTCCTAGTCAAGACATTGATTAGTCTAGATCCAGGTGATGAAATGGATCTTCTAAGGAAACATTATCAAGAATTCATCTCTGGATTCATATCTCTACCTATAAACCTACCAGGAACTAAGCTTCATCATTCTTTACAGGCAAGTCAACGAAGTAAAAACAAAAAACAAAAAAATTAATTGATTTTGTTAATGTATATATAATTATTAGTAGTGACTTTAATTTGATTTTGGTTTCATCAGGCCAAAAATAAAATGATGAAAGTAGTGCAGAAAAATATCCAAGAAAAGAGAGATAGAGGGCTCTATAAGGATCCAAAAGATGTAGTGGATTTGCTACTGAAGGATGCAAGTGGGCATTGTGATAAATTGATAGCAGATAATGTAATTGATATGATGATTCCAGGAGAAGACTCTGTGCCTGTTCTTGTTGCTTTAGCTATCAAGTACCTATCAGAATCTCCTCTTGCTCTCCAACAATTAACGGTACATATATATATATATATATATATATGCCATTTCTTGAACATTATTTGTCATTTTCTCAGGTTTGGAAATAATATGCAGGTACATTAGAGATGGTTTGATAAGAAGTCTCTAGATAAGGGTTAGTACACTGTTGGTCCTTAAAGTTTGATCAATTTTTGGTTTTAGTCCCTATAGTTTCATGAGAACTTTGTTTAAATTCAACAACCACGACCACAACCCCTTTGGATAATTGCATTCTAAAAGCTAGCTTATGAGATAGTACAAACCAAGGTTCATATAAATCTCACATAAGAATCTTATGTTTCCAATGTAGAATAAATTTGCCTTACAATCTCACATGGATTTTTTGCTTCCCATTTGTCAATGCTTATGAACTGTTTGTGTTGGCATATCACAGACCACATGTGGCCATAAGAAAGCCATGAAACTAATTTCCTTATGACTAGTGTTACTTACTTTTTTGATGAACCCCTCATTACAGGAGGAAAATATGAAACTTAAGAGACTCAGACCAGAATGGGGAGCCTTTAAGTTGGAAAGATTACATGTAATTACCATTTACTCAAAAAGTAAGCACTTGGTTTCTCTTTGAAGAAATTACATCTAAAAGAAAAACTAAATAAGAAAACACCATATACACTTTCTGAACTAATTTTTTTTTTTTTTGGGGTTCAATATATTTCAATTTATACAGGTTATTACAGAAACTTTAAGGATGGGGAATATTATAATGGGAGTATTCAGAAAGGCCATGAAAGATGTTGAAGTAAAAGGGATTTCAATACCAAAAGGATGGTGTGTTTTTACATATTTTAGATCAGTTCATCTAGATGACACTAACTATGATCATCCTCACCAGTTTAATCCATGGAGATGGCAAGTAAGACAACAACATCCTGTATATTCTCTTCATTTATTTGTGTTATTGTTGTAGCTTTTAAGTTATTGAATTTGGAGATTTTTTATATATAACAGAACAAGGACATGAGCAGTACCAGTTTCACCCCATTTGGTGGGGGACTAAGGCTTTGTCCTGGTCTTGACTTGTCCAGGTTGGGAGCTTCCATCTTTCTCCACCACCTTGTTACTCGATTCAGGTAACTCCTCTCTGTGTGTCTTTGTTTGTCCTGGTGGGTCATGGATCAAATGTCTTTTTGTTGCAAATAGGCAAATATGGAATTATGTAGTGAAGTAGTGAAATGCATGGGGCTAGAAAGCTTCACACACTGCACTAGAAAGATTATCTAATTCTAATCTGATCTCCTATCAAATTTTGCTAAAAAAGCTTAAGAGTTGTTTGCTAGTCTTGGGCCCTTTTAAGTGTTTGTGTTCTTGTTAATGATGAGAATGGCTCAAAAGTAACATATCCAAATAATAATTTCAATTTATTAAGTAGGTAATGTAAAGTACGGAATTTGATATATGAGCTGAACTGATAATCACTGTGCCATTGTCAAGTCCTTAAACTTCTTTGCTATGCTACCTAAGTTTCTTAGCCTCCCATTCTCAGCCACGATAGCTTTCAAAGACAAACCAATAAATCAATATCAGCAGAAAAACAATGCAAAAATCTTACTATTTTAAAATAAGTTGTTAGTTAGTACTAATATCATTTAAGTACTTCACATTTACAGAATATCATATAAACTACATAATCTATATTTTATCATTTTATGTTTTATATTGATATTGGTTACTAATATAGAAGTGCAAAATTATCAAATCCACTTCTAAAGTAAGATTAACATTCTTTTCTAATCATGATTAACTTGAATTGACAGATGAGTAAGACAACATGATCCTCCTAAATATTATTTGTAGGATTTGAATTTTCACGCATGTGCTTCTATATATGAAGATATGTCTTTACAAGTTGAACAAGAATATCTAGGCCCTAGGGTCTAGCTTAGCTTGGCCTTCATAATATGCAATCCTATCTCCATATCTCTGGTGACCTTGTTGATCTCTCCCTTTTCATCAGATGCACTTTGTGAAGACGGAATCAATTCTTTGCTCAGATTAATTAGTTTGTCCTAAACATTATAAGGGCAAAAAAAAAAAAAAAAACTCTGGTGATCAATGCCACTTTATAATTATGAGAGACAAGTATCTTAGGATTTTTGTTTCACATGCATATTGCTGCAGATGGTCAGCAGAAGAAGACACAATAGTGAACTTCCCCACAGTAAGAATGAAAAGGAGAATGCCAATATGGGTAAAGAAAGTGAAGCTGGATTGAGCTGCTTTTTGTGGACCAAAAAAGGCACAATGAACAAAATCATGCTGAGAAGAAGAAAAGAGAGAAAGGTAGGGGACAAAGAGCTTGGCAAATGTAAACACATGTGTGCACTGTATTGGATCTATTTTGCAGATATAAACAATAAAGGACTCACTTTTTTTTAGGGACAAATCACTTAGATTCCTCTTCTAGGCCTTTACTTTTTACCATACCTTTTGTCCTTTGTTTTTACTCTGTTTTTCTTTCTGTCTTTGGAGGAGACGTAAGGTGGTGTGAGTTAAGTGGGTATGGACAATAACAGTTTGGGTTTTAGGGTCCCATAACATACAGTGGCAATGGGATTGTTTACTGACAGGTGCTAATAGCACTTTTGGATCAGATAACCAAAACAAATCAGTTACAGTCTTCTTTTGAATACTTTTACTCCCTCCAATCTTTAATATAAGATATATTTACCTAATTGATTAGATTAATGAGGCTAATTAAGTTAGTTTATATGACATATATATATATATATATTCCCTCATTCACTCTCTTACTTAATTATTATTGATGGAGCATCAATAAGGGCAAATTAGGAAAATATTGATAAATATGAAAAATATACTCCTATATTCCTTAATACAAGACATATTTACCTAATTTGATTATATTAAAGAAGTTAGTTAATATGACATGTATTTTCTAAAACATCCTAGTCATCTTCCTTAATTCTCTTATTCTCTCTCCTCCCTAATTATTGTTGAAGGAACATCAATAAGGGTAAATTAGGAAAAGATTGATAAATATGAAAATTATGTCTTATATTTAGGACCAAGATCAATTCCTCAAATATATTTTATATTAAGGACAAGAGAAAGTATCTTATACTTTAGACCAAGATCAATTCTCTAGATATCTTATGGCCTCAACTAGAAGTATATATACTTAAGATCTGGTAAGATTTTAATATATTTGGTTTACAAAGATAGCAATAAAACCTCATCTAACATGAGGTTTAATTCTTCATTATTAATTGGGTGTCATCTCATCACCCCACAAACCCAATATTCCCTATGATGAGAATATTTTGCTCAAGGATTGATTTTTTGTTGTTGCTCGAACTCAAGGATTGATATTGAAGGCTTAGGAATATCATAAACAGGTTGCATTACATCTAGTAGGGTCCCTATTATACAGGGCATCTTCTACCAGCAGTTTTTGATCTCAAATATAAGTTCTTAACAGCCTCACTAATTAACTTTTCTAACATTTAACTCTTATTATTGATTGAGGTTTAAAGTTGGGAAATTAAATAACATTATTTGAAAAAAGGCAAAGTTGAAAAAAATTAATCAGCTAGGGACAAATTTATTGACTTAACTGTTGTTCCTCGTATACATGAGAATTAGTTGGTATTGTTCGTTTAGAACAGCGATTGGAAGTGTTTCAAAGCAATTTTTCAATCATTATTTATGAAATACAAGATAAATATGTGAGAGGAGTGTTGTCGGACTTATGTGCATAAACACGTATAAGCTTCACAATCGCACAATAACAGCTTTCAAAGTGCATCATCATATCACCCCTGGCCAAAAGAAAAATGCTTCATAAGTTGCTCTTTTGTTTTCCGATCTTGTCCACTTTCGACTCTTACCACCTTAATTAACTTGTATGTCCTTCCCTCAAACGATCAACTATTTCACTATTGTAAATTATAAATGGCTTTGATTAAAGTTCAAACCTATGTTTTGGTTGATATATTCATTTGTTTTTCTCTCACATGCCAACTCAGTCCATGTTAAATACTTTGTTAAAAGAGTTTTGCCACTATTGTAATCCTTCCCAATTCTACTCCGATTAGTTGTATCATCATTGCAATTCAAATATAAAATTTTCTATTATTAACTAATTTCTTATCAATTCTTTTAAAAATATAAATATAAATATTTCGTGAATTATAAATATTCATGGGCATTTTAAAAATAGACATAAATCATACCCAAAATTTGGACACTTAAAATTTAATACTACCCGCCAACTACCTTGGGCCTTTGTGATTTATCGCTATGCTTTTATACCGCTAGGAACGAGTTCAAGAGCTGGCATGTTTAGAGAAAGGCAATAATAATAATAATATCCTATAGAGGTCAAATTTAATTATTAAATATATTAACAAAAAAATAGAATTTTTATAAAGTCTCGTGGAGGTAATATAATTTTCAGCCAGTCTAAAAAAAATATTGAAATATTAGTGAACAAAAATAACATTATGTTTTGATGATAAATGATTAAATTAATAACCTTTACACTTTGACCTAAAACTTTTCAGGGCCTGGTTCGTGTCATTTTATCAAAAGGTCTACATATTGCCAAATGCAAATACGAGAAAAACAGCAACCACCGGAGAGACTTTAATGGAAACAGTCACTTGCGGAGTCCACATTAGGTGCTTATAACTTATGTGCTTATTACATGCTTACACCTCAAATTGAGGTATAAGCATGTAATTTTTTATTTTTTTATATATTATATTTATTTATATTTAAATTATGTGTTGCTTTCTGATTTTTTTTACATCTAATATCTCAAATTAATTAGTTTTCATGATCTTCGGTGTTACATACAAATATTTTTAAATGTAGTACTTGGAAACTAATTAATTTGAGATATTGAGTAAAAAAAAAAAAAAAAATTCAGAAAGTAGCACATAATTTAAATATAAATAAATACAACATATAACAAAATTAAAAAATTACATGAGCACATAAGCTCTAAGCACAAAGGTGGCAAAATCCAGAAATAAAAAATATATTAAACAATTTTATATAGTAGTAATTGATAGTTCACCAAATAAATTATCCAGCATAATAATGAACTAAAAATTTGGGTATGTTACCAATTTCAAGTCCATTTGAGAGATTGCTCATTGTTTTAGAGAAAATACTGATAAACACCATAGTTGAAAATACTATCACAAGCTCTCTTCTTGATAAAATTAAATAGTTGTTTAGATGAGTGTACGTATTTATAAATTCACTTATCAATACATGTGAATTATTCTATTAGAAGCTCTCATAATATGATTTGTGAATTTTTATTTGTACACTTGTTATTTTGCTCCAGGTAGTTGTTAAAATGTTTTTAAAAACAAAGTTCCTATCAAATTATATCAAGATTTGATGAAGTATAAGAATTTTAATCGAGGATCTAGCCCATTCCATTGGGTTTTCTATGAATTTCGGGACCAAAATACCAATATAATAAACGACATCGTAAAACCCTACGCCGCAGATCCAAGATTCCAAGGTTAGGGAAGATGTCTGGTGGATGCACCACGTTTGATTGCATCGATCCTCCTTTTGGCAAATTCGGTTTGCTTCTATAACTACGCTTTCCTCTGCGACAACCCTCGGGTCCTCGTTTTTAGCACGCAAGAAATATATTTTGTGGTTGGCCTTGACCCTTCACTTTTTTATCAAGAGGATATATTCTTATAATGTTTTAGGCTAAATATATTGGCATGCTCGATTTGTTGTAGTACTCTAAAAAAATATGAACAATTTCAGCATTGATGAAGGAAAACATTACATAGATCAAGAGTACATATAATCGAGATATATATACTTGAGAACATAAAAAGTATAATAATATTTCCAACGGTATAATCTTAAAAATGCATTACACAACACCGTATATAAAATCATAATCTAAGGGTTATGTCCCAAAGCTAGTAATGTACGGTTCAAACGATCTCTTGGTGTGAAATGTTAGCAGAAGTCTCCTTCAAATCCATCGTCTTCTTGGTCCTTTTTTTGCAGGCCAGAAACCAAGTAATGACTTCCAATATGAGAGCCGCACAGCCCAGTGAAACAATGACGCCAAAATAAGCATTCTTCCACATATGGGAGGAGTTTGAAAGGGAGAAGCCTCTAAACATGTTGAAGATAGAGAGGGCGATGACTCCATAGCCAACGACGTAGTGGAAGATGTTCCGAGAAGATTCGGCCTTGTGATGTTTGTCGGTCCGAGGAATATAGCGGCCGGGACTTGGACAGATGCGAGAGACAAACACGCGATTCCAATGGAGGCATGAGCAAAACCAGAAGGAGAAAGAGACGACAGAGACGGGGTTGACAAGAAGATGCCGAGAGCGAAGCCAACAGTGCCAATGATATAAGCTAGAGTCTGACACGCTCTGTGTAAATGAAACCATGTTGATCCAGCGGCCTCGAATGTTTTTAGATAACGTCCCATCATTGCTCCTGTTGGCATAAGAATCCCCGCCCTATTCCGTTCAATATTCCATGGACCGCACGCCGAATACAAAATCCGATCCGAAAGTTATTAATTAAGAGTTAATGAATTTAAGATGTTCTAAAAACATTGATGATTTGTGAACAAGTGAACTATTTCTTGTATTTCATTGTTTTTCTAATTCCACCGCGTAATTATCTTTAGAAATAATTAATGCAATAGGGAAAGTTACCTTTCTTATTAAAATCTTGGAGTTTTGTAGATCGGCCTCATGATCGAAACTTTGCCGGTGAGAAAATCTATGTGACCAACAGATTTGAGGTTGGCTCCGAGAAAAGGCATGAGAGAGAAGACTATCATCATCGAAAACGGGACCTTCTTGCCAAACATGATTAACCTGCCTTTGAATTCCCGGGAAGCCGAAAGCTTGCATATAAGATCATCATGCCATCCTCGAAACTCGCGAAACTCCAAAAACCTTGAAACTCAAACTCCGTCCCTCCAACGTCGTACCATAAGAGGTTACGGGAGAGGTATAAGCCGCCATAGTTCCGTCAGATTTACGAAAAGCAACAAACGCCGAGAGCCCACCATGCTCGTAGATGTTGGGTTAATAGCCCAAGCGATCCAACTTTTATGGTTGGCTTTGTTCTTCTTGAAAGCGACATCGATCGAGTTCGAAGAGGAGTGGTAGGTCCGGTGAAGAGAAGAATCAAGAACGGGAAGGTCGTTACTGTGCTAGAAACTTTGTAGTATTGGAGAACCGGTATGATTCACAAGCTTGTGGTCGGGGTTGTGAGGTTACAAGGCCGATGGAGATGGTGATAAGCATAGAGTAGAGGGTCAAGAAAAAGGAAAGCTTGCGAAAGGGAGCCATGAGAGGAGAGATGAATAGAGAAGAGGGAACGAGGAAGAAGTCGTAGGGTTTTAGGAATGAGCTCTCATTCATGGCCAGCTACTAGTTTATAGGGAGCGATTTGCCAAATATCTCATACAAAAGGATAACATATCAGAAGTGTTAAATTTAGATATTAAAATGTAATAAGTTTCATTATTTTTGTTTTCATCGATTGCTTTTCCAGATATTTTAACAAGACTCGTACAAATCTTAAGCATCGCATTTTTTTGCTTAATAAAAAACATTTAATTCATATCTTTTTATGAACGTTGACTATCAGCTGAGAATTTCGTCATTGTGATAGTTGTCTGTATATCTTTTTTTAATGCATTTAATCTAATATTTGTAGCTTACTTTTTTGAGCGATACATTGAGTTTTGTGTTTTTTTCAATAAAATATTTTCTTAGATTGAGTCTTCGACCATTACTAAAATTATCTGATCTCTTGACTTAGGGGTGATCTATCCTTTATTTTATTGTTATTAATAATTCTTAAATTTTGAAAATGTGCACGGACATACTAATAAGAAGATTAATTTCCATCGGCCAAAAAAATCCATCTTACATCGATACTTTTAATAATATTTAAACCCATTTTGAGAAAATAGATTTTTGTGTTTTTTTTTTTTTTTTTTTTTTTTTTTTTTTTTGCTCAGAAAAATTTAATAGTTTTTAAATATGTGAAGAATATGCATCATTGTTACGGATCAAGTGATGCTACAAAGTACAAACTACCGTATTTAATTGTTTTATTAACTTTATAAATTGCAGCGCCGTATCAGCAATATTTTGACGCTTATGAATCACTAAACACTCACTTTCTTTAAAAACATTTCTTCTAGAAAGGTCGGTGTATAATCCTTTATATGAAATGAACCTAAATTTGGAAACCCAATACTAGCTATTATCATTAGGGAGCATATTCATTCTACTAAACCATGCCCCAGCACAAGTATCACCTCTGACATCTAGCTATTTATCTTAATTTTGAGCACCTACCAACTTTAAGAACTTAAAGGTTTAAATTTCCAGCTTTTAATTTCAATTCTCTAGAAACTTGGGTATATAACGTTCATCAAAATAATAAACTTACCTTAGACCTCAAATAAGGCCGATAAATATCGTCTCAAATTACGTTTTGTTGATAAACGACTAAATTAATAACCTTTACACTCTGACCTAAAACATTTCAGGTACTAATTGGTTCATATCATTTTATCAAGGTCTAAATGTTGACAAATGCAAATATGAGAAAAACAGCAACCACCCTCGGGACTTTAATGGAAACAATCATTTACGGAGGTAGAAGAATGATATAACAGAAAGTACAGAGTTTTTATCAGATTTCAACAGCCAATGCTAAACTAGAAGGTGGAAAAATCCAGAAAAAGCAAATTATATTAAATAATTTTATAATTCATAGTTCACCAAATAAATTATTGGGGAAAATGATAAAAAATACCATTTAAACTTTAAAATTCTGTTGACAACTACAGTAATTAGATTAACAAGAACAACAAAACAATTGACAACTCATTTTGTTGGAAAATCACCTATTTGAGATTTTGAAATTTAATGGTATTTTCTTGGTATTTTTACTAAATTCTCCAGCATAACGATAAATAAAAAATTTGGGGTATACTACCAATTTCAAGGCCATTTGAGGGATTGCTCATTGTTTTAGAGAGATACAGATAAACACCATAGTTGAAAATACTATCACAAGCTCTCTTCTTGATGAAATTAAATAGTTGTTAAAACCTGTGTCTGTATTTATAAATTCACTCATCAATATAGGTAAATTATTCTATTCGAAGCTCTTGTAATATGATTTGTAAATTTTTATTTGTACACCTATTATTTTGCAATAGGTAGCTGTTGAAATGTTTTTTAAAACAAAGTTCCTATCAAATTATATCAATATTTGATGAAGTATAAGAATTTTAATCTAGGATCTAGCCCATTCCTTTGGTTTTTCTGTGAATTTCGTGACCAAAATACCAATCTAACAAACGACATCGTAAAACCCTACGCCGCAGATCCAAGATTCCAAGGTTAGGGAAGATGTCCTGGTGGATGCACCACGTTTGATTGCATCGATCCTCCTTTTTGCAAATTCGGTTTCCTTCTATAACTCTGCTTTCCTCTGCGACAACACTCAGGTCCTCGTTTTCCTGTTGGACCCTCCGGATAAATAGTCAGAAGGTTCAATATTCTCCTTCATATTTTTTTCACCGATAAAAAACTTATTATTCTGCCTCGTTCTTTGCTTGTTCGGTAGTTTCTGAAGCTCCTTTTCACGTCTTGCTGTGAGTATTTCCCGTTTTATTTCATTTTTAATATCCCTTTGTGTATACGTTTATCAGTCTTCTTCTTTGTGTGTCTCATCTCGCTTTGTTGCAAACTTACGTCTTGTTTCAAACTTTTACTGTTGAAGATAGGAATTGAATTTGAATTATTATTTGGATTTTTTTGAATTTTTGAATTATTGTTACTAGAATAAGTTAGCTAGAAAAGTAGAATATTTAAAAAGTTGTTACCTATTATTGTGTTCGGGTTGTTAACCTCTGCTTGTATAAATTTGCCTCATTCAAGAAGAAAAATAAGAATAAACGAATGAATGAAAAAGAGGAAATACTTTTCTGGATTGAATTTTAACATTTACCATGTTTTCAGTGTCCGATAATCAGTTATTCAATACAGTCTTGTATTTGTGTTTATATTTTTAGGCAACTTAAAATGGTTAAACGTAGCCGTGGTCAGAGAGAAAGAGACGCCGTATGTGACCGGCGGGGATATTTACCTGAAGGCCCTTTTCTTCATGAACCATGGATGCAACGCCCGCGTTTGCCTCCTCATCCAGCTATTTTGGAAGAAGAACTTGAAATTCATCACGCAGAAATCCAGAGGTTGAGAGGGGATAATCGGAGGTTCGCTGAGGATCGAATGACTTTGCAGCGGGAGCTTGCAGCTGCAATGGAGGAGATTCATGGGATGAATCTTGCCATTGTTGATCTTCGTTTAGAGCAAGAGCTGCGTTCAAGTGAATTTATTGAGAATGGACTGGAGTAGGAATCTGAGCTTCGTGCAAACGAGCCTTTGAAGAAGGAGACTGCACAATTGCGAGCTGAAGCTCAGAAACTTAATCTTAGCCAAGAGCTTTCAGGGAAAGTTCAGACACTCACCCAAGACATTTCAAGGTTATAAGCTGATAATAAACAAATTCACATGCTGAGGGCCGAGATTGAAGGCCTGCATCAAGAGCTTATGCATACTAGGTTCGTGGTTTAATTACTAATAGGATGAGAATAACCCTTTGTTAACATGTTGATCCAACATACATTTTTTGTCCATAAATAGACACGTTGTTATAAATTCATACATATATAAAATGTTAATCATTTACCCAAAAAAAAAAAAATACACTTGTAATACTTTTATAGATTCACATGGCCTCATCTAGCTTAATCCTAGAGCACAAATTGAAATTGAAATAATTCTGAATTATAATCCCTTGAGAACCATCGCTATTTTTTGTTAGAGAGAATCCTCATCCTCCTCCTCGTTAACCAATATCTTTTATTGTTGGCCAATGTGTTGACCGTTCACTCTTTTATCAAGAGGATATATTTTTATAATGTTTTAGGCTAAATATATTGGCATGCTCAATTTGTTGTAGTACTGTAACCAAATATGATCAATTTCGGCATTGATGACGGAAAACAATACTTAGAAAAAGAGTACATATAATCGAGATATCTATGACTTGAGAACATAAAAAAGCTACAAGTATAATAATATTTCCAACTGGTATAATCTTAAAAATGCATTACACAACCCTGTATATATGCAATTTTAATCTAAGGTTTATGTCTTAGCTAGTAATGTATGATTCAAACGATCTCTTGGTGTAAAATGTTGTCATCAGAGTCAGAGTGGGTTAACTTTATAACATGATTTTTAGTCATAAAAGACTAGTAGACCTGTCTCTGATATCTTGTCTGATAGGTTTAGTATCGAAGTCAGGGTGGGTTTGAAACTTGCTATCATCAAAAGGTTTGAACACGAACTCCTCTAAGAGGAGGTAACGATACTCTCGTGTTTGGGAGGGGTGTGGATCTGGTTTGCATTTGTGGACCACTAAGTAATAGAAGACTGGTAGGCTTGTTCTGATACTGCTTGATTCTTAAGATTTGGTATCAAAGCGACCATGAGTTCAAATCCTCAATCTATCAAAGATTTGAACATAATCCATATTTTCATCAATTGCTCTAGATATGTTATTCCATAATCCATATTTTCATCTCTCTCAGTGCATTGTCGCCGACATCACTGGCACCAATGATAATTCAAACCATTGAAGTCTATCCTCGTGTCTAGCAATTTGACCTTTTTAGCTCTAAAAAATGAATTCAGTTTCTGGTTGTCCAAGAAAAACTGTTCTCATAGTAGCTGTGTATCTTAATCCTCGTGTTGGTGGGATATGCTGCAGATGTGAAGGATGTGAAATACGTAATAAACTATAACTTCCCAGGATCTTTGAAAGACTATGTTCATCGCATTGTTCGGAACAGCAAAGCCAGTGCAATAGGAACTTCATACTCTTTCTTCTTGTTGATGTTCAATATCCAAATTCAAAACATGTCTTCGCATGAAACATTCCAAAAATCATATGTCAATCAAGTGATTGGCTTCAAACTTTCAATTGTTGTCCATCCGCTTGGGTTGATCGATCAATGTTTTTACTCTATCTATTTATGGTAGTGGTCGTATATGAAGCTGAATGATGAATGTGAAAACCAAGTTGAGACTAATCGAGAAAACCCTAACAAACACATTGCTTAATATTACTAATTTACTATTGACGTCTGCCTAGCTAGGCTGTAGTGTTGACTTGTAAAATAAAGTAGTGGCAGGAATTCAGTTTTATTTTTTTGCTTTTTTTCATTTTTTAATATAAAGACAACCTTCATTAATCATGGTAAAATGATTACAATAAACGTGGGCGACATTACATCAATAGCGAAAGCAAAACCAAGTACCCCAAAGCAACAAAATAGCAAAGCAAAGAAACAAACAAACAGAAACTAAAAACAACACACATGAAAATCACAGAAAAATAATGCAGCAAACAGTTTTTGTAGATAAGAAGGTTCACAGCCACCAAAATAGAGCCACCATGAACCGCAAGTTGTTGGAAACTTCCCATGGGAAGAGAAAGTAGGCAAATGGAAAGGTCCAGATGCTGGAAATAGAGAGGAATGAAGAAACCCGAGCTCCACCCAACGTGAGAGGTTAAACTGGTGGCAAAAGCTACAAACTTGCAATAACCCGAGCTCCACCCAACGTATTAGTGTATGTTGTTAGAATAACAGATTTGTTGAAATATTGTTACATGTAAATAGTTTGTTTAGAGATTTCTAGAATAGTTGAGATTATGTACAGATCACTTATTTGTGTCTATATATAGGACACTTGTATCAAGTATCATTTCAAGAAATAAGATTCTGAATTCTATTTTCCTCTTCTTCCTAAATCACTTCATGGTATCAGAGCGGGATAGTATTTGACATCCCGATTTTCTTCTCAAATTTTTTTCACTTGCTTCCACCATTACTGTGTTCTCTGACAACTTGATATATTTTTCCTTTCTTTTTCTGACTTGCTTCACGTGATCCCTAAGCTAGCTGTTCCCTTACTTTTCTAGACTTTGCTTTTCACGACTTCTTGTCTCATTTTCCTTTTTCACTTTACCTTTACTTTGATCCTAAAATGGCAACGAATTCGACAGAAACTTCTACCGGCGTCGTATCTCCAATACCGATTACTGTTCTTCAGGATATCCCCAATCCTTTATACCTTCACCCTAACGAGAATCCATCCTTGATTTTGGTTTCTCCGATTCTCACCGGTGGAAATTATCATTCATGGGCCAGGGCTATGAAGATGGCTTTAATGTCGAAGAACAAACTTCAGTTCATCGATCGTTCACTTTCAGTTCCACAAGCTTCAGATCCGACGTTCTCAGCTTGGCAACACTGCAATATGATGGTGGTCTCTTGGATTACACGCTCGATCTCGTCGTCTTTTGCACAGAGTATTCTATGGATTGATCGTGCGAGCGATGTATAGGATGATTTGCAAGCTCGGTTCTCTCAAAATGAAGTGTTTCGCCTGGCAGATTTGCAAGAAGACATTCAGAACTTGCGCCAAGGAGATCTTACTGTGAGTGATTATTTTACAAACCTTAAGATCTTGTGGGATGAATTTTTGATATATAGACCAGTTCTTTCCTGTTCGTGTTCGTCTAAGTGTTCTTGTGGAGTTTTGGACGTTTACAAAAAACACCTAGATCAAGATTATGTCATTCGATTTCTCAAAGGATTGAGTGATAGGTTTTCTTCGGTTAAATCGCAAATCATGCTCATAGATCCATTACCTACGATTAACCGAGTATTTGCCCTGGTTCAACAACAAGAGCGTGAATTAGGCTTTCCGGTTTCAGATGTTACTACTCTGTTTTCTAAGTCTACTACTCCACGTCCCCCTGTTTCTGGACCACCTAAGTCGAATTCATCAGTTTCTAACAAGCAGTGTACCTACTGTGGTAAATACAAGCACACTGAAGCTACGTGCTATAGAAAGCATGGCTTTCTACCGGGATTCAAATTCAGAAATGCATCGGTTAATGCAGTATCGTATGAGAATGTGATTAGCTCTCACACCATTGAGCCAGTTAGGGTTGCTAATTCTTCTTATGGATTAACACTGAACAATTTCAGAAGCTGTTGGCCCTGGTTAAGACCGATAATTCTTTGTTCAACCCTCGTCTCACAATCCTCGTAATCGTGAATCATGTTTCAACTAATGGTATGCCTTTTATATGTTATGTTTCATCGTTTTCTCACTCCTGGATTATTGATTCAGGAGCTTCTGATCATGTCTGTGCTAATCTCTCTTTCTTTGCATCTTATAAGCGCATACCACCAATTTCAGTCAATCTTCCTGATGGTACAAGGGTATTAGCTTCTTATAGTGGCATTGTTCGTTTTTCAGATATTTTTGTGATTCAGGATGTTCTATATGTCCGAATTTCCATTTCAATTTAATTTCAGTTTCTAAACTCACTAAATTTCTTCCTGTTTTTGTTTCCTTTTAGAGATTACATTGCCACATCGGAATCCTTCCTTCGAGAGAGGATGATTGGTTCAGCTAGTGTCATTGAAGGGTTATACATCATGAATCAAGCAGATATGGTTCCCTCTACCTTAGTCAATAATGTTTCGACTACTGTTAATTCAGTTCCTTTTGATCTTTGGCATTTTAGATTAGGCCATTTATCCAAAAATGCTTTACATACCATTCAGAAACAATATTCAGATGTATCTTTTACTCCTTCATTTCACTGTTGTGATGTTTGTCACTTTGCCAAGCAACGAAAGTTGTCTTTTCCTGTCAGTACTAGTGCTTCTAATAAAATGTTTGGATTGGTTCATATGGATATATGGGGACCATATCATTTACCTTGTTCATGGCCATAAATATTTTTTAACTATTGTGGATGATTTTTCCCGATATACATGGATTTACTTGCTTAAAAATAAATCTGAAGTTCGGCCTTATATTCAATCTTTTATTTCTTTGGTGTCTACTCAATTTAACACCTCTGTTCAGATCATTCATTCTGATAATGGTCTGGAGTTTCGATGACAGATTTTTTTGCTAAAAATGGAATTATTCATCAAACCTCTTGTCCCGAAACTCCGAACAAAATGGTCGAGTGGAAAGAAAACACCAACATATTCTAAATGTTGCTAGAGCTCTTTTATTTCAAGCTCATATTCCTAAGATATTTTGGTCTTATGCACTTACACATGCAATTTATCTCATTAACCGACTGCCTACTCCACTCTTAGGTAATAAAAGTCCTTTTGAAATGCTCTACAATCAGCTTCCTGATTTTAGCTTATTGAAAGTTTTTTGCTATCTCTGTTTTTTCCTCCACTCTTTTGCAAAATAGAAATAAATTTGATTCACGCGCTCACAAATGCATTTTTCTTGGATATAAGGCTGGTACTAAAGGATTTGTTACCTTAAATTTGCTTACTCATCAAATTCATGTTTCTCGCCATGTATATTTTTATGAATAAATTTTTCCTTTTAGCACTACCGATTCGTGAATTTTCCACATTCAATTTCTTTACCACAAGAAACTCCACCACTTGACTATTCTGATCTGCCCTCTGCTCCTGTTTCCCCTGATTTACCTTCTCCTATTCCCTCTTCCCCTATTGATTGTTCTCTCCCTTTACCACGCCGATCCACTCGCCTTCATCGCACACCCACCTATCTGCACGATTACCATTTCGCTCTTCAATGTGCATCTGTTGTACCAGATTCTTTGGAGGAAGGTATCTATCATCCTCTTTCTCATGTTCTTTCTTATCATCGTCTTTCCCCTTTATGTCATAGTTTTGCTTGTTCTATTTCTACCGATGATATTCCTAAATCATATTCTAAAGCTATTAAACATGAGAGTTGGAAAAATGCTATTCGGTCGAACTTGAGGCTTTACAAACAAAATCAAACATGGGTGATAAGCGATTTACCTCCCTAAGTAGTTAAGCGCCCAATTGGTTGTAAGTGGGTTTTTGCTAAGAAATATAACTCAGATGGTACTCTTAATCGGTATAAAGGTAGACTTGTTGCTCAAGGTTTTACACAAGTTGAGGGAATTGATTATAACGATACATTTTCTCCTGTTGCTAAATTGACAACCGTTAGATTATTACTTGCTCTTGCAGCTGCCCATAATTGGCATTTGAAGCAACTTGATGTCAATAATGCATTTTTGCATGGAGATCTTGATGAGGAAGTCTATATGTTGCCTCCTCCGGTTTAATCAGTTTCTTCTCCCGGCCGGGTTTGCAAATTACATCGGTCTCTTTATGGCCTTAAACAAAGCCGGCCCGCCAATGGTTTTCTAAACTGTCTAAGGCTCTTTTTACTTGTGGATATCATCAATCCCAAGCTGACCATTCTCTGTTTCTTAAGAGTTCTTCTACTTCCTTTACTGCCCTATTGATCTATGTGGATGATATCATTATTAGTGGGACTGATTTAGCTGAAATTGACCATATTAAGGCATATCTTGATGATTGTTTTAAGATTAAAGACCTTGGTGATGCTAAATATTTTCTTGGCTTAGAAATTGCTAGGAGTTCTACTGAAATTTCTCTCTGTTAGCGTAAATTTGCTCTGGATTTGCTGTCTGATTCTGGTTTTTTAGATTGTAAACCAGCCAAAACTCCTATGTCTCAAAATCTGAAGCTCTCTGTTGATTATGGTGTTCCTTTAATTGATGGGTCACACTATAGGACTATGGTTGGTTGCCTTTTATACCGTCTAACACTCGGCGCATTTATCTTTTGTTGTCAAAGCCAGCTTAAGTCGGTTGTCCAAGACCCCATCGATCTACATTTACGGGCCCTTCATCGTGTGTTACGATACCTTAAGGGTGCCCCTGGCCGTGGGCTTTTCTTCCCTGTTACATCTACTGTTAAGCTTAATGCTTTTAGTGATTCGGATTGGGCTGGTTGTTTGGATACTCGTCGTTCTATTACCGGTTTTTGCGGTTTTCTTGATCAGGCCTTGATTACATGGCGTTCTAAGAAACAACCCACTGTTTCTACCTCTTCTTCCGAGGCTGAATATAGAGCTTTGGCTGCCACTACATGTGAATTACAGTGGCTTTGTTATTTGTTGCGTGATTTTGGACTTCCTGTTTCTGGTCCTGCTTCTTTATACTGTGATAATCAGTCAGCTAGACACATTGCAGCTAATCCTACTTTTCATGAACGTACCAAACACTTGGACATCGATTGTCATATTGTTCGTCTTCTCCCAATTAAATCTGAAGATCAACTTGCAGATATTTTTACTAAGGCTTTACCACCTTCTTCTTTTTGTACACTTCTTACCAAGCTGGGTATGATTGACATACATGCTCCAGCTTGAGGGGGGTATTAGTGTATGTTGTTAGAATAACAGATTTGTTGAAATATTGTTACATGTAAATAGTTTGTTTAGAGATTTCTAGAATAGTTGAGATTATGTACAGATCACTTATTTGTGTCTATATATAGGACACTTGTATCAAGTATCATTTCAAGAAATAAGATTCTGAATTCTATTTTCCTCTTCTTCCTAAATCACTTCACAACGCGAGAGGAATGAAGTTCTCGTCCTTTTCCTTTTGTAATGTAGACCGGAATGGGAGGGAACCCAATTCTCATCGAGGTTGCTTCAACAGAGCAGCTTGAAGGAGAGGGAGCCCAAGCCTCATCGGACTCGCAAGTGAAGTGCTTAAGGCCCAAATTTTTAACCCAAGAGTTGTATTAAAGAAATAGTTATCATGCGAAAAAGCCAGGCGACTAGATGTGGCCTGTGGGACACAACTGATGTAACCACGCGAGTGGCTTTGTTCACCTCCTTAGCACAGGGAAGCCATAAATTATTTTTCTTAAAACTAAAAAATAAAAGTGAACTTCATAGGATGAATCAGTTGCCAACTAGGATTAAAATGATGTGAGCGTTAATATGTTTTTATTGGATAGAGTATATAAGAATATTTCTCACTTTATAAATAAATTAAACAAATGGAATTTTAGTTAACTAACCATCTATTGACTTGTATAATGAAAGAACAGTTTTTATAATGGCTTGTAAATTAAGGCACACGTGCTTTCTAGCACATTAACTGAAAAAATATCACATTTTTGACCAAGAAATGAGAAAAGTTCATTAAAGATGAAAAATGAGAAAGACAATTAGATTGCCACATGATTTTGAGAGATTACGAAGATCATCATGCTTATATGTATATTTATATTTATATTTGATGGATTTACGAAATCTCACATGAATGCACGATGCCTCACAACTTCCCCTCCCAACTCCCAAGTGTCAATCATGTCCTCGTGGAATGTTCAAAAAAAAAAAAAAAAAAAATCATGTCCTCGTGGGGGAGTTCAAAGCTTTATGCTTTTTTTTTTTTTTTTTTTTTTTTTTTTTCCATCTTAAATCCAGGAGTTAGATAATTTATTTTTTAAAACATATATGTACTGAATTTTGTAAGATATATCTTTTAATCATTTGGTTAAAACTATTTCTTTTACACAAAACCCTCATTTTAGATTTGAGAAAGCAAACCCGCTCCATTAGCTCATAAAAAGAATAATTCTATACCTTCAAAAAAGATCAAGAGTCCTTGATATTCATATAATATTAATCAGAAACTATGAAAAAACACGTTATTTACAAATCATGAATAATATGGGATTGTTTACAGACAGGTGCTAATAGCACTTTTGGATCAGATAACCAAAACAAATCAATTACAGTGTTCTTTTGAATACTTTTACTCCCTCCAATCTTTTATATAAGATATATTTATCTAATTGATTAGATTAATGAACCTAATCAAGTTAGTTTATATGACATATATATATTCCCTCATTCAATCTCTTACTTGTTGATGGAGCATCAATAGGGGTAAATTACGAAAATATTGATAAATATGAAAAATATACTCCTATGTTCCTTAATATAAGACATATTTACCTAATTTGATTAGATTAAATAAGTTAGTTAACATGACATGTATTTTCTAACAAACCCTAGTCATATTCCTTAATTCTCTTATTCTCTCCTCCTTAATATTGTTGAAGGAACATCAATAGGGGTAAATTAGGAAAAGATTGATAAATATGAAAATTATGTTTTATATTTAGGACCAAGATCAATTCCTCAAATATTATTTATATTAAGGACAAGAGAAAGTATCTTATACTTAAGACCAATATCAATTCCCCAGATAGAGTATATCTTATGGCCTCAACTAGAAGTGTATATACTTAAGATATGGTAAGATTTTAATATATTTGGTTTACAAAGATAGCAATCAAACCTCAACTAACATGAGGTTTAATTCTTCATTATTAATAGGGTGTCATCTCATCACCCCACAAATCCAATTTTCCCTATGATGAGAATATTTTGCTCAAGGATTGATATTGAAGGCTTAGGAATATCATAAACAGGTTGCATTACATCTAGTAGGGTACCTATTATACGGGCATCTTCTACCAGTTTTTTTTATCTCAAATATAAGTTCTTAACACCTCACTAATTAACTTTTCTAACATTTAACTCTTATTATTGATTGAGGTTTAAAGTTGGGAAAATTAAATAACATTATTTAAAAAAAAGGCAAAGTTGAAAAAATTAATCGTTAAGGACAAATTTATTGACTTAACTGTTCCCATATACATGAGAATTAGTTGGTATTGTTCGTTTAGAACAGCGATTGTGAGTGTTTAAAAACAGTTTTTCAATCATGATTTATGAAATACAAGATAAGTATGTGAGAGGAGTGTTGTCTCGACTTATGTGCATAAACACTTATAAACTTCACAATCGCACAATAATGACTTTCAAAGTGCATCATCATATCACCCTTGGCCAAATGAAAAATGCTTCATAAGTTGCTCTTTTGTTTTCCGATCGTATCCACTTTCGACTCTTACCACCTTAATTACTCTTACCACCTTAATTAATTTGTATGTCCTTACCTCAAACGATCAACTATTTCACTATTGTAAATCATAAATGGCTTTAATTAAAGTTCAAACCTATGTTTTGGTTGATATATATATTCATTTGTTTTTCTCTCACATGCTAACTCAGTCCATGTTAAATACTTTGTTAAAAGAGTTTTGCCACTATTGTAATCCTTCCCAATCCTACTCCGATTAGTTGTATCATCCTTGCAATCCAAATATAAAATTTTCTATTATTAACTAATTTCTTATCAAGTCTTTTAAAAATATAAATATAAATATTTCGTGAATTATAAAGATTCATGGGTATTTTAAAAATAGACATCAATCATACCCAAAATTTGGACACTTAAAATTTAGTATCCGCCAACTACCTTGGGCCTTTGTGATTTATCGATATGCTTTTATACCGCTAGGCCCGAGTTCAAGAGCTGGCATGCTTAGAGAAAGGCAATAATAATAATAATATCCTATAGAGGTCAAATTAAATTATTAAATATATTAACAAAAGAAATAGAATTTTTATAAAGTCTCGTGGAGGTAATATAATTTTCAACCAGTCCAAAAAATATTGAAATATTAGTGAACGAAATAACATTATGTTTTGATGATAAATGATTAAATTAATAACCTTTACACTTTGACCTAAAACATTTCAGGGCCTGGTTCATGTCATTTTATCAAGGTCTACATATTGCCAAATGCAAATATGAGAAAAACAGCAACCACCGGAGAGACTTTAATGGAAACAGTCATTTACGGAGTCCACATAAGGTGCTTATAGCTTATGTGCTTATTACATGCTTATACCTCAAATTGAGGTATGAGCATGTAATTTTTTATTCTTTTTATATATTTTATTTATTTATATTTAAATTATGTGATGCTTTTTGAATTTTTTTACACCTAATATCTCAAATTAATTAGTTTCCATGATACGGGTGTTACATACAAATATTTTTTTAATGTAGTAATAGTGGAAACTAATTAATTTGAGATATTGAGTGCAAAAAAAAAAATTCAGAAAATAGCACATAATTTAAATATAAATAAATACAACATATTAAAAAATTACATGAGCACATAAGCTATAAGCACCTTATGTGGACTCAAAAGGTGGCAAAATCCAGAAATAAAAACTATATTAAACAATTTTATATAGTAGTAATTGATAGTTCACCAAATAAACTATCCAGCATAATAATGAACTAAAAATTTGGGTATGTTACCAATTTCAAGGCCATTTGAGAGATTGTTCATTGTTTTAGAGAAAATACTGATAAACACCATAGTTGAAAATACTATCACAAGCTCTCCTCTTGATGAAATTAAATAGTTGTTTAGATGAGTGTCTGTATTTATAAATTCACTTATCAATACATGTGAATTATTCTATTAGAAGCTCTTATAATATGATTTGTGAATTTTTATTTGTACACTTGTTATTTCGCTCCAGGTAGTTGTTAAAATGTTTTTAAAAACAAAGTTCCTATCAAATTATATCAAGATTTGATGAAGTATAAGAATTTTAATCGAGGATCTAGCCCATTCCTTTGGGTTTTCTATGAATTTCGGAACCAAAATACCAATATAATAAACGACATCGTAAAACCCTACACCGCAGATCCAAGATTCCAAGGTTAGGGAAGATGTCCTGGTGGATGCACCACGTTTGATTGCATCGATCCTCCTTTTGGCAAATTCGGTTTGCTTCTATAACTACGCTTTCCTCTGCGACAACCCTCAGGTCCTCGTTTTCAGCACGCAGAAATATATTTTGTGGTTGGCCAGTGCGTTGACCCTTCACTCTTTTATCAAGAGGATATATTCTTATAATGTTTTAGGCTAAATATGTTGGCATGCTCAATTTGTTGTAGTACTCTAAGCAAATATGAACAATTTCAGCATTGATGAACGAAAACAATACCTAGATAAAGAGTACATATAATCAAGATATATATGACTTGAGAACATAAAAAGTATAATAATATTTCCAACTGGTATAATCTTAAAAATGCATTACACAACACTGTATATAAAATCATAATCTAAGGGTTATGTCCCAGCTAGTAATGTACGGTTCAAACGATCTCTTGGTGTGAAATGTTGTCATCAGCAGAAGTCTCCTTCAAATCCATTGTCTTCTTGGTCCATCTTTTGCAGGCCAGAAACCAAGTAATGACTTCCAATATGAGAGCCGCATGACCCAATGAAACAATGACGCCAAAATAAGCATTCTTCCACGTATGGGAGGAGTTTGAAAGGGAGAAGCCTCTAAACATGTTGAAGATAGAGAGGCGATGACTCCATAGCCAACGACGTAGTGGAAGATGTTCCGAAGATTCGGCCTTGTGATGTTTGTCGTCGAGGAATATAGCGGCCCGGGACTTGGACAGATGCAGAGACAAACACAGCGATTCCAATGGAGGCATGAGCAAAACCAGAAGGAGAAAGAGACGACAGAGACGGGGTTGACAAGAAGATGCCGAGAGCGAAGCCAACAGTGCCAATGATATAAGCTAGAGTCCGACACGCCGTGTAAATGAAACCATGTTGATCCAAATGGCCTCGAATGTTTTTAGATAACGTCCCATCATTGCTCCTGTTGGCATAAGAATCCCCAACCTATTCCGTTCAATATTCCATGGACTCGCACGCCGAATACAAAATCGGATCCGAAAGTTATTAATTAAGAGTTAATGAATTTAAGATATTCTAAAAACATTGATGATTTCTGAACAAGTGAACTATTTCTTTGTATTTCATAGTTTTTCTAATTCCACCGGCAGAATTATCTTTAGAAATAATTAATGCAATAGGGAAAGTTACCTTTCTTATTAAAATCTTGGAGTTTTGTAGACCGGCCTCATGATCGAAACTTTGCCGGTGAGAAAATCTATGTGACCAACGTATTTGAGGTTGGCTCCGTAAAAGGCATGAGAGAGAAGACTATCATCATCCAAACAGGACCTTCTTGCCAAACATGATTAACCACTTTGAATTCCTGTGAAGCCGAAAGCTTGCATATAAGATCATCATGCCATCCTCGAAACTCGCAGAAACTCCAAAAACCTTGAAACTCAAACTCCGTCCCTCCAACGTCGTACCATAAGAGGTTACAGGAGAGGTATAAGCCGCCATAGTTCCGTCAGATTTCTGAAAAGCAACAAACGCCTGAGAGCCCACCATGCCTGTAGATGTTGGGTTAATAGCCCAAGCGATCCAACTTTTATGGTTGGCTTTGTTCTTCTTGAAAGCGACATCGATCGAGTTCGAAGAGGAGTGGTAGGTCCAATGAAGAGAAGAATCAAGAACGGAAGGTCGTTACGGGCTAAAAACTTTGTAGTATTGGAGAACTTGTATGATTCACAAGCTTGTGGTCGGGGTTGTGAGGTTACGGGGCCGATGGAGATGGTGATAAGCATAGAGTAGAGGGTCAAGAAAAGGGAAAGCTTGCGAAAGGGAGCCATGAGAGGAGAGATGAATAGAGAAGAGGGAACGAGGAAGAAGTCGTAGGGTTTTAGGAATGAGCTCTCATTCATGGCCAGCTACTAATTTATAGGGAGCGATTTGCCAAATATCTCATACAAAAGGATAACATATCAGAAGTGTTAAATTTAGATATTAAAATGTAATAAGTTTCATTATTTTTGTTTTCATCGATTGCTTTTCCAGATATTTTAACAAGACTTGTACAGAGCTTAAGCATCGCATTTTTTTGCTTAATAAAAAACATTTAATTCATATCTTTTTATGAACGTTGACTATCAGCTGAGAATTTCGTCATTGTGATAGTTGTCTGTATATCTTTTTTTTTTTTTTTTTTAATGCATTTAATCTAATATTTGTAGCTTACTTTTTTTGAGCGATACATTGAGTTTTGTGTTTTTTCAATAAAATATTTTCTTAGATTGAGTCTTCGACCATTACTAAAATTATCTGATCTCTTGACTTAGGGGTGATCTATCCTTTATTTTATTGTTATTAATAATTCTTAAATTTTGAAAATGTGCACGGACATACTAATAAGAAGATTAATTTCCATCGGCCAAAAAAATCCATCTTACATCGATACTTTTAATAATATTTAAACCCATTTTGAGAAAATAGATTTTTGTGTTTTTTTTTTTTTTTTTTTTTTTTTTTTTTTTTTGCTCAGAAAAATTTAATAGTTTTTAAATATGTGAAGAATATGCATCATTGTTACGGATCAAGTGATGCTACAAACTACCGTATTTAATTGTTTTATTAACTTTATAAATTGTAGCGCCGTATCAGCAATATTTTGACGCTTATGAATCACTAAACACTCACTTTCTTTAAAAACATTTCTTCTAGAAAGGTCGGTGTATAATCCTTTATATGAAATGAACCTAAATTTGGAAACCCAATACTAACTATTATCATTAGGGAGCATATTCATTCTATTAAACCATGCCCCAGCACAAGTATCACCTCTGACATCTAGCTATTTATCTTAATTTTGAGCACCTACCAACTTTAAGAACTTAAAGGTTTAAATTTCCAGCTTTTAATTTCAATTCTCTAGAAACTTGGGTATATAACGTTCATCAAAATAATAAACTTACCTTAGACCTCAAATAAGGCCGATAAATATCGTCTCAAATTACGTTTTGTTGATAAACGACTAAATTAATAACCTTTACACTCGACCTAAAACATTTCAGGTACTAATTGGTTCATATCATTTTATCAAGGTCTAAATGTTGACAAGTGCAAATATGAGAAAAACAGCAACCACCCTCGGGATTTTAATGGAAACAATCATTTACGGAGGTAGAAGAATGATATAACAGAAAGTACAGAGTTTTTATCAGATTTCAACAGCCAATGCTAAACTATAAGGTGGAAAAATCCAGAAAAAACACATTATATTAAACAATTTTATAATTCATAGTTCACCAAATAAATTATTAAGGAAAATGATTTAAAAAAATACCATTTAAACTTTAAAATCCCGTTGACAACTACGTAATTAGATTAACAAGAACAACAAAACAATTGACAACTCATTTTGTTGGAAAATCACCTATTTGAGATTTTGAAATTTAATGGTATTTTTTTGGTATTTTTACTAAATTATCCAGCATAACGATAAACTAAAAAGTTTGGGGTATGCTACCAATTTCAAGGCCATTTGAGGGATTGCTCATTGTTTTAGAGAAATACTGATAAACACCATAGTTGAAAATACTATTACAAGCTCTCCTCTTGATGAAATTAAATAGTTGTTAAAACGTGTGTCTATATTTATAAATTCACTCATCAATATAGGTAAATTATTCTATTCGAAGCTCTTGTAATATGATTTGTAAATTTTTATTTGTACACCTATTATTTTGCTATAGGTAGCTGTTAAAATGTTTTTAAAAACAAAGTTCCTATCAAATTATATCAATATTTGATGAAGTATAAGAATTTTAATCTAGGATCTAGCTCATTCCTTTGTTTTTTTTGTGAATTTCGTGACCAAAATACCAATCTAACAAACGACATCGTAAAACCCTACGCCGCAGATCCAAGATTCCAAGGTTAGGGAAGATGTCCTGGTGGATGCACCACGTTTGATTGCATCGATCCTCCTTTTTGCAAATTCGGTTTCCTTCTATAACCCTGCGACAACCCTCAGGTCCTCGTTGTTGCAAACTTAGGTTTTGTTTCAAACTTTTACTATTCAAGAAGATAGGAATTGAATTTAAATTATTATTTGGATTATTTGAATTTTTGATTTATTGTTAGTATTTGAATTTGAATTATTGTTACTAGAATAAATTAGCTAGAAAAATAGAATATTTAAAAGGTTGTTACCTATTATTGTGCTCAGTTGTTAACCCCGCTTGTATAAATTTACCTCATTTAAGAAAAAGAAAAAAAGGAATAAACAAATGAATGAAAAAGAGGAAATACTTCCCTAGATTGAATTTTAACATTTACCATGTTTTCAGTGTTCGATAATCAGTTATTCAATACAGTCTTATATTTGTGTTTATCTTTTTAGGCAACTTAAAATGGTTAAACGTAGCCATGGTTAGAGAAAAGACGCCGTACGTGACCGGCGGGGATATTTGCCTCGAAGGCCCTTTTCTTCGTGAACCACGGATGCAACGCCCGCGTTTGCCTCCTAATCCAGCTATTTTGGAAGAAGAACTTGAAATTCATCACGTAGAAATCCGAGAGGTTGAGAGCGGATAATCGGAGGTTCGCCGAGGATCGAATGACTTTGGTGGGAGCTTGCACCTGCAATGGAGGAGGTTCATCGGATGAATCTTGCCATTGTTGACCTTCGTTCGAGCAAGAGCTGCGTTCGAGGGAATTTATTGAGAAGGGACTGGAGTTGGAATCGAGCTTCGTGCAAAATCGCCTTTGAAGAAGGAGGCGCACAATTTTTGTTAACATGTTGATCAAACATACATTTTTGTCCATAAATAGACACGTTGTTATAAATTCATATATATATATAATGTTAATCATTTACCAAAAAAAAAAACACACTTGCAATACTTTTATAGATTCACATGGCCTCATCTAGCTTAATCCTAGAGCACAAATTGAAATTAAAATAATTCTGAATTATAATCCCTTGAGAACCATCGCTATTTTTTGTTAGAGAGAATCCTCATCCTCCTCCTCGTTAACCAATATCTTTTATTGTTGGCCAGTGCGTTGACCCTTCACTCTTTTATCAAGAGGATATATTCTTATAATGTTTTAGGCTAAATATATTGGCATGCTCAATTTGTTGTAGTACTGTAACAAAATATGATCAATTTCGGCATTGATGAAGGAAAACAATACTTAGAAAAAGAGTACATATAATCAAGATATATATGACTTGAGAACATCAAAAAGCTACAAGTATAATAATATTTCCAATCAGTATAACCTTAGAAATGACACAACACTGTATATAAAATCATAATCTAAGGGTAATGTCCCAGCTAGTAATGTACAGTTCAAACGATCTCTTGGTGTGAAATGTTGTCATCGATAGAAGTCTCCTTCAAATCCATTGTCTTCTTGGTCCTTCTTTTGAAGACTAGAAACCAAGTAATGACTTCCAATATGAGAGCCACACAGCCCAAATGAAACAATGACGCCAAAATAAGCATTCTTCCACGTATGGGAGGAGTTTGAAAGGGAGAAGCCTCTGAACATTTTGAAGGTAGAGAGGACGATGACTCCATTGCCAACGACGTAGTGGAAGACGTTCCAGAAGATTCTGGCCTTTTGATGTTTGTCAGGTCTGAGGAATATAGCAGCCAAGACTTGGATAGATGCAGAGACAGACACAGCGATTGCAATGGAGGCATGAGCAAAACCAGAAGGAGAAAGAGACGACAAAGACGGGGTTGACAAGAAGATGCCCAGAGCAAAGCCAACAGTGCCAACGATATAAGCAAGAGTCTGACACGCTCTGTGTAAATGAAACCATGTTGATCCATCAGCGTCGAATGTTTTTAGATAACGTCCCATCATTGCTCCTGTTGGCATAAGAATCCCCCAGCCTATTCCGTTCAATATTCCATGGACCTGCATAGCGAATACAAAATCCGATCTAACAGTTATTAATTAAGAGTTAATGAATTTAAGATATTCTAAAAACATTGATGATTCTAGCTAATGATTTGAAGAAGATGTTCTATTAATAGTTTAAACACATGTTGACAAAAAGATTCTTCCGTTGTCATCATAATTACTATTTAAACTTTTTCATGCCTCATTGCTATAGATCGAGTGACCCAAAGAACCATTTAAACTATCTAATTGTTTTATTAATTCTATGAATAAGATTACTTTTGGTTAAAATTGGTATGAATTAAATTAGTAAGCTATGCACTTGGTAGCGTGATTTCATTTACAATCCCCTAAATTATCTTTATAAGTAATATATATTGTAAACAAATGTGAGGAGAAAAGATTTTTTGGTCGAATTTACAATATAAAGTATTTTATATGTCTGAAGGATCTGTTTCATTGTTATAGAAAAAGTGAAGTCTTTACTGTATTTCATTGTTTTTCTAATTCCACCAGCAGAATTATCTTTAGTAATAACTAATGCAATAGGGAAATTCTTATTAAAATCTTGGAGTTTTGTAGAGTGGCCTCATGATCGAAACTTTACCGGTGAGAAAATCTATGTGACCAACAGATTTGAGGTTGGTCGAGAAAAAGGCATGAGAGAAGACTATCATCATCCGAAATAGGACCTTCTTGCCAAACATGATTAACCAGCTTTGAATTCCCAGGAAGCTAAAAGCTTGCATATAAGATCATCATGCCATCCTCGAAACTCGTAGAAACTCCAAAAACCTTGAAACTCAAACTCCGTCCCTCCAACGTCATACCATAAGAGGTTACGAGAGAGGTATAAGCCGCCATAGTTCCGTCAGATTTCTGAAAAGCAACAAACGCCTGAGAGCCCACCATGCCTGTAGATGTTGGGTTAATAGCCCAGGCAATCCAACTTTTATGGTTGGCTTTGTTCTCCTTGAAAGCGACATCGATCGAGTTCAAAGAGGAGTGGTAGGTCCAGTGAAGAGAAGAATCAAGAACGAAGCGTGTCGTTACTGGGCTAAGAATTTTGTAGTATTGGGGAATTGGTATGATTACAAGCTTGTGGTCGTGGTTGAGAGGTTACAAGGCGATGAAGATGAAGATAAGAGTAGAGGGTCAAGAAAAGGGAAACCTTGCAAAAGGGAGCCATGAGAGGAGAGCTGAATATAGAAGAGGCAACGAGGGAGAAGTAGGGTTTTAGGAATGAGCTCTCATTCATGGCTGGGGACCATTCACTGTGCTTGGTATGGCTAGGTACTAATTTATAAGGAGTGATTTGCTAAATAACTCATACAAAAGGATAATATATCATAAATATTAAATTTGGATCTTAAAATGTAATAAGTTTCAGTATTTTTATTGTTTTTTTATTTTCATTGATTGCTTTTCTAAATATTTTAACAAAACTCGTAAAAAGCTTAAGCATAGCATTTTTTATTTTAAAAAAATATTTAATTCATTTCTTTTTATGAAGGTAGACTAAAAAGTGAGAATTTCGTCATTGTAATAGTTGTCTATATATATTTATATATATCTTTTTTTTATGTAGTTGTCTTTATGCATTTAATTTAATATTTGTAGCTTACTTTTTTTGAGCGATACATTCGAGTTTTGTGTTTATTCAATAAAATATTTTCGTAAATTGAGTCTTCAACCATTACTAAAATTATCTCTCTTGACTTAGGGGTGATCTATCCTTTATTTTATTGTTATTAATAATTCTTAAATTTTGAAAATGTGAACGGACATACTAAGAAGATTAATTTCCATCGGCCGCAAAAAAATCCATTTTACGTCAATACTTTTAATAATATTTTAAACCCATTTTGAGAAAATAGATTTTTGTCATACCTAAAATGTAATAGTTTTTAAATATGTGAAGAATATGCATCTCTGTTACAGATCAAGTGACCGTACAAATTACCGTATTTAATTGTTTTTTAACTTTATAAATTGCAGCACCTTATCAGCAATATTTTGACGCTTATGAATCACTAAACACTCACTTTCTTTAAGAACATTTCTAAGAAGCTCGGTGTACAATCCTTTATATGAAATGAACCTAAATTTGGAAATCCAACACTAACTATTATCATTAGGGAGCATATTCATTCTACTAAACCATGCCCCAGCATAACTATCACCTCTGACATCTAGCTATTTATCTTAATTTTGAGCAGCTACCAACTTTAAGAACTTAAAGGTTTAAATTTCCAGCTTTTATTTTCAATTCTCTAGAAACTTGGGTATATAATGTCCATCAAAATAATAAACTTACCTTAGACCTCAAACAAGGCCGAAAAATATCGTCTCAAATTTTTTGGATATGACATAAGTATAATTATTTCTGGTAGTAATTACTATAAGTTAATACATTTTATATTTGGCAGCATGGTCTTATTTAAAATACCTTAGGTAAGTAACATAAATTTTATTTTATTTCAAGGAACCCAACTAAAAATTAAGGGCGATGGTAAAAAGAACACAAGCGAAAGATTACTGATGAGAATAACCCTTTGTTAACATGCTGAAAACACACCTATAATGCTAATCATTTACAAATACATACACTTGTAATACTTTTATAGATTCACATGGCCCGAGAGTGTCGATTTTCACAGATCAGGTAGCATAATCCTAGAGCATAAATTGAAATTAAAATAGTTCTGAATTATAATCCCTTGAAAACCATCCTCGTTTCAATTTTGACAGATCAAGTAGCTTAATCCTAGAGCACAAATTGAAATTAAAAAATTCTGAATTGTAATCCCTTGAGAACCATCCTTATTTGTTCCCAGAGAGAATCCTCCTCCTCCTCTCTAACCAATATCTTTCGTTCTTTGGCCAGGGCGATGACCCTTCACTCTTTTATCAAGAGGATATATTTTTATAATGTTTTAGGCTAAATATATTGGCATGCTCAATTTGTTATAGTACTCTAACGAAATATGATCAATTTCGGCGTTGATGAAGGAAAACAATACTTAGAAAAAGAGTACATATAATCGAGATATATATGACTTGAGAACATCAAAAAGCTACAAGTATAATAATATTTCCAACTTGATGAAGGAAAACAATACTTAGAAAAAGAGTACATATAATCGAGATATATATGACTTGAGAACATCAAAAAGCTACAAATATAATAATATTTCCAACCGGTATAATCTTAAAAATGCATTACACAACACCGAATATAAAATCATAATCTAAGGGCTATGTCCCGCTAGTAATGTACGGTTCAAACGATCTCTCGTGTGAAATGTTGTCATCGCGAAGTCTCCTTCAAATCCATTGTCTTCTTGGTCCATCTTTTGCAGGCCAGAAACCAAGTAATGACTTCCAATATGAGAGCCACACAGCCCAATGAAATGATGACGCCAAAATAAGCATTCTTCCACGTATGGGAGGAGTTTGAAAGGGAGAAGCCTCTAAACATGTTGAAGATAGAGAGGGTGATGACGCCATAGCCAACGACGTAGTGGAAGACGTTCCAGAAGATTCTGGCCTTTTGATGTTTGTCAGGTCTGAGGAATATAGCAGACAAGACTTGGACAGATGCGAGAGACAAAACACGGCGATTCCAATGGAGGCATGAGCAAACCCGAAGGAGAGCAGAGACGGGGTTGACAAGAAGATGCCCAGAGCGAAGCCAACGTGCCAACGATATAAGCAAGAGTCTGACATGCTCTGTGTAAATGAAAACATGTTGATCCAACGGCTTCGAATGTTTTTAGATAACGTCCCATCATTGCTCCTATTGGCATAAGAATCCCCCAGCCTATTCCGTTCAATATTCCATGGACCATTGGACCTGCATGCCGAATACAAAATCCAATCCACAGTTATTAATTAAGAGTTAATGAATTTAAGATATTCTAAAAACATTGATGATTTTAGAACAAGTGAACTATTTACTGTATTTCATTGTTTTTCTAATTCCACCAATAGAATTATCTTTAGTAATAACTAATGCAATAGGGAAACTTACTTTTTTTTTATTAAAATCTTGGAGTTTTGTAGACTGGCCTCATGATCAGAAACTTTGCTAGTGAGAAAATCTATGTGACCAACAGATTTAAGGTTGGCTCCAGAAAAGGCATGAGAGAGAAGACTATCATCATCTGAAATAGGACCTTCTTGCCAAACATGATTAAACGACTTTGAATTCCCGGGAAGCGAAAGCTTGCATATAAGATCATCGTGCCATCCTCGAAACTCGCGTAGAAACTCCAAGAACCTTGAAACTCAAACTCCTTTCCTCCAATTTCGTACCATATATAAGAGGTTAGGGGAGAGGTATAAGCCGCCATAGTTCCGTCAGATTTCTGAGAAGCAACAAACGCCTGAGAGCCCACCATGCCTGTGGATGTTGGGTTAATAGCCCAAGCAATCCAACTTTTATGGTTGGCTTTGTTCTTCTTAAAAGCGACATCGATCGAGTTCGAAGAGGAGTGGTAGGTCCAGTGAAGAGAAGAATCAAGAACGGGCAGGTCGTTACAGGCTAAGAATTTTGTAGTATTGGGGAATTGGTATGATTCACAAGCTTGTGGTCAGGGTTGAGAGGTTACAGGGCGATGAAGATGAAGATAAGCATAGAGTAGAGGGTCAAGAAAAGGGAAACCCTGAAAAAGGGAGCCATGAGAGGAGAGCTGAATGTAGAAGAGGCAATGAGGGAGAAGTAGGGTTTTAGGAATGAGCTCTCATTCATGGCTAGGTACTAATTTATAGGGAGTGATTTGCCAAACAAATAACTAATACAAAAGGATAATATATCTTAGATCTTAAGATGTAATAAGTTTCATTATTTTTATTTTCATGGATTGCTTTTCCGAATATTTTAACAAGACTCGTACGAAGCTTAAGCATAGCATTTTTTCTTAATAAAAAAATATTTAATTCATATCTTTTGATGAAGGTTGACTATCAAGTGAGAATTTCGTCATTGTAATAGTTGTCTATATATATATATATATTGATATCTTATTTTTATGTAGTTGTCTGTATGCATTTAATCTTATATTTGGAGCTTACTTTTTTGGAGCGATACATTGAGTTTTGTGTTTTTTCATTGAAATATTTTCTTAAATTGGGTCTTCAACCATTACTAAAATTTTCTGATCTCTTGACTTAGGGGTGATCTATCCTTTATTTTATTGTTATTAATAATTCTTAAATTTTTAAAATGTGCACGGACATACTAATAAGAAGATTAATTTCCATCGGCCGCGAAAAATCCATGTTACATCAATACTCTTAATAATATTTTAAACCCATTTTGGGAAAATAGATTTTTGCCATACCTAAAATTTAATAGTTTTTTTTTTTTTTTTTTTTTTTTTTTTTTTTTTTTTTTTTTGCTCAGAAAAATTTAATAGTTTTGAAATATGTGAAGAATATGCATCATTGTTACGGATCAAGTGATGCTACAAACTACCGTATTTAATTGTTTTATTAACTTTATAAATTGCAGCGCCGTATCAGCAATATTTTGACCCTTATGAATCACTAAACACTCACTTTCTTTAAAAACATTTCTTCTAAAAAGGTCGGTGTATAATCCTTTATATGAAATGAACCTAACTATAATTATCATTAGGGAGCAGTTAAACCATGCTGCAGCATAACTATCACCTCTGACATCTAGCTATTTATCTTAATTTTGAGCAGCTACCAACTTTAAGAACTTAAAGGTTTAAATTTCCGGCTTTTATTTTTCAATTCTCTAGAAATTTGGGTATATAATGTTCATGAAAATAATAAACTTACCTTAGACCTCAAATAAGGCCGATAAATATCGTCTCAAATTTTTTTGGATGTTACATCAATATAATTATTTCTGGTAGTAATTACTATAAGTTAATACATTTTATATTTGGCAGCATGGTCTTATTTAAAATAGCTTAGGTATGTAATATATATATATATATATATATTTATTATTTCAAGGAACCCAACTAAAAATTGACGGTGAGGGTAAAAAGAAAACAGGTGAAAGATTACAGTAGGATGAGAATAACCCTTTGTTAACATGCTGATCAAATGTACATTTTAGTCCATCTATAGACACACACATATATATATATAATGCTAATCATTTACAAATACATACACTTGTAATACTTTTAAAGATTCACATGGCCCGGGAGTTTCAATTTTTACAGATCAAGTAGCATAATCCTAGGACCCAAATTGAAATTAAAACAATTCTTAATCATGATCCCTTGGGAACCATCCTTATTTGTTGTCCAAAAGAATCCTCCTCCTTCTCTCTAACCAATATCTTTCGTTCTTTGGCCAGTGTGATGACCCTTCACTCTTTTATCAAGAGGATATATTCTTATAATGTTTTAGGCTAAATATATTGGCATGCTCAATTTGTAGTAGTACTCTAACCAAATATGATCAATTTTGGCGTTGATGAAGGAAAATAATACTTAGAAAAAGAGTACATATAATCGAGATATCTATGACTTGAAAACATAAAAAAGCTACAAGTATAATAATATTTCTAACTAGTATAATCTTAAAAATGCATTACACAGCCCTGTATATATACAATTTTAATCTAAGGTTTATGTCTTAGCTAGTAATGTACGGTTCAAACGATCTCTTGGTGTAAAATGTTGTCATCAGAGTCAGAGTGGGTTAACTTTATAACATGATTTTTAGTCATAAAAGACTAGTAGACCTGTCTATGATACCTTGTCTGATAGGTTTAGTATCAAAGTCAGGGTGGGTTTGAAACCGGCTATCATCAAAAGGTTTGAATACGAACTCCTCTAAGAGGAGGTAACGATACATCACCGGCACGGCAAAGCCCATGCTGGTTTGGGAGGGTGTGGATCTGGTTTGCATTTGTGGACCACTAAGTAATAGAAGACTGGTAGGCTTGTTCTAATACTGCTAGATTCTTAAGATTTGGTATCAAAGTGACCATGAGTTCAAATCCCCAATCCATCAAAGATTTGAACATAATCCATATTTTCATCAATTGCTCTAAATATGTTATTCCATAATCCATATTTTCATCTCTCTCTGTGCATTGTCGCCGACATCACCGGCACCAATGATAATTCAAACCATTGAAGTCTATCCTCGTGTCTAGCAATTTGACCTTTTTAGCTCTCAAAAATGAATTCAGTTTCTGGTTGTCCAAGAAAAACTGTTCTCATAGTAGCTGTGTATCTTAATCCTCGTTTTGGTGGGATATGTTGCAGATGTGAAGGATGTGAAATACGTAATAAACTATAACTTCACAGGATCTTTGAAAGACTATGTTCATCGCATTAGTCGGAACAGCAAAGCCAGTGCAATAGGAACTTCGTACTCTTTCTTCACAGCTGCTAATGCCAGATTTTCCGAGGAACTTATAGCCATACTTGTGAAAGTTGGGCAGAAAGTGAGTCCATAAATTGGAAGCAATAGGACGAGGTGCGCCTCCTCCACCTGCATGTCAGTTGACTTGACTGGATTATAAACAATTTTAGGGTGTAGCAGCTTGTGTTTATATTCAATGGTTAAACTTCCATGTGAGATAAAACTATAGGCAATGTAAGAATATTCTATATATATTTATTCAAAGGGACCAGTTGCCTATTCTGAGTCCAACCCATTAAAGAAAATTAATACTTTATCTTGCCTCTGCTAACACTCCAGAAGAAGTTTTGAATAATTGTAAGGGGGCTTGTAAGGAACTACAGGAATTGGAAATGGCAATGAGCAATATCTCCTTGTTGATGTTCAATATCCAAATTCAAAACATGTCTTCGCATGAAACATTCCAAAAATCATATGTCAATCAAGTGATTGGCTTCAAACTTTCAATTGTTGTCCATCCGCTTGGGTTGATCGATCAATGTTTTTACTCTATCTATTTATGGTAGTGGTCGTATATGAAGCTGAATGACGAATGTGAAAACCAAGTTGAGACTAATCGAGAAAACCCTAACAATCACATTGCTTGATATTACTAATTTACTATTGACGTCTGCCTAGCTAGCCTGTAGTGTTGACTTGTAAAATAAAGTAGTGGCAGGAATTCAGTTTTATTTTTTGCTTTTTTACATTTTTTTAATAGAAAGACAACCTTCATTAATCATGGTAAAATGATTACAATAAACGTGGGCGACATTACATCAATAGCGAAAGCAAAACCAAGTACCCCATGTTACACCCCTATCGGCCTCACCCTCTCGGGTGACGGGTTAGAGGGATCTCTTTTATTGATTACCTTTCCTTAGTCAATTTTCATATTATCAAAGCGTTACGCAGCGAGCATTTGAGCGGTTTGGACAAAGTACGTAATGCGGTAAAAGTGTGGAAAGTAAACAACAAATATTCCCCGTAGGGTTAGGGTACAATAATCCAAGTAAATACCGGGCAAAAAAAAAAGTAAAATATACAGTCATCCCAAACTATAAAATACACAAGACGATAGGGCATTCCCTATTTCTTGAACCCTCAACTCAGCTCATGCCCTTACTTCAAATCTCCAGTCAACTTAGCCAGAAACACCGTATCTTTAGCACAGTCTGGAGTTTAAAATTGAACCCCAGAGTAACTGTTAAACTCATATACAATATGTATCCAGTGCATGTATGCAATCCACAATTAGGAAAAATCATAACAACAATGGTAAACATACCACATGCATTCGAGAATCACAATCAACACACCGCTGGGTTGCTTTACCAAGGCAAAGCCCCGAAAATCCTCGGCGCTAGGAAAACAACTATAGCCGGGGACTTAAACCCTAACCACATTGAATGCATCAACGGCTCGGTAGTGACCCAAGGACACAAAGTCCACTAGGCCCTACGAGTAGCGACCCAAGGACACGCGGTCCACTAGGCCCTACAGCCCCAAATCCTCAATCATGGCATCACAAACATACAAAGTAACATAGAGTATCGAGTAAATATTTACTACTGGCGGTTTATCGATAATTAATAACTTTCCTCGGCATCCGAAAATAACTCCCGGTATGTATTTTCCCTATACAAAGCAAATACACTTCTTTTCATTCACTAATACAAACTCTCCTTTTATTTTCATAAAATTCGCCCATTTTCCAAAAATTCCAGAAAATATGCCTTAACTTCAAAAATTCACCATTAATTCTAGAAAAATTATTTTTGTATGATTCCAGTGGCCATTGAA
Organism: Acacia acuminata; assembly: GCA_019022655.1. NCBI lineage: Eukaryota > Viridiplantae > Streptophyta > Magnoliopsida > Fabales > Fabaceae > Acacia > Acacia acuminata. Next base: position 1,065,770 of record JAFJYI010000248.1, read on the forward strand.
CCGTTGGCATGTCTAGTTTTTGATAAAAATACTTCCAGAGGCCACAAAAGTTAGTAGGATTTTTCTGTGTAAAATATTTGCTCACTGGTCAGAGTCAAAGTCCAGGCTTTTGGGCTATTTTCAAAAATTCATTTCTCCCAGTAACAACATCGTAAAATTACAAAAGTATACATCACAATGAAGCTCCAGATGTCTAATTTAAGCCTGTAAATTTTCATGGCCATTTGACTTTGTTTGGTATTTTAAAACCATTAAACAACCACTGCTGCCCAGGATCTTCCAGAACTGGTGATTTTCACTTCTTTAAAGAGCTTGTTATTTTATGTTTGAAAATCCTTTTAGAAATTCATTCACCAACATATCCCCACTCCATTTCCATGAGGAACACGTTGGTAAGCTCAGATTTACTAAAATCCATTCATTTCTTTAAGTTTACCCCAGATTACGAAATCTGGGTTTGAAACTTGAGATTTCAAAAACTTAAAGAAGAAATGGATGTTCTTACCACTAGGCTTGATCTTGGACTTTGGCAACTTGTATTTCCTTCTTGAAACTCCTAAAATCATCAGACTCCCTTTAAAATACCACATAAAATTGCCTTTTTAATCTTTAAAGCTTTCATAAATAATAGAGAAAAGAAGTTGATACCTAAACCACGACTACTTACCTTGAGCTTCAATTGTGTGCCTTCTTCTTTGTGTATGAATTTCTCTATTCACTCTCTCCTCTCTCTCTCTCTCTTGGACGAAATGGGCAGCCAAAATAAGGGAAAAGAAGTCCTTAAATAATGACTTATTACCATGCAAAACATTTCCCCAAGTTAAATCCTATTGGTTCATAGTTTGACTTGGGTTTTTGGCTTGTATTTCTTCCTTTTTCTCCAAGTTTTCCTTGGTTTTTCCTTGGGTCATCATGGCTGCACGAAATCTGATCCCTTTGGCCTGATCTTGGCTTGTTCCATAAGCCTCTTTTAGCGTAGGTTTAGGTTTTAATCTTGGTGAAATTTCATTGGCTTCAACTATAAGCTTTTTGACTTCTCCTCCTATCATTATGGCTTGACTTTGCTTCATTTCTCTTGCCCTCCTAGCTGGACGAAATTTAAGGGCTGGAGGAGGTCAGATTTTTGTCTCCTTTTTCTTGAAAATCAAGGCATTACTTGGTTCCATTTGGTTCCCCCTCATTGGCTAACATTTCCCTAAGTCTTTGACTCTTGGTTTGACTTTCACATTGGCTTTAAATTTGTTTGAGTCATCTTCTTTCTCTCTTGCCTCATGCTTGGACGAAATTAGTGGCTTGGGAAGGAAGATTATTTGACTTTTATTGCCTTTAATTCCCTTGTAGAATTGCCTATTAAAAGTCAAACTTAATTTCCTAAGTTGCCACTTGTCAAGTTAGGGTTAATTCCTTTGACTTTGCATTCCTCATGAGATTATTGTGCAAGCTTCTTTACTTCGCTCTTTTTGTGGTATATGACGTCCTTGGGCTAATTAAGAGGGAGTATATTGCCTCATATAATAGTTAGAAAGCTTACATAAAAATCCCTCTTGGTCCTTTATCAATTTGCCCTCACTTTTTTTTTCTCTTTTTTTTTTTTTTTTTTTTTTTTTTTTTTTTTTGACTTTTGTTCATGTCTTAAATTCTTTGTTTTTATACTTCTTCTTTGTGTCTCATTTCTACACGTTTTTAGGGCTGATGGAGAGAAAGATTTTGCTAACAAAAGTCATAGGACAAGGTCTTAAAATATTCCTCTTAAGATCAACTTTCTTCCTCATGAAGCCAAGTAGCATTTCTACATTTTCTCTTTGACTTGTATCATAACATGTGACAAATATACTCCCCCTTTCTTGATTCAATTCTGTACGAAAATTATAGCTTGTGAGAGAGGATTTTAGTCTTTCAAACTTCATTAAATAAGGTGTCCAAATGTCTCCTACAATGTCAACTTAAATTCCCCTAAAGACACTTGGCATTTTAGGATCAAATAGGTTGACTTTTGTGTTCAATATGTGATATTTGTACTTATCTTTTCCTCTCCTCCATAGCTGATCGAATACAGCCCTTATTCAAGAGGTTTTCATGCATTTTAAATAACATAGGACACTTGCACATTAAGTCATTTTAGGATGTAAACATATCTTAATTAGATTCCAAAGTCAAAGGGCTTATGTCTCATGAATTCCTTAACTTTGCCATGTGTCATATTCTTGAAAATTCCTTTGTCCCTTGGTCAAGATATTCCTAGGACATTCATGTTTCATTTTTAAATAATCCCATATAATATTTTCAAAATTTAATATCCAACTTACTGAGCTGGGTCGAGTCGTCCGCCTATTACAGGCGTATTCTCAAGTCTCTAAGTCTAAAATTCGGGATATTACACCCTAAAGCAACAAAATAGCAAAGCAAAGAAACAAACTAACAGAAACTAAAAACAACACACATGAAAATCACAGAAAAATAATGCAGCAAACAGTTTTTGTAGATAAGAAGGTTCACAGCCACCAAAAGAGAGCCACCATGAACCGCAAGTTGTTGGAAACTTCCCATGGGAAGAGAAAGTAGGCAAATGGAAAGGTCCAGATGCTGGAAACAGAGAGGAACGAAGAAACCCGAGCTCCACCTAACGCGAGTGGATAAACTGATAGAATTCAAACTCAATTTTAATGTTCCTCTATCTCTCATAAATTTACCGCCAGATTCAATCCGATGAGACTATTAGCTGTCAAATAAATCGTTGCATGAGTTGTCAAACCAAAGGAGTAGTAGAAGCATGAGGTGTAGAATAGAAGCATGAGGTGTTGAATGGATAAGAAGCAAAGCACCTGTTCTTTCTCTTCCATCGCCAGGCCAATTAATTGAAGGAGTCTCATGATAATCACAAAGTCAACAAAGGTGGCTCAAAAGAAAAGCTGGAACCAAGCTTGCACGCACACCATTGTCAGTTAGGAAAAAATTTAAAATAAAATAATGTACTTGTTGCAAAAATCAGTCGGTTGCTATTGCCTATAAATATGTTTCAATTGGCGTGTATCTGATATATTGTGTTAGATCAAAAATAGAAAAAAGGAGAGATTTGAGAGATAAGTGCCGAAGCACTTTGAGAGGAAAAATTAGGAGAGTTTTGTTTGTGTGAAAAGAGGTGTGTTGTATTTTGAGATTATAATAGAAACAGTGTTTTTTCCATCTTTCATATCTTTAATTTCCAACATAAACTGATGGCAAAAGCTACAAATTTGCAATAACACACAAGTAAAAACCATACAACAACATAAAAGAAACGAATGAGCAACCTAATAAAAGGAAGCATCACAACATGATGGACCTCTAAGCGGCTGCTAAGAAACTTAGAGGTCCCCAGTAAGATCATCCAGATGCGCGGAGTTTTTTGGTACAAAGCCAAAACCCAGAACATGAGAATGAAGCTCATCCCATTTAGGCTTTCGGGTCAGGCAACACCACTGCTTGGTATGAAAGTAGAAAGCCTTAAGTCGTTTAAAATGAGAAACAGGGGGTGAACTTCTCATCCTTTTCCTTTTGTAATGCAGATAAACAGGAGCTGCTTGAAGGAGAGGGAGCCCAAGCGTCATCGGACTCTGCAGGTGAAGTGCTTAAGGCCCAAATTTTTAACCCAAGAGTTGTATTAAAGAAATAGTTATCGTGCGAAAAAGCCAGGCGACCAGATGTGGGACGCAACTGATGTAACCACAAGTGTGGCTTTGTTCACCTTAGCACAGGGAAGCCATAAATTATTTTTCTTAAAAATAAAAAATAAAAGTGAATTTTATTAGATGAATCAGTTGCCAACTAGGATTAAAATGATGTAAGCGTTAATATGAGTTTAGATAACGTGGAACTTTTAAAGTATATAAGTATATTTCTCACTTTATAAATAAATTAAACTAATGGAATTTTAGTTAACTAACCATCTATTGACTTGTATAATGAAAGAACAGTTTTTATAATGGCTTGTAAATTAAGGCACACGTGCTTTCTAGCACATTAACTGAAAAAATATCACATTTTTGACCAAGAGATGAGAAAAGTTCATTAAAGATGAAAAATGAGAAAGACAATTAGATTGCCACATGATTTTGAGAGATTACGAAGATCATCATCATTATATGTATATTTATATTCATATTTGATGGATTTACGAAATCTCACGTGAATGCACGATGCCTCACAACTTCCCCTCCCAACTCCCAAGTGTCAATCATGTCCGCGTGGGGGAGGTCAGAGCTTTATGCTTTTTTTTTTTTTTTTTCATCATAAATCCAGGAGTTAGATAATTTATTTTTAAAATATGTACTGATTTTTTAAGATATATCTTTTAATCATTTGGTTAAAACTATTTCTTTTATACAAAACCCTTCATTTTAGGTTTGAGAAAGTAAAACCCTTCATTAGCTCTTAAAAAAGTAATTCTATACCATCAAACAAGATCAAAAGCCCTTCATATTCATATAATCTTAACCAGAAACTAAGAAAAAACATGTTATTTACAAATCATGAATAATATAGCTTATCTCAGACTCTTTGCAAAGCATAATACTCAGTACCCACATTCTACTTTTATTAATGGGATTGACATCAACACTCTCAAATCATTTAGAAGTAATAAATATAAGCCTTGTTTGTTTTTTTTTTTCAATTTTTTCCCTCCAAACTGTTTTATAGAATTATTTTCCAAAACATGTTCTGGGAATAAAATCCAAACTTTATAATTAATATCTTATTATATTGATATACAACAACCACTATTATCTTACAAGTTGAGATTCACTATAGGATTACATGACCCATTGAACTCCATCCACACAAAAAAAAAAAAAAGACAATTATCTAAGGAATTGCAAGGATTAGTAACGAAATTTCATTTCGTCATTAATTTTGCTGCCGATAGTTGTCAACGGCAGATGACATGGCGGTAGTCGCCGGTGGGCATGTGAGGGTGGCCCAAAGCAAGAACGCTTGGTAGCAAACATCCCGATGTCTATAGTATAACTCCCCAAATTCCATACTTCAAAATGTGTCGGTTGACACTTAGTTTTAGAAAACTTAACGAGTTTGAAGTGCTACCACTCAGAGTAATGCGGAAACGGAGAGCATGCGCTAACGTTTGGATGATGAGTAACTGCTACAAAATGCCCAGACATATGCTGATATCCCAATATAAGCTGATATATTAAAAAAATTCCAAAGGAATATTCGTGTGATACAACAATACAGAGCTTGTATAATTACAATTCTTATATGGTAACTATACAACCTTAAACCAAGCCCTAACTAGACTTGGGGCAATGAACCTAACTCAGTTAATCAAACAATTTGGCCAGGCCGGTGTCTAGTGGAAGTCTCCCCGAATTCACGGTGACTCTTGATGAACCACATAAACGAACCCTTTCTAGACACCAAATGATTTGAAGTAACCTTATTAGATTCATGCCGAGAAGATAGGCTCTGTTAAACTTCTTAGGCATTTGCTTTGACCTTGCCTCTTCACGGCTCTGTCCATCGGTGCCTCTTCACGGCTCTATCTACCGGTGCCTTCTTGTTCCAAGTTCCTTTCCGAACTTTAGTCAAATCGAGATTCAATACCCATCGGACCTCGTGTATACATGAGTTAACCTCATATGAAAAGTATAAACGAGTATATATGACAGATATTCACATTTTGGAAAACAATCAATCATGAATCAACCAATCATATCAAAGCCATACAAGACATATGAGAGTTAAAGTTACAATCATATATAACGTACCTTTCACCATGTATCGGCCAAACGTCCGGCCTTTTGATCCGACTCCGGACTTCTGGATATCCTATACGTTATTGTCGGATTATTATATGATATTTGATATATATCATATTGGTTAGAATAATATCCTAAATTTTGAATTTACCTTTCTACCCTTGGTGGATTAATTATTACAACTTTGCCCTTACATTTTCTTAAAAACGCTATGCTGAGTTTTCTGGGCAGAATTTTCGGTTAATTTTGAAAAATCATAATTAAAGCTACAAAAATAGAAACGAGGATCCGTAAAATTCTCTGGAATCCTTAGGATGTCTATTTTAAAGGAAAAATAATTTTATTTACCCAGATTCCACTAAAAATTCCCAGTTTTCATTTTTCTCAACGTTGCCCAGAATTTCGCCCAGAAAAATAGCCTAACTTCAACCAGTTGTATCTCTTTGTACAGGAATCAAAACGCTACATATTATATATATTCGGAAAGCCCTACATATCTAATTTATTTCTGGAAAGTTTCGTGATTTATGGGCTTCATTTTCAACATAAAATATTAGCATTTCTATCGCTGTTTGCCCAGAATGTTCACCGAAAACTTTGCCGAATTTTCGCTACTTTGATCTTCAACTTCCAAGAATTTTGCTCTATCATATTCTCTATTATATTTTCGAAATAGAGACATTTTTAACCATAAAAACATGGAAACAAAACTATATTGGAAGATTAAAGATCAAAACACAATTTAACTATGAACTTGAAAGCTAAAACTTCAAGAACATACCTTGCTCTTGCTTCAACCTCCTCAAGCTACTCCATACTCACTCTCTACTCTCTATAATCAGATGTTGCTATTGATTTTGGTGTGAAGAATTGAAGAGGTGAGCTTCTCTATTTATAGGGAAAATCCAAGCCCTTACTTACCTGCAAGTTGTCTCTACTTCCTCAACAAGTTCTCTCCCTTCTTCAACAAGTTCTCTCCCTTTTTCAACAAGTTCTCTCCCTTTTTCAACAAGTTTTCTCCCTTCTTCAACAAGTTCTCTCCCTTCTTCAACAAGTTGTCTCCCATCTTCAATAAGTTTTCTCCCTTCTTCAACAAGTTCTCTCCCTTCTTCAACAAGTTTATGATGTCATTGATGACTTTTAGGGTAGCCTTGATTAAGCTTAATTACCCCCTTAATCAAGTTGATTATATGCTTCTTGATTGCATTTGTCATTGGTTAATTGATTTGTTAACTAACCATGGAAATTAGTGATTTATTAGACAAGCTTAATTCTTTATTTTTGGCCCTTATATATTTCAAAATAATCAGCCCCCTTTGATACATTTAATTTGTCTCTAATTAATAGGAGAATTATGCAACTAATCTTAATTAGTGCAAGCTTAATTTTGTTAAGGATAATTGTTAATAGATAACAATTAACTAAGTGTTTCCCTATTCCCATTTCTTGTCTTTTGATCATTTAAAATAGCTATTTATTTCATGTGATTTAATGTCACATTTTATAGCCCTTAATATGTAGTCTCATAATTAACCATTGGTTAATTAATTCCAAAGTGAAATTTACGCAAAAATATAATCAATAGATTATAATTCTTTGAGACACATATTCACCTTTGTATTTTAGTAATTATTTTCCAAAATATAATCTTTATAAGAATTATGAAAATTAGGGTATTACATTTCTCCCCTCGTTAATTTAAATTTCGCCCTCGAAATTTGATCGTATAGCTTCAGAGAACTAATCTAGTTATCCAGTCTATTCATTTCCTATGGATGCTTACTAAACATGCACCCTAACCATCTCATTCAACTTGTACCCAGGTATAGAATTCAAATACAGGACCTGCTGGTCCATTTTCACAGCGCTTGGTTACACAGGCCTCTCTACCTGACTCATTCAGCCTCTCGGCTTAACACACATTGGCCTTTTAGCTCAATATACTACCACAACACTGGAGATTCTAGCCTCACCACCTAGGAAATCATCCTCAGGCCTTAGGCATCTCATCTATAACCTGGTACAATGAATATTTTGCCAAACTCAAGATGCACTGTAGACATCCTAGTCTAAAGTCACCATGACAATCAACATTTCACACAATGCTAAGTATCACCGATCTTATGGCCTAGGGACACCGCCCCATACACACTTGCACACCAGGTCTTATTGCCTCGAGCATCTGCTCATCTATTTCATATGAGCCTTTCCCATTCAAGCTCTCGGACTACTTTCACTTACTTAGCACTACAGCTGACAACTACTAACTAGTTTAACCTTGTTCTAGACCTTTCTAATAGTTCCTGTTCCTATATCAAAATTTTCAACTACACCGCTTTTGCACACGATAGCATTGACAAACATGTCATCACTACTCAAAACTTGTGTTGTCTCATTTTCAAATTCAAACATTGAAAATTTTCCGTGGTCGCAGTACATTTCGCAATCTGGACTATACCCAAAAAGTAATAGTGCTATCACATTTTCAAACTTAATTGCTGCCATCACAAATTCATGAAAACACATTCACTGCCGAATCAGTTTCAAATTTTTTTTACTACCAGCACATATTTTTGAGGGAGATAATTCATTTCACAAAATTTTACAATTGAGAGCACACGCCACCACTTCAACCACTTGGTACAGTGACATACCCTAACTATGTGGGAAAATTTCCATCCCCCCATAAGAGACCAAGTATCCACCGCTGTGGAGAGCCCAGTCCATGACTGCTGCTCCCAGGGCCTAACCCCCTGCACGTTTGGTGTCCGTACTGGCACATAAAGTAGCGACCCTATCTACCGGTAACTCAGTCCATCCATAGATAGTCAGGCCCTACACATGCCTACAGTAGCAACCCCCATCTACCGGGAACTCATTGACCACGTACAAGAAGGTCCTACGGGAAAACATACTCCCTAGGCAAAATGTTGTGGATTGGGTGCGTTCACCGCTGGTGTGATTTCCATTCTCTCAAAAAAATCCCTCAAAAACACTTTGCTAAAAAAACCTTTATCAAAGGCCAGCGATTTCAACCATTTTAAAATATCTGGCAAGACCCAGCAAACTGTGTACAACTACAACAGCTTCTATCCTTCCAGTTCTGTACTGCTTTTACCACAACATAGTTTCAAACTCAGTTTCAAACTCTAGGTTCTAACAAAACCCCTTTTATAAGACAACATCATTTCAAAAAGGTAATGCTCACTTTTTGAAAACATTTCATTCGAAAACTTAGTTGTGAAAATTCATAAGTTCGAAAAATCAATTTCGAAATTTCAAATATAGCAGGTGTATTGGCAAGTTTAAAAATTCAATATTTGAACCTTACTCAGGAACCAGACAACTAACCTTAAAAAGTCATCACTCTCTACACGTATTCGAACCTCTGTCCTTGGCTACTCAAGCTATCCGTAGAATGCTTAGTCCGTTCTACTTTAATCATTCGGCTACGCCGAACTTCGCCCGCTATCCTTAAGTCTCACAAACTTTTCGGGATTTAATTCAGACTCTCCATATCAGAAGTCCTTTAGCAACAGAACCCATATTCTGTGCCATCTCCTCTATCTCAGGGTTTTAACTTCCCGAGCCTAACCCTTTTCCTTAGGGTATACGTCCTTTCTGTATCACAATACCAGTATTATATCAATACTCATAACCTAGATATCCAAACCATGCTCTGAAACTAGCTTTGATACCAAAATGTAAAACTCCAAATTCCATACTTCAAAATGTGTCGGTTGACACTTAGTTTTAGAAAACTTAACAGAGTTTGAGGTGCTACCACTCAGAGTAATGCGGAAACGGAGAGCATGCGCTAACGTTTGGATGATGAGTAACTGCTACAAAATGCCCAGACATATGCTGATGTCCCAACATAAGCTGATATATTAAAAAAATTCCAAAGGAATATTCGTGTGATACAACAATACAGAGCTTGTATAATTACAATTCTTACATGGTAACTATACAACCTTAAACCAAGCCCTAACTAGACTTGGGGCAATGAACCTAACTCAGTTAATCAAACAATTTGGCCAGGCCGGTGTCTAGTGGAAGTCTCCCCGAATTCACGGTGACTCACTGACTGAACCACATAAACGAGCCCTTTCTAGACACCAAATGATTTGAAGTAACCTTATTAGATTCATGCCAGAAGGTAGGCTTTGTTAAACTTCTTCCGGCATTTGCTTTGACCGGTGCCTCTTCACGGCTCTGTCCATCAGTGCCTCTTCACGGCTCTATCTACCGGTGCCTTCTCTGTTCCAGGTTCCTTTCCTGAACTTTAGTCAAATCTGAGGTCCAATACCCATCGGACCTCGTGTGCTTGATTAACCTCATATGAAAAGTATAAACAGTATATGATGAGATATTCACAGTTTGGAAAACAATCAATCATGAATCAACCAATCATATCAAAGCCATACAAGACATATGAGAGTTAAAGTTACTGTACGCTGTGAACGTACCTTTCACCATGTGCGGCCAAACGTCCGGCCTTTTGATCCGACTCAGGACTTCCGGATATCCTATACGTTATTGTCGGATTATTATATGATATTTGATATATATCATATTGGTTAGAATAATATCCTAAATTTTGAATTTACCTTTCTACCCTTGGTGGATTAATTATTACAACTTTGCCCTTACATTTTCTTAAAAACGCTATGCTGAGTTTTCGGGCAGAATTTTCGGTTAATTTTGAAAAATCATAATTAAAGCTACAAAAATAGAAACGAGGATCCGTAAAATTCTCTGGAATCCTTAGGATGTCTATTTTAAAGGAAAAATAATTTTATTTACCCAGATTCCACTAAAAATTCCCACTTTTCATTTTTCTCAACGTTGCCCAGAATTTCGCCCAGAAAAATAGCCTAACTTCAACCAGTTGTATCTCTTTGTACAGGAATCAAAACGCTACATATTATATATATTCAGAAAGCCCTACATATCTAATTTATTTCTGGAAAGTTTCGTGATTTATGGGCTTCATTTTCAACATAAAATATTAGCATTTCTATCGCATGGGATGAAGTTCTCGTCCTTTTCCTATTCTGAGTCCAACCCATTAAACAAAATTAAGTCGTTTACAACGAGAAACATGGGATGAAGTTCTCGTCCTTTTCCTTATGCAATGTCGACCAGAAGGGGAGGGAAGCCAATTCTCATCAGAGGTTGCTTCAGCACGAGCTGCGTGATGAGGAATAACTAACGTCACCACTTGAGCATCCCAGTGGGCCGGAAGGAGAGGGAGCCCAAGTCTCATCAGACTCTGCATCTTTCATTACAAGACTTGGTGCTTAAGGCCAAAATTTTAATCCAAGGCTTCTTTTTTTTTTTTTTGGTATTCCACTCGGTTCACTAGAACCTTTGATTCCAACTCATCCGAATTCACTCTAAGTCAGGCCCACAGTTGTGGGGAAAGTTATTAAAGAGATAGTTATCATGGGAAAAAGCCAAGCGACTAGATCTAGGACCCAACTCATGTAACCACACGTGTGGCTTGTTCACCTCCTTAGCATAGGGAAGCCATAAATTGTTTTTCTTAATAAAAAAAAAAGCGAATTTTATTAAATGAGTCACTTGCCAACTAGGATTAAAATGATGCGAGCTTTTAACATGTTTTAATTGGACAAGGTTTAGATGATGACATGGAACTCTTAGAGTATGTAAGTAGATTTCTCACTTTATAAATAAATTAAACTAATGGCGCATTTAGATTAATTAACCATCTATTGACTTGTATAATGAAAGAACATTTTTTACAATGGCTTGTAAATTAAGGCACAGGTGCTTTCTAGCACATTAAGTGAAAAAATATCACAGTTTTGACCAAGAAATGAGAAAAGTTCATTAAAGATGAAAAAGAGAAAGTCAATTAGATTGCCACATGATTTTGAGAGATTACGAAGATCATCATGATTATATGTATACTTATATTTATATTTGATGGATTTACGAAATCTCACATAATGCACGATGCCTCACAACTTCCCCTCCCAACTCCCAAGTGTCAATCATGTCCTCGTGGGGGAGTTCAAAGCTTTATGCTTTCTTTTCCATCTTAAATCCAGGAGTTAGATAATTTATTTTTTAAAACATATATGTACTGAATTTTTTAAGATATATCTTTTAATCATTTGGTTAAAACTATTTCTTTTACACAAAACCCTTCATTTTAGATTTGAGAAAGCAAACCCGCTCCATTAGCTCATAAAAAAAATAATTCTATACCTTCAAAAAAGATCAAGAGTCCTTCATATTCATATAATATTAATCAGAAACTATGAAAAAACATGTTAGTTACAAATCATGAATAATATAGCTTATCTCAGTCTGTACAAAGCATAAGATTCAGTACCCACATTCTAGTTTTATTATATGGATTGACATCAACACTCTCAAATCATTTAGATATCAGAAATATAGGCCTTGTTTGTTTTGGTTTTCAATTTTTTTCACTCCAAACAGTTTTATAAAATTATTTTTCAAAACATGTTTTGAGAATAGAATCAAACTTTATAACTAATATCTTATTATATTGATACACCAATAGCCACTGTTATCCTACTCGGTGAGATTGACTATAGGATCACACGACGTCATTGAACTTCATCTACTCAAAAAAAATATACAATTATCAACGGAATTGCAAAAATTAGTCACAGAATTTCATTTTGTCGCTAATTTTGCCGCCAATCGACAATTGTCAACGGCAGTGACATGGCGGCAGTCGCCAGTGGGGATGTGAGGGTGGCCAGCGAGAAGACATGAAAACAATCATCCTGATGTCTATGGCGGACAGTGGTGACCTCAAACAAAGAAAGGAGCTTATCGCTTATCCGAAACAAAAAATAAGAAATAAAACAATAAAAAAGAAAACATCTAAAAAGTTGTTATGCATGCCTCACTGAAAATAAATTACTAAATAAGTTTTTTTTTTTTAAAGAAAAAAATTCTTCTTAAAACAAGAAAACAAATAAGGCGTTAAAATGCTGGATATTATTGGCTTCAATTCAACTCGTTTGCTCTCAAGCCAAAGGTACATTATATATATATATAATGAACAAACACTGCACGGGTGAAAGGTTTACATTTGCTTTTTCGGCCTAAGAAGCATCTTACTTATCATTAGTTAGGTATGCTTTTCACAAAGCATACTATAAATATATATTCTCCCACTCATACAAAAAGGTCAGTTTCACAAAACCTCTTTTCTCTCTCTTGCACGCGTACACACACATGCACAATCATTCTTTCACAATTAAAGCTACATAGTGACCCCCATATGCTGATCATTACGTGTGTGTGTGCGTGTTTGTGCCTCGGAAAGTGGTATTAATAGAGGCTATCTGCAGAGACCTAGCTAGCTAATACAGCATCATCAGCACACAATAATGGACAACGTCTGGGTTGTGTTTGTGACAGCCTTAATTCTGTTCTTGTCCATTGTGGTCCTTACCTTCTTCCAAAAACGATTCAGAATCAAAAGTTTTAAGTCCAGAGATAATCATCAACTTCCCTCAGGTTCTATGGGATGGCCTTTCATCGGTGAAACCGCCGATTACGTTTCGTCTGCTTATACTTTTGGCCCCGACGCCTTCATCAACAAGCGACGCAGCATGTAAGCCTATATATGTGTGTGTGTCGTGTGTGTGTGTCTGTGTTTATATCCACAAACACCATATGATAATACATGCACACACAAACACTCTTATATGTTGATTCATGGCTATCATGTGTTAACTGTCTTATATTGGTCTTCACTTAGTATATGTTTGTTAGCTGTTTGATGTTATGGTCACTTGCTATAAAAAGCTGCAATGCATTTAGTTATAGTCTGACGATATTGTCTAATGTTCACGCCTCTCATGTTAGGGATAGATAACTAGGATATGGGTGTGATGACTTTTAATATTGTCCGCGTTGAAACTATCACCACTTACGGTTAAAACATGTCAAGATGGGAGGTTTTAGACCTTATAAAGTGTCTGTCTTTCGTTTCCCTCCCCATCTTACAATGATGGTCATAGTATGGTGGTTTCAAACTTCATCATGATCTTAGGGTTTTGCAACTAAACAGTACACTTGTTATCATGTTGGGTACAGTATCTGAGTTTCTATTTTTTTGGCATCTGGGTTGTCAGAATCAAAATTGGCTATAGCTTCAAATTAAAGTTCATCATTATGATCTCAAGGTTTTGCAGAAAGAGAAGAATCTAAGGACACTATGCTCTTTTTGTTTGTTTTAGGTATGGGAAGGTGTTTAAGTCTCACATGTTTGGGAGTCCAACAATAGTATCGACGGATGCAGAAGTTAATAGATTTGTACTACAAAGTGATGCAACAGTTTTTGTTCCATGTTATCCAAAGTCTGTGTCTGAGCTAATGGGAGAGTTGTCGATTCTGTGTATCAATGGAAGGCTTCACAGGAAAATACATTGCCTCGTTGTAGGTTTTTTCAAGTCTCACAGGCTTAAGTCTCAGATTACTACAGAAATGCAGAGTTTTGTCCAACGATCTATGGCTAATTGGAGCGAGGATCGCCTAGTGTTCATCCAGGATGTCGCAAAATCTGTTAGCTCTCTCTCTCTCTCTAGGGTTTTTGTATGGTTATATTGAGAATACTTTCATGGAGAATTACTAGTACTACCTCCAATCCTAATTATAAGACCGAATTAACGTTTTTTTGGAGAGATTAAGGAAGTTAAATAAGTTATTTAATTATAACATATGTATCCTTAGATTATATATTAGTTTATTAGTCAAACTAATTAATTTGGAGAAAAAAATAAAAATAAAATACTCTGGAGTAATTTAATTAGCTTTTTTAATCTTTTCGAAAAAGTCAACTTGGTCTTATAATTAAGACCGGAGATAATAATTATTTACTCATGTATGTCTTTCTTCTTTATGCCGAACATGCACAAGAGTTTTTTTACCCCAAAGCTGCATGATGAAATATTCCTCTCGCCATCTCTGACTCAATCTTTATGTTTTATGTTGTCTTAAAGTAATTATTAATGTTTGAGTTGTCTCTGGCTCGTACCTAAGTTCAGAAATCACATAGCTTGAACATGGAAAAAAGAGAAAGTTATCCTTTTTTTATTACTAATGGGGTTCATAATAATTTTTAATAAATTATACTGCGCTAAAAATGAGAACCACAATTATGAGTTTCACACTCTTTTTGTTATATATATCTATATTTTAAAATTTGCAGATTGCCTTTCAATTCCTAGTCAAGACATTGATTAGTCTAGATCCAGGTGATGAAATGGATCTTCTAAGGAAACATTATCAAGAATTCATCTCTGGATTCATATCTCTACCTATAAACCTACCAGGAACTAAGCTTCATCATTCTTTACAGGCAAGCGAACGAAGTAAAAAAAAAAAAACCTTAATTGATTTCGTTAATGTATATATAATTATTAGTAGTGACTTTAATTTGATTTTGGTTTCATCAGGCCAAAAATAAAATGATGAAAGTAGTGCAGAAAATTATCCAAGAAAAGAGAGATAGAGGGCTCTATAAGGATCCAAAAGATGTAGTGGATTTGCTACTGAAGGATGCAAGTGGGCATTGTGATAAATTGATAGCAGATAATGTAATTGATATGATGATTCCAGGAGAAGATTCTGTGCCTGTTCTTGTTGCTTTAGCTATCAAGTACCTATCAGAATCTCCTCTTGCTCTCCAACAATTAACGGTACATATATATAAATGTGTCATTTCTTGAACATTATTTGTCATTTTCTCAGGTTTGGAAATAATATGCAGCTACATTAGAGATGGTTTGATAAGAACTCTCTAGATACGGTTTAGTACACTGTTGGTCCTTAAAGTTTGATCAATTTTTGGTTTTAGTCCCTATAGTTTCATGAGAACGTTGTATAAATTTAACAACCAGGACCAGAACCCCTTTGGATAATTGCATTCTAAAAGCTAGCTTACGAGATAGTACAAACCAAGGTTCATATAAATCTCACATAAGAATCTTATGTTTCCAATGTAGAATAAATTTGCCTTACAATCTCACATGGATTTTTTGCTTCCCATTGGTCAATGCTTATGAACTGTTTGTGTTGGCATATCACAGACCACATGTGGCTATAAGAAAGCCATGAAACTAATTTCCTTATGACTAGTGTTACTTAATTTTTTGATGAACCCCTCATCACAGGAGGAAAATATGAAACTTAAGAGACTCAAAGATCAGAATGGGGAGCCTTTTAGTTGGAAAGATTACATGTCATTACCGTTTACTCAAAAAGTAAGCACTTGGTTTCTCTTTGAAGAAATTACATCTAAAAGAAAAACTGAATAAGAAAACACCATATACACTTTCTGAACTAATTTTTTTGGGTTCAATATTTCAATTTATACAGGTTATTACAGAAACTTTAAGGATGGGGAATATTATAATGGGAGTATTCAGAAAGGCCATGAAAGATGTTGAGGTAAAAGGGATTTCAATACCAAAAGGATGGTGTGTTTTTACATATTTTAGATCAGTTCATCTAGATGACACTAACTATGATCATCCTCACCAGTTTAATCCATGGAGATGGCAAGTAAGACAACAACATCCTGTATATTCTCTTCATTTATTTGTGTTATTGTTGTAGCTTTTAAGTTATTGAATTTGGAGATTTTTTATATATAACAGAACAAGGACATGAGCAGTACCAGTTTCACCCCATTTGGTGGGGGACTAAGGCTTTGTCCTGGTCTTGACTTGTCCAGGTTGGGAGCTTCCATCTTTCTCCACCACCTTGTTACTCGATTCAGGTAACAACTCTCTGTGTGTCTTTGTTTGTCCTGGTGGGTCATGGATCAAATGTCTTTTTCTTGCAAATAGGCAAATATGGAATTATGTAGTGAAGTGGTGAAATGGATGGGGCTAAAGCTTCACACACTCCACTAGAAAGATTATCTAATTCTAATCTGATGTCCTATCAAATTTTGCTAAAAAAGCTTAAGAGTTGTTTGCTAGTCTTGGGCCCTTTTAAGTGTTTGTCTTCTTGTTAATGATGAGAATGGCTCAAAAGTAATCATATCCAAATAATAATTTCAATTTATTAAGTAGGTAATGTAAAGTACGGAATTTGATATATGAGCTAGACTGATAATCACTTCATAATCTACATTTTATCATTTTATGTTTTATATTGATATTGGTTACTAACATAGAAGTGCAAATTTATCAAATCCACTTCTAAAGTAAGATTAACATTCTTTTCTAATCATGATTAACTTGAATTGACAGATGAGTAAGACAACATGATCCTCCTAAATATTATTTGTAGGATTTGAATTTTTACGCATGTGCTTCTATATATGAAGATATGTCTTTACAAGTTGAACAAGAATATCTAGGCCCTAGGGTCTAGCTTAGCTTGGCCTTCATAATATGCAATCCTATCTCCATATCTCTGGTGATCTTGTTGATCTCTCCCTTTTCATCACATGCACTTTGTGAAGACGGAATCAATTCTTTGCTCAGATTAATTAGTTTGTCCTAAACACTTTAAGGGCCCAAAAAAAAAAAAAAAAAAAAACTCTGCTGATCAATGCCAGTTTATAATTATCAGAGAGACAGAGACAAGTATCTTAGGATTTTTGTTTCACATGCATATTGCTGCAGATGGTCAGCAGAAGAAGACACAATAGTGAACTTCCCCACAGTAAGAATGAAAAGGAGAATGCCAATATGGGTAAAGAAAGTGAAGCTGGATTGAGCTGCTTTTTGTGGACCAAAAAAGGCACAAACAAAATCATGCTGAGAAGAAGAAAAGAGAGAAAGGTAGGGGACAAAGAGCTTGGCAAATGTAAACACATGTGTGCATTGTATTGGATCTATTTTGCAGATATAAACAATAAAGGACTCACTTTTTTTTTTTTTTTTTTTTTTTTTAAGGACAAATCACTTAGATTCCTCTTCTAGGCCTTTACTTTTTACCATACCTTTTGTCCTTTGTTTTTACTCTGTTTTTCTTTCTGTCTTTGGAGGAGATGTAAGGTGGTGTGAGTTAAGTGGGTATGGACAATAACAGTTTGAGTTTTAGGGTCCCATAACATACAGTGGCAATTGGAATGTTTACAAACAGGTGCTAATAGCACTTTTGGATCAGATAACCAAAACAAATCAGTTACAGTGTTCTTTTTGAATACTTTTACTCCCTCCAATCTTTAATATAAGATATATTTACCTAATTGATTAGATTAATGAAGCTAATCAAGTTAGTTTATATGACATATATATATTCCCTCATTCGCTCTCTTACTTAATTATTGTTGATGGAGCATCAATAGGGGTAAATTAGGAAAATATTGATAAATATAAAAAAAAAATATACTCCTATGTTCCTTAATATAAGATATATTTACTTAATTTGATTAGATTAAAGAAGTTAGTTAATATGACATATATTTTCTAAAACATTATAATCATCTTCCTTGATTCTCTTATTCTCTCTCCTCCTTAATTATTGTTGAAGGAACATCAATAGGGGTAAATTAGGAAAAGATTGATAAATATGAAAATTATGTCTTATATTTAGGACCAAGATCAATTCCTCAAATATGTTTTATATTAAGGACAAGAGAAAGTATCTTATACTTATGACCAAGATCAATTCCCCGATAGAGTATATCTTATGGCCTCAACTAGAAGTATATATACTTAAGATCTAGTAAGATTTTAATATATTTGGTTTACAAAGATAGCAATCAAACCTCAACTAACATGAGGTTTAATTCTTCATTATTAATTGGGTGTCATCTCATCACCCCACAAATCCAATATTCCCTATGATGAGAATATTTTGCTCAAGGATTGATATTGAAGGCTTAGGAATATCATAAACAGGTTGCATTACATCTAGTAGGGTCCCTATTATACAGGGCATTTTCTACCAGCAGTTTTTGATCTCAAATATAAGTTCTTAACAGCCTCACTAATGAACTTTTCTAACATTTAAGTCTTATTATTGATTGAGGTTTAAAGTTGGGAAATTAAATAACATTATTTGAAAAAAAGGCAAAGTTAAAAAAATTAATCAGTTAGGGACAAATTTATTGACTTAACTATTGTTTCTGTATACATGAGAATTAGTTGGTATTGTTCATTTAGAACAGCGATTGGGAGTGTTTAAAAGCAGTTTTTCAATCATGATTTATGAAATACAAGATAAGTATGTGAGAGGAGTTCTCGACTTATGTGCTTAAACACTTATAAGCTTCACAATCGCTCAATAACAGCTTTCAAAGTGCATCATCATATCACCCTTGGCCAAATGAAAAATGCCTCATAAGTTGCTCTTTTGTTTTCCGATCTTATCCACTTTCGACTCTTACCACCTTAATTAATTTGTATGTCCTTACCTCAAACGATCAACTATTTCACTATTGTAAATCATATATGGCTTTGATTAAAGTTCAAACCTATGCTTTGGTTGATATATTCATTTGGTTCTCTCTCACATGCTAACTCAGTCCATGTTAAATACTTTGTTAAAAGAGTTTTGCCACTATTGTAATCCTTCCCAATTCAACTCCGATTAGTTGTATCATCCTTGCAATCCAAATATAAAATTCTCTATTATTAACTAATTTCTTATCAAGTCTTTTAAAATATAAATATAAATATTTCGTGAATTATAAATATTCATGGGTATTTTAAAAATAGACATCAATCATACCCAAAATTTGGACACTTAAAATTTAGTATCCGCCAACTATCTTTGGCCTTTGTGATTTATCGATATGCTTTTATACCGCTAGGCCCGAGTTCATGAGCTGGCATGCTTAGAGAAAGGCAATAATAATAACATTATGTTTTGATGATAAATGATTAAATTAATAACCTTTACACTTTGACCTAAAACATTTCAGGGCCTTGGTTCATGTCATTTTATCAAGGTCTACATATTGCCAAATGCAAATATGAGAAAAACAGCCACCACCCGGAGAGACTTTAATGGAAACAAATCATTTACGAGTCCACATAAGGTGTTTATAGCTTATGTGCTTATTACATGCTTATACCTTAAATTGAGGTATAAGCATGTAAGTTTTTAATTTTTTTTATATTGTATTTATTTATATTTAAATTATGTCTTTGCTTTCTAAATTTTTTTTCACCCAATATCTCAAATTAATTTGTTTCCATGATACTGGTGTTACATACAAATATTTTTTAATGCAAGATCGGAAACTAATTAATTTGACATCGAGTGAAAAAAAAAAATTTCAGAAAGTAGCACATAGGTTAAATATAAATAAATACAACATATAAATAAATAAATAATTACATGAGCACATAAGCTATAGGCACCTAATGTGGACCGGGAAGGTGGCAAAATCCAGAAATAAAAACTATATTAAACAATTTTATATAGTAGTAATTGATAGTTCACCAAATAAATTATATAGTAGTAATTGATAGTTCGCCAAATAAATTATCCAGCATAATGATGAACTAAAAATTTGGGTACGTTACCAATTTCGAGGCCATTTGAGAGATTGCTCATTGTTTTAGACAAATACCTTGATAAACACCATAGTTGAAAATACTATCACAAGCTCTCTTCTTGATGAAATTAAATAGTTGTTAAAATGTGTGTCTGTATTTATAAATTCACTTATCAATACATGTGAATTATTCTATTAGAAGCTCTTATAATATGATTTGTAAATTTTTATTTGTACACTTGTTATTTTGCTACAATTAGTTGTTAAAATGTTTGTAAATTTGTTTATGAACACTTGTAAGCTTTTCTATCAAAAGGTTGCTTTGAATTGTAAATTTTCATATATACACTTTATGTGTGCATTGTATATAAACTTATAAATTTACCTATGATATCTTATACTACATCCGGTCCTAATTATAAGAACATTTTTGTAGTGCAATTTATACTATAAAAGTGTTCCTATAATTAGGACTGAAAATAGTATCTTTTTTTCTCAGAAGCTCTAATAATATAAATTAAAACTTGCAAATTTTCATGTGGACATTTCTATTTTGATATTATTAGCTGTTATAATACATATGTGTACTTGTAAGTTTAATTATGAACAGCTATAAAGTTTTCTATTAGAAGCTCTTATCATGTAAATTAGCACTGAGAAATTTTTTATGAACATAATTAACATATATTATTTTATTATTATTAATTGCTTAAATGTGTACCCTTGCAATTTTTCTATCATATCAGGTTAGCATGTAAATTAGAAAGCTTAGTTTATGGCATATATAAATTCTTGCACCATATAATTAAATAGTTTAATTTCATGGCATGGGGGTCATAATCTTTTTTTTTTTTTTTTTTCTTTTGTGCTACAAAGAGATATTGAACCCCTCCTTTGCCATTTCAAGGTCCAGCATTGCATTGACTTTTTTTAAAAAAAATAAAGGAAATGCATTTTGGTCATTTATTATTAAAATAATTTTAATTTCATTCTTTCTGGCAAAACATTTTAAGAGAAAAAGATATAAAAAATACCACTTGAACTCTATAATTCCAACTCAATGATTTCTTATGAGTTATTATCTATTAGACTCTTATAATCAATACATATACTCTTATAGGTACAAATACTAATTTTAAATTTTAAAGTTTAAGTAGTATTTTCGTGTATTTTCTCCAAATTTTAATTTCATTCTAAAAAATGTTACTAAAATTCCGTAATCTCTTGGAACATGTTATAAGTTAGGTTGTTTTTGTGGGATTTTATTGAAATTCCAAGAAAAAATCCTTTAAGGATAATTCTTTTTATAAGCATACAAAATGATATTCAAGCAAAAAAAAAAAAAAAAAAAAAAGAGACCTTAAGAAATATTCCTTTCAGTCCTAATTATAAGACATATTTAACCGATTTTGTGAAGATTAAGAATAGAAGTTAAATTAGTTAATTCTACTTATTTTCCTATAATGCCCTTATATAAATTAAAATGACATAAATAAACCCCTTTAGTCCTAATTATAAGACATATTTAACCGATTTTGGGAAGATTAAGAATAGAAGTTAAATTAGTTAATTTTACTTATTTTCCTATAATGCCCTTATATAAATTAAAATGATATAAATAAAAGTGAATCAACAACCCCTGTCACACACCTCTCCCACTTAAATTTTTTTTTTATTTCCACACGCTTTCTAATTAAAATGATAGTGAATCAACAACCCCCGTCTCACACCTCTCCCACTTAAATTTTTTTATTTCCACACGCTTTCTGATTAAAATAATAGTCTTGCTATGTATACGTGTGTGTGCGAGATATAGACACATATATGTGTGTGTACATATATCTATACACATATATATAGACACACACAAATAGATATATATGTGTGTGTACATAGAGATATAGACACATATATGTGTGTACATATATCTATACACATATATATAGACACACACAAATAGATATATGTGTGTGTGTGTCTATGTACATATACATATATATATATATATATATATCTACACACACATAGATATACATATATGTATATACACACACATTTACTTTTGTATGTGTGGTGGCACGGGTGTTGGTGTGTGTTTATATATATTTGTGTGTAGACACACATATATACATATATATAAACACACACAAAATATATATATATATATATATATATATATATTGGTAAATTTACGTTAGTTGATTGATAAATAAATTAAAATCTAATAATTTAAAAGTTTTATTGACTAGAAGAGTCTAAACACCCACATACATATATACTCATTAAAAACCAAACATACTTGAAATATTAAAATAGGGGTATTTTATGAAGAAATTGACAAAAACTAAAATTTTGTTCTATAATTAAGACCAAAACTAGTTCCTAAATATTATCTTATAATTAGTAGCGGAGAGAGTAATAAAATACAAATTTGGGACTAAACCTTAAACCTAGCAGCCGATTTTTTATTTTTTAAAAAACAAAGCTAAGATTTCCTAAAAATCTAGGATCTAGCCCATTCCTTTGGTTTTTCTGTGAATTTCGTGACCTAAATACCAAATCTAATAAACGACATCGTAAAACCCTACGCCGCGGATCCAAGATTCCAAGGTTAGGGAAGATGGCCTGGTGAATTCACCACGTTTGATTTCATCGATCCTCCTTTTTGCAAATTCGATTTCCTTCCATAACTCTGCTTTCCTGTGAGACAACCCTCAGGTCCTCGTTTTCCTGTTGGACCCTCCATTCTTCAGAAAAATAGTCAGAAGGTTCAATATTCTTCTTCATATTTTTTTCACGGATGAAAAACTTGTTATTCTGCTTCGTCCTTTGCTTGTTCTGTAATTTCTGAAGCTCCTTTCTGCGTCTTTCTGTGAGTGTTTCCGGTTTTATTTCATTTTTAATATCCCTCTGTGTATACGTGCTGCAGTCTTCTCCTTTATGTGTCTCATCTCGCTTTGCCGTAAACTGGCGTCTTGTTTCAAACTTTTACCATGGTTTCAGTGTTCAATAATCAGTTATTCAATACAGTCTTGTATTTATTTTTATCCTTTTAGAGTTTTAGGTAACTTAAAATGGCTAAACGTAGCCGTGGTCAGAGAGAAAGAGACGCCGTACGTGACCGGAGGGGTTATTTGCCTGAAGGCCCTTTTCTTCGTGAACCACCAATGCAACACCCGCGTTTGCCACATCATCATATCCAGCTATTTTGGAAGAAGAACTTGAAATTCATCACGCAGAAATCCAGAGGTTGAGAGCGGATAATCGGAGGTTCGCTGAGGATCGAATGACTTTGCCGCGGGAGCTTGCAGCTGCAATGGAGGAGATTCATCGGATGAATCTTACCATTGCAATCAGAGAAAGAGCTGCGTTCATCACATGCTGAGGGCCGAGATTGAAGGCCTGATAGAATGAGAATAACCCTTTGTTAACATGTTGATCAAACGTACATTTTTGTCCATATATAGACACATTTTTATAAATTTATATATATATATATATATATATAATGTTAATCATTTATAGACACATTTTTATAAATTTATATATATATATATATAATGTTAATCATTCACACACAAAAAAAAAAACACTTGTAAGACTTTTATAGACTCACATGGCCTGAGAGTTTCAATTTTTATGGATCAACTAGCTTAATCCTAAAGCATAAATTGAAATTAAAAAAATTCTCTATTATAATCCATTGAGAACCGTCGCTATTTTTTGTCAGAAAAAATCGTCATCCTCCTCCATCATCTCATTAACCAATATCTTTTGTTGTTGGCCAGTGCATTGACCCTTCACTCTTTTATCAAGAGGATATATTTTTATAATGTTTTAGGCTAAATATATCGGCGTGCTCAATTTGTCATAGTACTCTAACGAAATATGATCAATTTCTGAAGGAAAACAATACTTAGAAAAAGAGTACATATAATTGAGATATATACGACTTGAGTACATAAAAAAGCTACAAGTATAATAATATTCCCAACTGGATAATCTTAAAAATGGATTACACAACACTATATATAAAATCATAATCTAAGGGTTATGTCCCAGCTAGTAATGTATAGTTCAAACGATCTCTTGGTGTGAAATGTTGTCACCAGCAGAAGTCTCCTTGAAATCCATCGTCTTATTGTTCCTTCTTTTGCAGACCAGAAACCAAGTAATAACTTCCAATATGAGAGCCACACAACCCACTAATGACGCCAAAATAAGCATTCTTCCACGTATGGGAGGAGTTTGAAAGGAGAAGCCTCTAAACATGTTGAAGATAGAGAGGGCGATGACTCAATAGCCAACGACGTAGTGGAAGATGTTCCAGAAGATTCTGGCCCTGTGATGTTTGTCAGGTCTGAGGAATATAGCAGCCAAGACTTGGACAGATGCAGAGACAAACACAATGATTCCAATGGAGGCATGAGCAAAACCAGAAGGAGACAGGGACAACAGAGACGAGGTTGACAAGAAGATGCCGAGAGCGAAGCAACAGTGCCAACAATATAAGCAAGAGTCTGACACGCCCGTGTAAATGAAACCATGTTGATCCAACGGCTTCAAATGTTTTTAGATAACGTCCCATCATTGCTCCCGTTGGCATAAGAATCCCCCTTCCTATTCCGTTCAATATTCCATGGACCTGCATACCAAATACAAAATCCGATCCGACAGTTATTAATTAAGAGTTAATGAATTTAAGATATTCTAAAAACATTGATGGTTTTAGAGCAAGTGAACTATTTACTGTATTTCATTGTTTTTCTAATTCCACCGGCAGAATTATCTTTAGTAATAATTAATGCAATAGGAAAACTTACTTTTCTTATTAAACTCTTGGAGTTTTGTAGACTGGCCTCATGATCAAAAACTTTGCCAGTGAGAAAAGCTATGTGACCAATAGATTTGAGGTTGGCTCCAGAAAAGGCATGAGAGAGAAGACTATCATCATCTGAAATAGGACCTTCTTGCCAAACATGATTAACCAGCTTTGAATTCCCAGGAAGCTGAAAGCTTGCAATAAGATCATTGTGCCATCCTCAAAACTCGCAAAAACTCCAAGAACCTTGAAACTCAAACTCAGTTCCTCCAACGTCGTACCATAAGAGGTTATGGGAGAGGTATAAGCCGCCACAGTTCTGTCAGATTTCTGAAAAGCAACAAACGCCTGAAAGCCCACCATGCCTATGGATGTTGGGTTAATAGCCCAAGCAATCCAACTTTTATGGTTGGCTCTGTTCTTCTTGAAAGCGACATCGATCGAGTTCGAAGAGGGGTGGTAGGTCTAGCGAAGAGAAGAATCAAGAACGGGATAGTCGTTACAGGCTAAAAACTTTGTAGTATTGGGGAACTGGTAGGATTCATAAGCTTGTGGTTGAGGTTGTGAGTTTACAGGGGCGATGAAGATGACGATAAGCATAGAATAGAGGGTCAAGAAAAGGGAAAGCTTGCGGAAGGGAGCCATGAGAGGAGAGATGAATAGAGAAGAGGTAACGAGGGAGAAGTAGGGTTTTAGGAATGAGCTCTCGTTCACGGCTAGCTACTAATTTATAGGGAGTGATTTGCCAAATAACTCATACAAAAGGATAATATATCATAAGTATTAAATTTATATCTTAAAATTTAATATGTTTCTTTATTTTTATTTTCATTGATTGCTTTTCCAAATATTTTAACAAGACTCGTACAAAGCCTAAGCATAGCTTTTTTCTTAATAAAAAATATTTAATTCATATCTTTTTATGAAGGTTGACTATCAAGTGAGAATTTCGCCATTGTAATATAGTTGTCTATATATTTATATATATATTTATATCTTATTTTTATGTAGTCGTCTGTATGCATTTAATCTAATATTTGCAGCTTACTTTTTTTGAGCGATACATTGAGTTTTGTGCTTTTTCAATAAAATATTTTCTTAAATTGAGTCTTCAACCATTACTAAAATTATCTGATCTCTTGACTCAGGGGTGATCTATCCTTTACTTAATTGTTATTAATAATTCTTAAAATTTGAAAATGTGCACGGACATACTAATAAGAAGATTAATTTCCATCGGCCGCAAAAAATCCATGTTACATCAATACTTTTAACAATATTTTAAACCCATTTTGAGAAAATAGATTTTTTCCATACTTAAAACTTAATAGTTTTTTTTTTTTTTTTTTTTTTTTTGGCTCAGAAAAATTTAATAGTTTTTAAATATGTGAAGAATATGCATCATTGTTACGGATCAAGTGACGCTACAAACTACCGAATTTAATTGTTTTATTAACTTTATAAATGGCAGCACCTTATCAGCAATATTTTGACGCTTATGAATCACTAAACACCCACTTTCTTTAAAAACATTTCTTCTAAAAAGCTGGGTGTATAATCCTTTATATGACTTTTTTTTGTAGTGGTGCTAGCTGACAGAAAAGGGATCGTTTACAAGGAACAAAATGGCAACGCTCTCAACAGGAAAACATGATGAAATTCGCTAAACGAGTAAATATGAGGGAGATAAGAACAAGAACTGACTTAGCATCGAGCGGAAGATTACAAACAAGCAAGCCTGAAGGAGCAGGAGAGCAGCGGTCTCTGTAGGATCCCTGCTTTCACTATAGCGATCACGTTGGTATTTCGCCATTTGTGCAAAATTTTCTGAGTGAACTAGTGTGGTCCTTTCACTTTTATTTAATTTTAGCTTATATTTTCCCAGTTAATTTATAACACACATCGAGTATAAAGCAAAGCACACACCGGTTTGGACAAAAATATACCGATAAAAATATGGAAGGATAAATTCTTCCCGGAGGGATCAAAATATACAGTCATCCGATAATAGTGCCTAACTTAGCCAAAATAATAATCTACAATCATCTAGTAATCAAAATAAATTACCTAAAAATAAAACACCAAATCCACCTTTACACTACTCCGGAGCCTTACCTCTATCTCCCCCGCTCCGGTCTCGATGAACGCCGATGGCTTACAAGGGGCTGGGATTCAAAATTGAATCCCGAGTAACCGTTAATTTCATATAAAATGTATAACAATGCATGTAAGAAAAACCATAAATAAATAAATCAATACCACATGACATTCAGTATCAAGGCACACAGCCAAATCCGAACTAGTAGTCCTAATAGCACACAAAGCCTGATCGCAAGTGGTCCTAATAGCACACAAAGCCTGACCACCACCGGCACAAAGACACAAAGAAAGCCCTTAATGCACACAAGATGTTCCGGTTCCATAGCGCTAGGAAATAAATGATAACTAAATGTATGCAATTTCAAGGTAAAACATACATACACAAGTCACACAGTAGTATATGAAGATTAAGGTTACTACTGTGATCGACTACGATAAAAGTAACCTTCCCGATGCAAAATATCACAATTATCCCTAAAATCATAAAATGTAAATATAATTAAATTCCTTTCAATAAATATTCCTTTGATAATTTAAAATAAGTCCAATTCATGTGCCCTTTTATTCTAAATTCCTTGTCTTATTAAGGAATTTAATATGGGCCTATATTCTCTTAATTTTCGTCATTTTCCAGAAATTTCCAGCAGACAATGACTGATCTTCAAAAATTCATAATTAAATCTATAAAAATCATTTTGGGTTGGTTGGAAAGCCTAAATGACCCTTAATATGTCTAATTTCAACCAAAAATACTAATTTAGGCCAGAACAAGTCGACAATTCATCTATAGCCCAAAATAGCCGTGCTGTCCGAAATAATGCCCTGTTTTCAGGGGCTATTTTGCAACATTTATTTCTCTTAGCACAAAATTCAGAAAAATACAAATTATATACCAAATTAATCCTTGAGATGTCTACTTTCTCCCTGTAAAATTTTATAATTTTTCAAGTCCATCTACTAGGTCAAATTTCGTGGATAATGTGACTGACTCTACAGGGAATTTTCAGAAACAGCAACCTAATGATTTTCATACTTCCATATATGCCTCCAATTCATCATATAATCTCATATTCATGAATAAATCATTATGAGACTCCAAGAATCTTAGTTGGCTGAAAATATAGGATTCTACAAAGTATCTAAAAACTCATCCAAACTTCAAACCAATCGGTTTAAAATAAAGGTTACTCTTACCTTATCACGATTCCACAGTCGGTTTGGAATTTTGACAAGCAACTTGACTAACCCAAAACTTGAAACTTCTCCTATGAGAAAACCGAAACCGTAGAATTGAAGCTCTTGAGGTGTAAAACAATGTTTATGAAAGGAGTTTTTGGATTGGAGGTGGTATGATAGGAGATTTTCACTACACTAGTTTTCTCTTTCCTCTTCTATTCCATACGCCATTGTTGGAGGATATTTTAAGCTCTCTCTCTCTTGCTTGATCTGATCGAATGATGATGCTATAAATCATGATGATTAATGAATGTTAAAGGCTCAAAGTCGGTGGAAATATGGAAAATAATTGGACTTTAATCTTTCATTTATTTACCATTGTACCAATGCATTTTTACTCAAATTTTGCTTTTTGATGGAAGGGGTATAGAAGAGGCTGATGCTGACGATTTGAAATGGAGAATAGAAGGAATTAATGAATTATAATCAATCCAAATCGGTTTATGAGGGCTGTACAAAATTGCCCCTCATCTTCCACAAAATTACGATTGTGCCATTAGTTATAAACTTAATTAGATTTCAACTTTGAATTTTGCAATCCAATTGACCAAAATTCTTGGGCCATTTTTAGGAAAACATTGTCCCATTTTATTGGTCAATAACCCATACTCAAGTATCCATAAATTTTAAATAATCATGGAACATATGACACATATTCGTAAAAGGTGCAATTTTAACCTTTTTTTTTTCCTCGGAATTTCCACTGGAACTCAAGCAACTTCTTTTCATTCCTTTTTAGTCCAATTTAATGCTCCAAAATGGGACAAAGAAGTATTGATTCCTTATATCCATTGTGATTTGCCGACATATGTCTCAAAATTTTAATTATTTCACGGCGAAATGGGGTATTTATTAAAATTGACCTTCTAGTCAAAAGTCTCCATTTCTTTTCTCCAATTACATATACATCATATAAAGAATTTATCAGAGCAAATTTTGGGATATTACATTTCTTCCCCCGTTAAATAAATTTCGTCCTCGAAATTTGTTTATACATTCATCATACTTCTAAACATAAATTCTGGGTACTGTTTCTGCATATTCTCAACTGTCTCCCACGTAGCTTCTCTGGGAGATAATCCTCTCCAGACCACTTTTACAAAAGTAATACTTTTATGCCTGAGCTGATTCTCTTGATGTTCAACGATTCGCTCCAGCTCGAACGTAAAAGTATGATCCTCTTGAACATCAACATTTTCACACTCAAGAACATGTTTTGAGTCTGGTTGATATTTCTTCAATTGAGAGACATGAAAAACATTATGTAATTTACTCAGATTTGGTGGCAAAGCAAGCTCATAAGCCACTGGTCCCCGTTTTGCCAATATTTCAAAAGGACCAATATACCGATGACTTAATTTCTTTCGTTTAATGGCTCTACCCACTCCGTGATAAGAGATATTTTCGGAATACATGATCACCCACATTAAATTCTAGGGTCTCCTTCGTTTATTTGCATAACTTTTCTCTTCCCCGCTTTGAGCTACAAGGAGCCTCTTCTTGATTAAACTAATTGCTCAAAAGTTTCATCTTCCATTTCGGCTCGAACAATTCACACTCATATAACTCCATCCCAAGAGAGGGATCGTCATTTTCATCCATATAGAGCCTCATAAAGGTGTCAAATACTACATAATAGCTATTATTATAGACCAATCC
The DNA here is from genome assembly GCA_019022655.1 of Acacia acuminata. Lineage (NCBI taxonomy): Eukaryota > Viridiplantae > Streptophyta > Magnoliopsida > Fabales > Fabaceae > Acacia > Acacia acuminata. The sequence continues at coordinate 1,095,822 of JAFJYI010000248.1, forward strand.
AGTGAGATAGGTAAATATCATCCCAAATTCCTTTAAAATCTAAGACACAAGCTTGCAACATAATTATACACTACTCTCTTTTATCTTATACCCAGGCGTAGTGCTTAATTTTACAGAACCAACTGTCCATCTTCACAGCGCTTGGTTACACATATCATACTGTTTGATTCGTTTTGCCACTTGTCTTATCATATTTTAGCCTCTAGCCCATTCTATCACCACAACACTGAATCTTAAAGTCTTACTACTTAAGGATTTCTAGCCAATCCATAGGCATCTCAACTATTACTTGGTGTAGAATGAATATTTGCAAGTCTCACAACATTTCTCGAACATGCTAGTCCAAAATCTCACGCCAATCAATATTCCACCGGTGTTAAGCATCATAGTTTTACAGCCTAAGGACTCGCTCCATGCAAACTCATGCATTAGGTCTTACAACCTTGAACCGCTTACCATCTACTTTGCCTGAGCTTCCTCGATTTTTAAGCTTTCAAATCATTTTCCTCTTGCTTAGCATGGTAATTGGCGAATACTATCGGATTTAACCAATTCAGATTTGTGGACCATTATATCGGTTTTTGTTCTAGTATTATTACTATCACCAACTGCACCATTTTTCGTATCCACACAATGGTGACGACAATCATGTCACCACTTACTAGGTTGTCTCATACTCAATATTTCGAATTTTCACATATTCGGGAATCTCTGTGGTCGCAGTACATTTTCATATTTACATAAAAAGTGTTCTTCACATTTTCAAACTCAATCACTGCCAACTAAAATTTCAAGAAAATCATTAATTGCCGGACTATTTTCAAAAATCATTTCTCGTAGGCATACTTAATGAGCGGGATTATTCATTTTACAAAATTCAACAACCGAGAGGCATACGCCACCATTTCCCTGTCTTATCAAGACATATCCCAATCTTTTCGTACAAACCATCAAAGTGACAAATGCGCCTATTGGCCGATGTGGGAGAATTTTGTCTCCCTCATAAAGGCTCTTCACCGCTTTCCCAATCAAGCTAGTCCATAATCACGGCCACTATTGTGCACCGCTTTCCCAAGTGACGGTTCGTAATCACGGCTACTATCATCCCAACATGGCAAAAATACGCCCCTTCAAGGCGGAACTACTCAGATTGAGAATATTCACCATTGGTGCGAGTGTCAACCTCTCCAAAAACTAATCCCCTCAAAATAGCTCTCAAAAATGGCCAGTGATTTTGAAACATTTTAAAACACTTAGCAAGATCTAGCAAACCGAGTATGTCTACTACAGTTTCTGACCTCTTCCAGTTCCGTTCTGCTTCCATTATAAACATGGTTCACAATTCAATTTCAAATATGGGTCCCACCAGAACCCTATCTATGAAACAATATAACTCGAAATAACCTTTACAACTAGTTTCAAATTCCATAGAAAACATTTCATTAAAATATTTCGTTTAGACAATTCAATTCCAAAATTTCAAATATAGCAAGTGCATTAGTAAGTTCAAAATTCAATTTCCACACATACCAAGAACCAGACAATTGTCATAGAAAGTCATCAACCCCAATTACATTTCAGACTCTATTCTTGGCTACTCGAACCATCTATAGCATTCGTCCAATCCATTTCATTTATTTGGTCACTTGATATAATGCTGTAAATCTCGAGCTTGCATCTTTTTCGCCACTCGATTGGTATTCATGGTCTAATAATTGTGAGCTTCCGCCAACCTAAGAACATATTAGTTACCTAGGACTTAGGCCTCTCATTAAACACATATTAAATTTAACAACCCAAAATCATATCAATCTAGTAGGTCTCCTTACCCTTTGTATATTCATGCCTCAAATGTACTCAATAATAATACATATAGCACTGGAGCACCCCTTGGCAATAAATTGCATCATATAAACCTCATATGGGGTCGTTGTTTATATAAACTTCTGATAATAATCTGGTTCCAAGCATAGTCTCATATTCAAATTTTCCCTATTGGTTATTCAACCCACATCTAAAGAGTCTATTAGCCACTATCATATCTACAGCTATTGGTCCTAACCATGAGACCAAGACCTGTGGCCACTAAGGTTCTAGCTACTCCTTGATTCCACCAAGGAACAAACTATTACTTATTCTTTATAAGGGAAAAATCATGAGATTAAAATTGTTCCCTATTAGCTAGTAACCTCCAAATACCTCATACATATGGGTACTATACTCTAGTAACTCAACGCATTCAGGTCAATCAGATGCTTAAAGAATCTCTCATTATCGAATCAAATTCTTAGGTTCATTAACCTAATACAAAACCTCAACTATACCCATTAAACATGCTATGATCATAATGATTCATAGCTTACAACATTCAGGTACTATCCTTAAATAACCACAAACAACAATAATTGTTAGATTCACAATCCAACTCCTAGAACCTCAAATATTAGATGGGCTAAGAAATCATATGGCCTCAACAATACCCAATATACAAACTAGGATCATAATTCAGATTCCTAGTCTAAACCTTGAAACATTCAAGTAACATCAACACTATTCACGGGGTTCTGATTCTATCCCAATCCTCAATATCACAGGGGTATATTCTAACACTATTCTTTCACTTCAAGATCAAACATCAATCCTCAATCATACCCAAATATACTGAAGATTCATCATCAATTAATATTCTCAAGATTCATGTTCTCGTGTATCAGAACCTTAGTGCAACCTCATCCATTGACCTAGTCACTGTTTCAACTTAGATTGGATTCCAACCTAGTCTCAATAATTTCCTTATTCAATCTAACATCCTCATAGCATCTCTATGGATCACCATATGTCATACTTGAAGGTACTAAGGGCCCAAATCAAGAAAATCTTAAATTTCTATAATACTTCCCGAGTGGTCATACATCCCGAGATTTTTTTCTTGTCTAAACATGCTTAACCTCAAAGTCCTAATAGGATCTGGGGATTTAAATCATATCTTGACTTAATTATTAAAAGCCCTAGGATAAATAATAGGATCGCCTTCTATGCCATCTCATCTATCTCTAAAGCCTCAACTCATAAAACCTAAACCCTATTCTCTTGTCATTATAAGATTTGGCTTGACAATAACGGAAGAAATAAATATCATCTCCCTAAAACAATATCAAATTGTAAACTATTAACATAAAATAATAGGTAAACATATTGGTATTTCACATATGCTATTTTACAACATACTAATGCTTCAAAATCTTTAAACATCAACAGTTCACATACTGTCATTACATGATCAAACTACCATACTACCTTCTGCTAGGTTATCATAATATAGTGCCTAATACTTTGCAAGGTCTTCCTTCTTCTTCCAAGTGATTTCACATATAGGTGTGGGCACTCAATCACAACGGTGCCCTGACACTGGGGAAGTTGGGGGCCAGATTGAAATCGATAATCACATTTGCCGTATTTACCCAGAAGGGGATTTTAGGCATACTGTACAAGACAGTGTTCCTTCAGATCTCAAAGGGAAAATCTAATCCTTTATCAACCCTCTGCACATACAACCTATTCGTCCTACTCAGAAAACAAAGATACCGATTCAACTCAATTGGTATGTCCATACTTGCCATATTGAACTCAACTTGGATCATGTCCGCCAACCTCTCATTAGGCTCCATGCTATACCTAAAGTAAGGTATAATGTGATCTAAGTGATTCCCCGATTCTGCCTCATCAATGTCAAGGTCTACATAATGCTCTGGAAAAACCCCTGGCTATTCCATATCACCTATTGATGAATGATCGAGTCATTCCTAGCTCCAGCTACAAGCTCAAGGGAAAATACATGGCGCCTCCTAACTATAGATCTAAGGGCTCTTACAAGATTGTCTCTCATCTTCTCATAAACCATCAAAACAACCTATATCAGTTCCTCACCTTATCACCAATTTTTATCAGTATCGTCCAAACCGTGCTCTGATACCACAATTGTAACACACCTACCGGCCTCGCCCTTTCGGGTGGCGGGTAGTGTGGTCCTTCACTTTTATTTAATTTTAGCTTATATTTTCCCAGTTAATTTATAACACACATCAGAGTATAAGCAGCAAAGCACACACTGGTTTGGACGAAAATATACTGATAACAAAACGGAAGGATAAATTCTTCCCCGGAGGGATCAAAATATACGATCATCCGGATAATAGTGCCAAAATAATAATCTACAATCATCTAGTAATCAAAATAAATTACCTAAAAATAACAACACCAAATCCACCTTTACACTCCGGAGCCTTACCTCTATCTCCCGCTCCGTCTCGGGATGAACCGCGAGATGGCTTACAAGGGGTCTGGGATTCAAAATTGAATCCCGAGTAACCGTTAATTTCATATAAAATGTATAACAATGCATGTAAGAAAAACCATAAATAAATAAATCAATACCACATGACATTCAGTATCAAGGCACAGCCAAATCCGGAACTAGTAGTCCTAATAGCACACAAGCAGGCTGCAGTGGTCCTAATAGCACACAATTAGACGGTGGTCCTAATACACACCGGACACAAGACACGCCAAAGCCCTTAATGCACACAAGATGTTCGGTTCCATAGCGCTAGGAAATAAATGATAACTAAATGTATGCAATTTCAAGGTAAAACATACATACACAAGTCACACGAGTATATGAAGATTAAGGTTACTACCGATAATCGACTACGATAAAAGTAACCTTCCGATGCAAAATATCACAATTATCCCTAAAATCATAAAATGTAAATATAATTAAATTCCTTTCAATAAATATTCCTTTGATAATTTAAAATAAGTCCAATTCATGTGCCCTTTTATTCTAAATTCCTTGTCTTATTAAGGAATTTAATATGGGCCTATATTCTCTTAATTTTCGTCATTTTCCAGAAATTTCCAGCAGACAATGACTGATCTTCAAAAATTCATAATTAAATCTAGAAAACTCCTTTTGGGTTGATTCCAAAGCCCAAATGACCCTTAATATGTCTAATTTCAACCAAAAATACTAATTTAGGCCAGAACAAGTCGACAATTCATCTATAGCCCAAAATAGCCGTGCTGTCCGAAATAATGCCCTGTTTTCAGGGGCTATTTTGCAACATTTATTTCTCTTAGCACAAAATTCAGAAAAATACAAATTATATACCAAATTAATCCTTGAGATGTCTACTTTCTCCCTGTAAAATTTTATAATTTTTCAAGTCCATCTACTAGGTCAAATTTCGTGGATAATGTGACTGACTCTACAGGGAATTTTCAGAAACAGCAACCTAATGATTTTCAGACTTCCATATATGACTCCAATTCATCATATAATCTCATATTCATGAATAAATCATTATGAGACTCCAAGAATCTTAGTTGGCTGAAAATATTGGATTTACAAAGTATTTAAAAACTCATCCAAACTTCAAACCAATCGGTTTAAAATAAAGGTTACTCTTACCTTATCACGATTTTACATGTCGGTTTGGAATTTTGACAGCAACTCGACTAACCCAAAACTTGGAACTTCTCCTATGAGAAAACCTGAAACCATAGAATTGAAGCTCTTGAGGTGTAGAACAATATTTATGAAGGGAGTTTTTGGATTGGAGGTGGTATGCTAGGAGATTTTCACTACACTAGTTTTCTCTTTCCTCTTCTATTCCATACGCCATTGTTGGAGGATATTTTAAGCTCTTCTCTCTCTTGCTTGATCTGATCGAATGAGGATGCTATAAATCATGATGATTAATGAATGTTAAAGGCTCAAAGTCGGTGGAAATATGGAGCAAATAATTGGACTTTAATCTTTCATTTATTTACAAATGTACCAATGCATTTTGACTCAAATTTCCCTTTGTTCACCGGGTATAGAAGAGGGCTGATGCTACGATTTGAAATGGAGAATTAGAATGGAATTAATGAATTATTATCAAGTTAAATCGGTTTATGAGGGCTGTACAAAATTGCCCCTCATCTTCCACAAAATTACGATTGTGCCATTAGTTATAAACTTAATTAGATTTCAACTTTTCCTTTTGCAATCCAATTGACCAAAATTCTTGGGCCATTTTTAGGAAAACATTGTCCCATTTTATTGGTCAATAACCCATACTCAAGTATCCATAAATTTTAAATAATTATGGAACATATGACACATATTCGTAAAAGGTGCAATTTTAACCTTTTTTGTTTCCTCAGAATTTCCAGTGGAACTCAAGCAACTTCTTTTCATTCCTTTTTAGTCCAATTTAATGCTCCAAAATGGGACAAAGAAGTATTGATTCCTTATATCCATTGGTGCCGACATATGTCTCAAAATTTTCGATTTCGGCGAAATGGGGTATTTCGGGTAAAATTGACCTTCTAGTCAAAAGTCTCCATTTCTTTTCTCCAATTACATATACATCATATAAAGAATTTATCAGAGCAAATTTTGGGATATTACAACTAGGAAAGATAAAGAAACCCTACAAAGACAGAACTAAACTACAGATCTGAATATTAAGCTTCCATTTGCAATGGAACAGGGTTCCATCGCAAATGTAAGTGATTTGCGACGTAATCCCGTTTCCATTGCAATTAACTTACTTTTGAGACGAAATCCGGTTTTCGTTGCAAAACTTCAGACCCGTTCACTATTTTGTGACCGATATGCTTACCGTAGCAAAAATAAGCACAATTTGTGACGAAAATTTTTCTGCCGCCAATTTACTATTTTCTAGTAGTGTCCTAGACACTAGACAATACATAGAACACACGTAGAGAATTCCAATATCATCACACAAATAGACTAGTTATTCATTCTTATAGCTAATATGAATACTAGCTAGCTAATTGAAAGAACAAATTAAAAGGGAATTTGAATGATGAGTACATACATGAACAGGAAAACAGATTGTGACCCAACTTTATTTAACCATATATAGACGAACACTAACTAAGCAGTCTCGAAGACACGTTTCTTCTTGTGGGCAAAGAAAAGCTGCAGCTTTTGTGTCAATAGCAGGATCGGCCACCCCCCAGTGACCTGCGTCTTCATCACTAGGCCAGATCTTGATGTTCTTCATTCCATTATCATAACCATCATGATACCCTCTTCTCTTCTTCTTCGATCTGAATATGTTGAAAATTGAGCTGAATGAAAACGTGTTCTTATTACCTCCCATATTTTGGCTTACTGATAACTTCAAACTATGTAGATCTTTCTGTTTTTATTATCCAACGCTGGCTCTTGTTGTTTTGGTTTTCCATCCAAGGGGCCAAGATAGCATGTGGTTTTATATAGCAGAGGAAGCAAACAGTGAAGGAATCTTAATTAATTATATGAACGACGCACATTTAATTTTGGCTGTGATCCGCTAGTTTCGCTTATGCTTTAAGATGAAAAACAAGTTAGTCATTCAAAACGCTGTGATACACGTCTAGATGATTTATGTTAGGGTAAATGAGCAAAAATACACATGTCCTTTACCTTCGGGAGCACCCAGCACCATATGTTTTTTTTTTGGAGAAAAAATAGACACGAGCTTTCTCAAATGAAGCAAAAATACCATCTCTGTTAACCACCTTAAACTCCGATACTTTTTTTGTTGGTGGGCCCCACAATTATCACCTCTTTCCTTCTTTCCTTTACATTCATTGGGCCCCACACACACTCTCTCTCTCACACCTCATTTCTCTCTGTTTCTTCATTCTCGCGAACATCCCCTCTCTCTTTCTCTCAATCATCTCTTCTCATCAGCAACCAACACTACAAAAAAATTTAGTTTTTGCGACGGAAAAAATCTGTCACAAATTTAGTTTGCGATGGATTATGTCAGTCGCAAAAACCCTCGTCACAATTGCGACGGAAAACCAATTTTCCGTCACAAATTTGGAATCCGTTGCAAATTCCGCGATTTTGTGACGGATTTCAAATCAGTCGCAAAATCTAGAATTTGTGACGGATCAAATTCTGGGATTTGCAACGGATTTGATTTTGCGACGGATTCTCAATCTGTCACAAATTCAAGATTTTGAATCCCTCGCAAAATCGTGGAATTTGCAACGGATTCCAAATCCGTCTCAAATTTTATTTTCATTTAAAAAAAATTTAAATTACATAAAACAAAGTCTACATACTGATATATGAAATACTTAACAAACCATGTAAAAAGCAATGATCACTTTAGTATATATCATTCGTTCCGATTAAAAATTTAATTCGCAAATTTATAAAAGAATTTGAAAACTCAAGTAGATATGAATCAATAATATGACTTTTTTATTTTAAAATGAAAAGTTATGCAATTAAACATACAACAACAAAGAAGATATGACTCTTTGTTTATTAATATATACTAATTAACCTCGTTCTCCGTCTATATACAAGGTCAGCGAGAAATTAATACAAAATATTAATATCAAGATTTGTAGAAGATCTAACTAGTTAATTAGCATACTCATTGATCTACTGGTGCGAACAAGATGCACCCAGGACATGAAATTGTCTCTCCTATCCTAAAAAATTGACTTCTTATTGTTTTAATATGAAAATTTTAGTTAGGGATTATCAATGTGTGTGCGCTTGTGTGTGTGTGTATATATATATATTTTGACATGAGTATATAGATACAAAAATTCGAATAATGTTTAGAAAACCTTTAGGACCTGGCATACGCTAATACTAGTGATAATATATATGTGAATTTCCTGTACAACTATACAAATCATTATTTCAGAGGAAGAATAAGGAAAACTTATAATCCTCTACCAATATAGATTCAGACAGAGGAGAAACTAAAACAAAACAAAAAGATCTAAATTCATGTAATTTATAATCTTCTACTAATATAGATCTTTGGATTATGGAAGAAAGCAAATCTATATAAAAATATTTCAAAATAGTTATAAAAAAATACTTCAAACAAACTTGGAAAATGGCAGCAGCGGTGACCAGAAGGGGGAGGCAACCGGAAGGAGGAGCGGCGGTGGCAACCGAAACAATGAACGGCAGTGGCTGGAAGGAAGAGGAGGAGCGACGACGTGGAAGAAGAAGAAGGACTTCGAATGTGACAAATGGCAAGAAATGTCCCAAAATTGGGACTTAAAGATATTTTCCGACGGAAAAATAATCTCGCTTTTTGCGACGGAAATCAAGTTCGTCGCAAAAAGCAATTTTTTTTGCGATAGAACCACAATTCCGTCGCAAAAAGGGGGACTGGCGCGGCCAATTGGCAATGAAAAAGCAGTTAGTTGCCAAACAAATTGCTTTTTCGACGGATTTTGTAATATCCCAAAAATTTGCTCTAATAAATTCTTTATATGACGTATATGTAATTGGAGAAAAGAAATGGAGAATTTCGACTAGAATGTCAATTTTATGTGAAATACCCGATTTCACCGAAACCAACAATTTTGAGACATATGTTGGCACCAATGGATATAAGGAATCAATATTTATTTGTTCCATTCTAGAGCATTAAATGGGACTAAAAAGGAATGAAAAGAAGTTGTTTGAGTTCCACTGAAAATTCTGAGAAAAATCAAAGGAATGTTAAAATTGCACCTTTTACGAATATGTGCCATGAGTTCCATAATTATTTAAAATTTATGGATATTTGAGTATGGGTTGCTGACCAATAAAATGGGTCAATATCTTCCTAAAAATGGCCCAAGAATTTTGAATAATTGGATTACAAAAGAAAAAGTTGAAATTCAATTAGATTTATAACTAAGGGCATAATTGTAATTTTGTGGAAGACGAAGGGCAATTTTGTACAGCCCTCATAAACCGACTTTAACTTGATAATAATTCATTAATTCCATTCTCTGACTTATGTAGCATCAGCCTCTTCTATACCCCTTCGGTCAAAAAGCAAAATTTGAGTCAAAATGCATTGGTACATTTGTAAATAAATGAAAGATTAAAGTCCAATTAGTTGCTCCATATTTCCACCGACTTTGAGCCTTTAACATTCATTAATCATCATGATTTATAGCATCCTCATTCGATCAGATCAAGCAAGAGAGAGAAGAGCTTAAAATATCCTCCAACAATGGCGTATGGAATAGAAGAGGAAAGAGAAAATTAGATCAAGCCAAAACTCCTACCAAATCACTTCCAATCCAAAAATTCCCTTCACAAATATTGTTCTACACCTCGAGAGCTTCAATTCTACGGTTTTAGTTTTCTCATAGGAGAAGTTTCAAGTCATTGGGTTAGTCAAGTTGCTGTCAAAACTCCAAACCGATTGTGGAATCGTGATAAGGTAAGAGTAAGCTTCATTTTAAACCGATTGGTTTGAAATTTGGGTGAGTTTTTGGATACTTCGTAAAATCCTATATTTTCAGCCAACTAAGATTCTTGGAGTCTCATAATGATTTATTCATGAATATGAGATTATATGATGAATTGGAGGCATATATGGAAGTCTGAAAATCATTAGGTTGCTGTTTCTGAAAATTCCCTGTAGAATCAGTCACATTATCCACGAAATTTGACCTAGTAGATGGACTTGAACAATTATAAAATTTTACAGGGAGAAATTATACATCTCAAGGATTAATTTGGTATATAATTTGTATTTTTCTGAATTTTGTGCTAAGAGAAATAAATGTTGCAAAATAGCCCCTGAAAACAGGCCATTATTTCGGACAGCACGGCTATTTTGGGCTATATATGAATTGTCGACTTGTTCTGGACTACATTAGTATTTTTGGTTGAAATTAGACATATTAAGGGTCATTTGGGCTTTGGAATCAACCCAAAAGGAGTTTTCTAGATTTAATTATGAATTTTTGAAGATCAGTCATTGTCTGCTGGGAATTTCTGGAAAATGACGAAAATTAAGAGAATATAGGCCCATATTAAATTCCTTAATAAGACAAGGAATTTAGAATAAAAGGGCACATGAATTGGACTTATTTTAAATTATCAAAGGAATATTTATTGAAAGGAATTTAATTATATTTACATTTTATGATTTTAGGGATAATTGTGATATTTTGCATCGGGAAGGTTACTTTTATCTGTAGTCGACTGCCAGGTAGTAACCTTAATCTTCATATACTCGTGTGACTTGTGTATGTATGTTTTACCTTGAAATTGCATACATTTAGTTATCATTTATTTCCTAGCGCTATGGAACCGAACATCTTGTGTGCATTAAGGGCTTTGTTTGCAGTCTTTGTGCCTTGGTGGTCTGTTGTGTGCTATTAGGACTACCGCAGCCTCAGGCCGAGTGCTATTAGGACCGCTAGTTCGGATTTGGCTGTGTGCATTGATACCGAATGTCATGTGGTATTTGTTATTTATGGTTTTTCTTACATGCATTGTTATACATTTTATATGAAATTAACGGTTACTCTGGGATTCAATTTTGAATCCCAGCCCCAGTTAAGCCCTCTGGCAGTTCATCGAGACCGGAGCAGGGAGACAGAGGTAAGGCTCCGGAGTAGTGTAGAGGTGGATATTGGTGTTGTTATTTTTAGGTATTTATTTTGATTACCGGATGACTGTATTATGTTATTTCGCCTAGGCAGGCACTATTATCCGATGGTCAGATATTTTGATCCCCGGGAAGAATTTATCCTTCCATTTTGTTATCGATATTTTCGTCCAAACCAAAGTGTGTGCAGTTTCGCTTATACTCCGATGTGTGTCATAATTTAACCGAGGAAATATAAACTAAAAATTAAATAAAAGTAAAGAACCACACTACTCGCCACCCGAAAGGGCGAGGCCGATAAGTGTGTAACAATTGTGGTATCAGAGCACAGTTTGGACGATACTGATAAAAATTGGTGATAATGTGAGGAACTGATACAGGTTGTTTTGATGGTTTATGAGAAGATGAGAGATAATCTTGTAAGAGCCCTTAGATCTATAGTTAGGAGGCGTCGTTTGTTTGCCCTTGGGCCTGGAGCCGGGAATGACTCGATCATTCATCAATAGGTGATATGGGGGCAACTGGGGTTTTTCCGAGCATTTTAGAAACCTTGAGGTTGATGAAGCGAGAACGGGGATCACTTAGATCACACTATACCTTGCTTTAGGCATAATAGGGAGCCTAATGAGAGGTTAGCGGATGTGATCCGAGTTGAGTTCGATATGGCAAGTATGGACATACCAATTGAGTTAAATCAGTATCTTTGTTTTCTGAGTAGGATGAATAGGCTGTGTGTGCAGAGGTTTGAAAGAGGATTAGATTTTTCCTTTGATATGCCTAGAACCCCCATCTAGGTAAATATGGCGAATGGGATTATCGAATTCAATCTGGCCTCCAATTTCCCCAGTCTCATGGCACCATTGCGATTGGGTGTTCACACCTACATGTGAAAGCACTGGGAAGCAAAAGACAGAAAGAAGAAGAAGAAGGAAGATCTTGCAAAGTATTAGGTAGTATATTATGATAACCTAGCAGAAGGTAGGTGTGTAACAGATTTGTTTTTTTGTCGCAAATGAATTGGCAGGCTTTTTCCTGCTAGAAAATCATTTTTTTTTTGGAGTTTTACGACGGATTTGTTTTTCCATCGCAAATTGCGACATATTTTAAATTCCGTCGCAAAATTTTGCGACGGATTTTTTCCGTCACAAATTCCGTCACTATTTTGGCATTTTCTAGTAGTGCAAGTTTTTTTCATGAAGTAGAAACCCCCCACACACACCATGAGAAGACCATTCCTTCCTTTGACAAGAGACCATGCTCAAAGGGTTCGCGCCTCAGGTGAATAACGGTGCTCGGGTCCCGCCGACGATAGAAGGCTCAATTGCGTCGGTCATCTCTAGGTTTGACCCATTTAAGCTTGTTGAAGTCACCAAAGTAAAGAAACAGAGCAAAGGAAATTAATAAACACCTCTGCGGTTTTCCCAATTTGTTTTAAAAAATAAACAGTTTCGAGTATGAATGCCTACGCTTCCTTGAAATAGTCAAATATATGATTTATGAAAATACATTTTTTCTAAATTATCATTGGAAATGAACGAAGCCCAGCAAAACTCAAAAATAGCAATATGGCACTTTATTGTTTGTACCCAGAACGACTCGGAATGAGATTCCCTACCTATCTAGGAAAGCTCCTCTCTCCTGGGCTGTCCAGGTCTTTTTTTTTTTTTTTTTACTTTCTATTTTTTCAAAAAAATTATTTTAATGGGTACAGAATCTAAAATAAAGATAATCTTTCAACTAACATTTTTTCAAAAAATGATTTTTTTTTATTCAAAAAGTAGCAGTTTAAAAAAATAAAATCGGGACCGTCGAGGTGTCAGTGTAGTAGCAGCAGAAGAAAATGAAGAAAATTGAGATTCCGTGGCAGAAGAATAACAATACTGTGCCTCTCATAGTGATATCAGAAATCCACAGTTCAACCCCTCATGGTCATCATTTTGTTCTGATTAAATGTGGGACAAGTCAATCAGTCTTAATTTAGTGACTGCGAATCAGATACTGCCGCGTCACTATGTTCCCATGCGTTTCACCTCATTTGAACGCACTCACTTCTCTCTTGCTTCGTTCCCATAATTCCCGTCTGCTGAAGATCTGCAGCTTTCACGCCCTTCTTCCTTGCTATCTCACATTCCCTCTCAATTTGCATTGTTTTCTCTACCTAGAGATGACCGACGCAATTGAGCCTTCTACATCATCTTCATTGTCGTCGTCGGCAGGGGACCTGAGCATCGTTATTCATCCGAGGCACGAACCCTTTGAGCATGGCCTTTTGTCAAAGAAAGGAATGGTCTTCTCATGGTGTGTGTGCGGGGGTTTCTTCTTCAGGAAAAAAACTTGGTTGCTAATGAGAGGAGACGATTGAGAGAAAGAGAGAGAGGGGATGTTCGCGAGAACGAAGAAACAGAGAATTGGGGTGTGAGAGAGTGTATGTGTGGGGCCCACCGGCAAAAAAAGTAACAGAGTTTAAGTTTAAGGTGGTTAATGGATATGGTATTTTTGCTCCATTTGAGAAAGATTGTGTGTATTTTAACTCCAAAAAAAGTATATGGTGCTGGACTCTCTCAAGGATAAAACACATGTGTATTTTTGATCCTTTACCCTTTATATTATATTTGTTCTTTCTTTGCCATATATAATATTCACTGGGCAGCATGCATTGAATCTGTACATGAATTACTTTAGTTTCCCTTACTGGGCGTTTAGTATTTGATTTATCTGTTGAATTAATATATATTCTGTGGTGCACTTTAATTTCACCAGACACCGCAAATTGCATGGCTGAGCATTCGTGTGATTTCGCGTAACAACCACTTAATTTGAATAACAATGCGAGCCAGCCTCTGGCAAAGTCGAATTTTGATTCTGCAGCAACGTACGTACGTAAAGTAGTTTCTATAGATGCAAATATATATATATATATATATATAAAATATTGGTGAACGCGTAAAATAAAGAATAAAGCTGCAGGTACGCGGGTAAGAGACCACTAAAAGTGGTTGAAACCAAATACAGAAATAACTCAATAAGGGAGCCTTGGCGGCGACAAACAACGTCTAGTCAAGTCTGCAAAAATTATAGCACCCTTAAAGGTACACACGGTATGGTACCCATCGCTCCTTTTTAACCAACAAAGTTAAACGCACGCTTACTTGCCTCTGATTTTTTAGGGAAGAATTAAAAAAAAAAAAAAAAAAAAATTAGAGAGGAAGAGGAAAGGAATCAGGAGGGTATGTAGTTAGAGATAGACAGGTAAATAGGAAGAAGGTACGAGAATGTGGACTAAAGAAACGACAATTAAGTTCATGTTACGATTCCAAAGCTGCCACTCACTTCAATTCCTCTCACTGCCACACATTTCTCTACGAACTGTCTTGTCCATATCCCTTTGTTGTTCATTATTATTGTTAATGCCTTTCAAATAATGATTAATATTACTATTTCTGGAAATACGGTCGTTGTAATTATAGGACTGTTTTTATAGTATAAATTACATTAAAAAAAATGTTTATATAATTATGACGGGAAAAATAATAGATATAGTTTTTATTACACTATAAATTATGTCTAGTATTTCGTACAAGGGGAGTAATAAGGGAAAATTACGCCAGGTCCCAAGAAACCAAAAAAATTACAAAAAATTTTCTTAAAATTACTAAATTACACGAAGTCCCAAGAGACTTTTTGATATTATTTGCATGAAAATAAAATCCAGGTTTTTAAATGTTGTTGCAAATATAAGCATTTCCTATTGTAAATACGGCTTTTTCTGTTGTAAATGGCCAGATTTTAAATTTTGTTGTAAATGCAGTGCTTCCTGTTGTAAATCTAGTCTTTTTCTGTTGTAAATGATCTCTCCACGTTCAAAATCCAAGTGTTTAAATGTTGTTATAAATATAGGCATTTCCTGTTGTAAATATAACTTTTTCTGTTGTAAATAGCCAGATTTTAAATTTTGTTGTAAATAGAACACTTTCGGTTGTAAATCTAGTTTTTTTCTATTGTAAATAACTTCTCTACGTTCAAAATCTAGGTGTTTAAATGTTATTGTAAATATGGGCATTTCTCGTTGTAAATATAACTTTTTCTCGTTCTAAATACAAATAATATCAAAAAAGTTCCTTAGAACTTCTGTATAATTTAGTGATTTTAAGGAACTTTTTTATAAAAAAATTTTAGGGACCTGCGGTAATTTTCCCGAATATTAATTTACACGATCTCTCTCCACGTCGCTTGGATCACTCAATTACCAGTCCTCCTCTTGATATATAATCTGGTAATAGACCCATGCACGTGCGTCCTTGGGTTACTCGTTAATAATTAACATGAGTATTATATCTATCAGTGTCATGGGAAAAATAATAATTTTTATATTGGAGTATTTACTAAATAAAGAAAAGGTTTACAAGTAGGGAGTATTTAACAATGTAATATAATAAATTATGTGTATAGTTTATCTACTAGTATAATAAAAAATATGTAACTGAAACAATGCAACATTTATTATAATTAATTCAATTATTATTTTTTTTTTTTTTAAAAGCAATATTTACAACTGAGCAATATGATTGTGAGCACACACGCATATTGTATCAGTGGAAGAATTGGGAATCAAGGAATTGCTGCCAGCATATTTGGATCCGAATCTGCAATCTCAGGATCTGCTCCCAGGCGTGAACTTTGCATCGGGCGGCACCGGATACGATCCTCTTCACACCCAAATTAGCAGTACACACACATATATCAATCTTATTTCTTAATTAATTACTATATATTGAATATTTCCACCCAATTAATAAGGCAGCAATATCGTTGCCTGATCAAGTGGAGTTGCTCAGAGTCTCAGACAATACAAGGAGAAGCTAAAAGCACTTGTTGGAGAAGAAAGAAGCGATTACATCGTATCAAACAGCGTCGTTTTTGTGGTAGCAGGAAGTAATGATATTGACAACACTTGCTTCCTGTCTCGCCCTAGACAATCACAATACGATGTTCCTGCTTACACTGAACTTATGGCCACTTCTGCTTCTAACTTAGTAAAGGTACAACCGTGTGAAATCCATACCTATTATTCTTGTTGACACGATATCTCATAATATAATTAAATCCAGAATATATCTGCTTGTATGCAGTGGCGGACCCAGGAATTAATGTTTGTGGGTGCACAATTAGTGAGGGGATTCGAGGGTTCGAGGGCAACGCCTTCAAATTTTTTTTTTTTTTTTTTTTTAAAGAAAGCCTTAAATACATTAAAAATCAAATGAATATAGACAAGAAGAGAGAAAAAAATTTGACAAGATTAGGGAACATGTTGCAACCTATAAGCTAGCTCATCCTAATGCTTCCTCTATTGAAACCTATAAGATTGTATCTTTTTTCATACAAGGACACTAAGCAACCGAAGCTATGATTTCCAATTCTAAAACAATTAAACAATTCGCACTCTATGTTAATTTAGTAAGTAATCAGCAAATAATCTAAAACAAGATAAATTAACATCCAAAAGATGAAAAGACAAAGTATTTGTAATAAATAAATTATGGATAAGTAAACTGAATAAAAAGCGTCTTTTTATATTTTTTTGCGCCTTCTCCCCTCAATGAGAAGTTGCGTAGCTCAACTGGTAGAGGGCATCATCTTAGGGTGCAACACCCCCTTAGGTCGCGGGTTCGAAACTTCTTGGGTGCAGTTTTTGTGCTCACTGTTTTTTAAAAATATATATATATGAAAGACACGCGCCCTCAAGGAATCGAACAGGGGTCATGCCGCTCAGCTTTGAGAACTTCTTACCAACCAGGCTACTTAGAAGAGTTGAGATGGAATCCCTTCAAAATATATATATATTATTAAAATTTTAGTGTGTGCACCTGCCCACACTGGCACCAATGTGGGTCCGCCACTACTTGTATGTTAGATGTATAATTTTTTCGGCAAGCATACCTACGTCTAACAGTTAATATTTTTACCACTGACTGTACGTATATATCCCCAATACCCACAGTGCATGCAAGATTGTAAGTTACCCTTTTTCTGATTCAAAAGTACATGCCAAAGCGCGTGTAAGTTACCCTTCTCATGTCTGAATTAGTTCCATCTCGAATCTCGATTGCTTCGGAATGAAAAATTTTGATTATTATTTTAACATATTCAATCTGATTATTAAATAATTTAAACATTTAAATTTATTAAGAGTAATTATTTGTCTTTAATTAAAGAATCTGAAATCATTCTTTTTTTTTTTTTTATTGCTCAACTAATAATTAATCACATAAAATAACTAACTTTCATCGGGACCATTCCACAATATGTAAGAGAAATCAGATCGATAGCACACAAGCACCGCCAAAGCGACTTGTACACACGATAAACAACGATTAGAGGGAAGTTAAAGAGCGCGTCTATATAAACATGTAGATGAATGAAAGTAATGGATCGGGGAAAAAAATAATATCAAGACCTCATAAGCTAATTTTTAGATGCATAATATATTGAAAAGGCTTGGACCTGAAGGAATTGAAAGCCATTCGAAATTTAAAAACCTTGCGAGGTGCAAGCCAGGAAACAGTAGATTAGGCAAATTTTCTACTCCACTGAAAGAAAACTATTCAGTTTATTTCTGACATCGTTTTGAGTTTAGAAAAGAAGAAAGAATAAGAAAGCAAACGCAAAGTTAAACACCCAGACACACAATTTTATTGTCAGAGTCACTTTTCCATCAAGTTGTACAATAATAATAAGAATGTCGGCATCCATCGATTTATTGTCATAAATTCATAAGAGTACATACAAATATGTAATCAACATTAATGAAATACATTATTAATAAAGAGAGCATCAAGAGTGTAGAATAATTAATGGTGTAACATAAGCTAGCTAGGACAACCTACTGTGGCTACTTAATATGTAGAAGAAGCTGCTACTCGAGTTGAGGTGGGAATTGATGAACTTCAGACTCCGTGACTTTCCTTGTAACGAGCAATGAAAGCAGTAGCTTTCATGTCAATGTCAGGATCAGATGGCCCCAACTGTCCTTTGTCCTCGTCACTTTTCCGCACCTTCGTCAACCCCTGCATCGCCGCCGTCCCTTCGTCGACGCTGGAGTAGCACTCTTCTCTCCGGCCGCCCGACCTGAAAATATTAAAGATTGACATCAACGAGGTGCAGGCCAGGAAACAATACATCAGGCAAATTTTCTACTCCACTGAAAGAAAACTACTCAGTTTATTTCTGATATCGTTTTGAGTTTAGAAAAGAAGAAGGAATAAGAACGCAAATCTTCTTCCAAACACCGCCCCCACCCCCCAAAAATATATATATATATATATATTGTCAGAGCCACCGTTCATCAAGTTGGACAATAATAATAATAATATTGTCGGTATCCATCGATTTATTGTCATAAATTCATAAAAGTACATACAAATATAGAATCAACACTTAATGACATACATTATTAATAGAGAGAGCAGCAAGAGTGTAGAATAATTAATGGTGTAACATAAGCTAGCTAGGACGATCCTATTGTGGCTAATTAATATCTAGAACAGTAGAAGAAGCTAGTACTCGAGGAATTGATGAACTTCAGACTCGGTGACTTTCTTCCTGTGAGCAATGTAATCAGCAGCTTTCATGTCAATGTCAGGCTCAGATGGCCCCCACTGTGCTTTGTCCTCGTCACTTTTCCGCACCTTCGTCCACCTCTGCATCGCCGCCGTCACTTCGTCGACGCTGGAGTAGCACTCTTCTCTCCGGCCGCCCGACCTGAAAATGTTGAAGATTAACATCAACTCCATGATTATGCTTGTTTCTCCTACTAGGTGACTGAGGATTACCGATTAACCAAGCTCTTAGAAACTCTGTCTTGGCTTGGAATTTGCAGATGCCGGGGATGAATATTTATAGCGGAGGAAGTGGGGCCTCCTTTTGAGGCAGAGAATCAGATTCAAGGGGGTTTGGTAAGACCATATCTAATTCATGGACCGAACAAGCTGAACTGCTACAGTAGACAAGACCGAATTTACCTTTACACAAGGACAATTAGAACCACCCACTTTAGCTATTCTCCATTGGTTTTTTAGTAGTGTACTGTAGCCCCTCGGAGTTGGTTGGACGTTCTCTCAGTCTTGGAATAGCCTTTACTTTTTCTTCTCCTCTTTCTGTAACAACCGCCTTATTTTACAGGATCTTCATGCTATATACTACACACAGATCTTGCGTTTCCCGCCTATCTTTTGGCGCACAGCCAGCTTAAACCGTCTAAATCTGATTTTTTTTTTTTTTTTTACCTTTTATTTATTAAAAAATTATTTTAATAGTTAGAAAATCTAAAATAAAGATAATCTCTTAACTAATTTTTTTCAAAAAATATTTATTTCATTTAAAAATAAAAAGAAAAAAAAATTAAATTTAGACCGTTTAAATCTGATTTGGATGATCTAGGGAGGCTAAGCACCCTCGCAGGAAAATGCAGTCCCGTATGCAAAGGGGTAACCTTGCCATTGGGGCAACATATTCATACTAGAGCCGTCAATCAGGGCCGGCCCGGCCCGTCAGGGCCGGCCCGTGATGGGCCTGGGCCCATCGGGCCGGCCCTCCGGGGCCGAGTAAGAAAAAACACTGTTTTTCAAAGCCCTACCGAGAGCACCGGGGCAAAAGGCGGCCCGCAGGCCCGGAAATTATTATTTCAAATTTTAACTATTTTTCCCTGTTTTTTTTTCCTCAAAGAAATATAATTAGTAAATTACAACAATTAAAGCTCTAATTTATCAAATAAATGTTGTCAACATTTATATCCAAAAAACACAATTATCCAACAAATAAGCGAGCCACGAATTCATAATCAAAAACAAATTATGTTCTCAAATAACTTACATAAAATATAAAAAGCATCTAAGTTCTTAATTGTTGTAATTTACTATCAAAAACAAATTATGTTCTCAAAAACAAATTATGTTCTTAATTCTTATGGATTACTATCCTCATGATTTTTGGAGAATGCATTCAAAATTCAACATTAAAAGAAAAAATATATAACGGGCTAAACGGGCCGGCTCAGACCGGGCCCAGTGGCCGGCCCGTAAAGCCCGTGGCCCTGCGGGGGTCGGGCCCTACAGGGCCCGAAGTCACCTCTCTCTTCAATTTTTGAGGCCCGACCCGTGTCGGGCTGGCCCCGCTTTGACGGCTCTAATTCATACGCAGCTCAATGTAATATGCTCCGTGCTTTTCATCTTATTTTACTTTTACTTTTAGATTAGTCAAACATGTAACTTTTAAGATTCTCCATATTTAAAGTTCCATGCAACTTTTTAATTTTTTTTTAAAGACATATTGTGATTTTAGATATTAATACATTTGTAATTTTTCTTTTCATTTTCGAACAAAATTGATGACTTAATTATCTCTCATTGGTTTTAATGAAGTGGCTAAAGGTACCTTATAGAGGGACGAAAGATACTAAGTGTTTTTGGATCTCGTTTTACTTTTAGATTAGTCAAACATATTCGTGACATATACAAGTCTTTAATGACCATTATTATACTTCTTATTTTTTGAATTAAAGGGGAGCTAAACAAGCCCTATGAGTGATTGAACCCACCGCCTCCTTTATGTAAAGGGATTGCCGATATCTCTGAATATGATATATGTTTCAGAGATTAGAATCAATCTTATTGATAGTGAGTTATGAATGTACATTATATAGAGTCTCTGATATGCATTACACACTTAGAATCTAACAAAACTATAACAAAACACTTAATAACTTGATGACTTGTGACATGTCATATTACACAGTGTAACTAATAATGACACGTGGCAGGCTACTTTAACTAATCTGCAACTAGTTGTAATTTCTTAACATCCTGCTACGATCTAGCTCATCTTGATTCACCATTGTGCACTTCATCTTGAGATATTATATTTAGCTTGTTTCAACAGTAAGCAAACATACCATACACTTGAGGCTTAGTTAAGATGTCTATAACTTGATAAGAGGATGGAACATGTCCGACAGTAACAATGCCAACTGCTACCTTTTATCAAATGAAATGAACATTAAGCTCCACATGTTTAGTCTTTGAATGTAGAACTAGATTAGATGCTAGAGCCACTGTACCAGTGTTGTCACACCAAATGCTAGGAGTTTTTATGACTTTTATATTCATTTCTTTCAGAAGAGACAAAACCCACATTAAGTCTATAATCACTACTAAAAAACACCGAATTTGCGACCGAAGTAACTCCGTCACAAAATCTAGCATATTTGCGGTGGAATTTAAAATACCGTCGCAAAATGGAAAATTCGCGGCGGAAAAATATAATCCGCCGCAACTATGCTAGATTTTGCGACGGATAGATATATCCGTCACAAAAAGGAAGGTTTTTTGCGGTGGAAATGGATATTAGCCGCAAATGGTCTGCCAAAAGGCGTTATTTTTGGCTCCATTTTGCGGCGGATCGTTTGTTCTGCCGCAAACGGGCAGCCCAATGTTGGCCCTTTGGCTCCATTTTGCGACGGAGGTTGTTGGTTATACTTAGTTTTGATGATGTCTTAAACAGATGCCATTCTTATAAGCAAAAAGATTGAGTAATATAGTTATCTCCTACATTGACTAACTACTATGTTTAATGTAGATTAGCTCAAGTTGAATCATAGAGGTTAATCAAGAAGATCAAGAAATATTGAAGAAGGTAGGAGCTGCAAAGAATTGATGAGCACAAGTTAAATGATGAAGAATGATCAAGTTGGGAGATGGAAGAAAGAAAGAGCTGATTTATGAAGGATGATCAAGAGAAGAAGAAAGAAAGGAAGATCTTGGTAAATGGAATGAAAATATCATTATTCAAGCTCTAAGATTGATGCTAGAAGTCTTCAAGGTCATATGGAAGTTGGAATAGCTCAATTTGAAGTTAAAATCAGCAAAAATTAGCTTCAGGATGAGAAATCTCGAGTTTGGGACTCAATACTCGAGTATGCAAGTGTTTACTCGAGTATAGTATGGAAGTGTATACTCGAGTAAGGAAGTGTCTTCAGCACCTCTGGCGTCTCTGGACAAGGTTTACTCGAGTATCCAAGTGAATACTCGAGTATGCAAGTGCTTACTCGAGTATGTAAGTGTATACTCGAGTATGCAGCGTGATCAGCTCTTCAGCAACTCTGTTTCACATTCAGCACGGGCGAGGTCTAGTAATTCGATGATATCTCTCAAACCAGGAATCGGATTGACACGAAACCAGTGGCTTATGAAACTAGACATCCAATGCGTCATTTTGGTATAAAAATCAAGCCAAAAGGAGGTCATATGAATTATCTGTGAATTTTACAAGTTGCCACAAGAATCAACGTCACAGTCCAGACCCACCTTCATTATTTTGAGTGTAACTCACAATATAGAAATCTGATTGAGCTAAAATCGGTGGCATATGAAAGTAGACTCAAAGAGCTTTCCATCAAGAGTTGAACGGACCAAAACGGAGTTCAGACCAGGGAGATATGGCCCTCGAAAGTTGACAGATAATCCCAAGTTTTTCTAAACTCGTGCATACTCGAGTAAAAGTTTTCTTACTCGAGTAAAGAACTCTTAAAATGATTTTCAACTTAACTCATGTTCGTGCTTACTCGAGTAAAGGTATCCTTACTCGAGTAAAGGACTTCCGAGAGCAAAAATATCTTTAAACTAAGTTGCTTACTCGAGTAGATGAATCCTTACTCGAGTAAAGGACTTACAGAGAGCTCCAAAGACTTTATAACTATTGCTTACTCGAGTAGGAGTTTATTAACTCGAGTAAAGAGCTCTTAAACTGATTTCCAGACATGACACTTGTTCTTGCTTACTCGAGTAAAGACTCAAGTATTGCATACTTGACTTACTTACTCGAGTAAAGACTCAAGTATTGCATACTTGACTTACTTACTCAAGTAAAGACGCAAGTATTGAACGCCAACTTCAGAATTTCAAATCTGACGAATTTGCAATGCCTTCTTGTTTGATCTTAATACTTCCCATGATTAATCTCTAATGTTCCTAGATATGTTTAACCACTTTATTGGTGAGTTTCAGAGGATTAAAACGAAGGATATCAGATTTGTGCAAGAACATCAAAAGCCGTGCAAAAGCTCTAACGGCTAGTTTCTAACGGCTATAATTCTTTATCCAACAAGTCATTGAATATTCTCAACGGTCAAGAAACATTTCTTCATCAAGCAAACTCTTCCCCAATGGGCAAAACTCCAAAGAGCCACTTCAGATCAATTAATCACATGGATTAGTTGGAGTTTAGAGAGAGAAGCAGACCACACTTAATGATAATCAACTACAACGGTCGATTCATCCTACAACGGTCATAAACGGCGTGAGACCTTTCTCTATCTATAAAAGTCATGGACACAAGCAGAAAAACGTGGAGATACAAGATTACAATGCCAAAATGCTGATACACGCTTCTACATCCTTTTCACTGTTTTACTTGTCTAGATAGCTTAGAGAGTGAAATGAATTGTGTTTGTACTTCAAGTGATTATTTATCCATTCCTTTGAGAGGAAAATTATTGTAAACACATTATCTTTCGAGAGTTACTCAAGATAGGGGAATCTTGAGTGGGATATACATTGTGTTGATTACAACTTGTAAGGGGGAGTGAATCCTAGTGAGAGGATTACTTGAGTACGAGTGTGTAATCAAGCAATGTGTTGATTACAGATTGTAAGGGGGAGTGAATCCTAGAGAGAGGATTGCTTCGTTTCGAGATCGTGTAATCAAGAAGATTAAAGATAGTGGATTGAAAATCCCAAGTGAGGCTTGGGACCTGGACGTAGGTCAAGGATAAGGCCGAACCAAAGATAAATCTGTTTGCAAGCTCTTCTCCCTTATCTCTTACATTTCAAAGCATTTACATTTGAATGTTTGTCAATTGGTTTATAACTCACTTCTTTTATACAAGTTGAATTTTGAATTGAGAAAAGATTTTCATAGAATCTAAATTTTTATACTTCACCCAATTCACCCCCCCTCTTGGGTTCAGCCGGTACTTACAGAGGTGTTTCGCTGTCACAAAGTAATCACTTTCTACGACGGAAACACATTTCCGTCGCAAAAATAAGTGGGTTTGCGACGCAACATTTGTTCCGTCGCAAATGTCGAGCCCTAATACCCGTCTCCCACCTATTTCGTGGTCTAGATAGACGTGTCTTCTTCTTCCTCAATTCAGATCTCTCCTCAGCGCCGCCTCCCTCACTTCCGGTCTCCCCTCCCCAGTCGGTCCGATCGCCCCTCACCCTTTTGGTCCGTCAACGTCGCCCCTCACCCCCTTAGTCCGTGAACGCCGCCCCTCCCCTTTCGGTCCGTCGATGCTTCGCTCTCTCGGTTCACCGCCTCCTCCCTGTGTCCGGTCGCCGCTTCTCGTCCTTTTTTTCGGTCATCGTGGCCCCTTCCTTCTCCGTTCGCCGCTGCCCCTTTCTTCTCCAATCATCGCCGCCCAAACCTTCCCCCAAGTATTTCTCCCAACCGCTATAATTTTGGGATTTGTCAGCCATTTTTTTGAATATTAATCTTATGTTTATTATCAAATAAATAAGATTAACCCTATTTTTTTTATAGAAAAAAGTAGAAAAGATAAAATTAGAGGATAAATGAGGGAGGAAGTTAGATTTTACTCCTATTCAGAAATCAATAGAAAATATGTAGGGTGTAGGTATTTTCAGTTTGCTGCTTAGTTGATATTTTCAGCATTGTTAGTTCAGTAGGCTATGTTAAATTCTTAATTTTTCTGGTCTGTATTTTGATTGGCCTTCTGGATGAACTTTGATTTTGTGCTGTCGACTTTTTTGTCTGCATTACGTGATATCTATTTTTCCGTTTCGCTTTAGTTAAATTCCTCACAGATTTCACACGATCTCCGGCGATTATAGCAAATTAATGAATAAACCAGAGAGTATATAACAAATCGATATAATTAGGAACGGTGATAGTAATTTTTTTTTCTTATAACATAACTAAAAGGAATTTATATAAATCAAAGAAAAGGGGTATTATTAACTTATTAAATTTCAGGCGTGAAGATAATTATGATGGCTTATTTAGTAACACGTTGTAAAATTGATGGCTTTGCAAGTTGCAACTTAAGGGAAAAAATTAAACTACCCTCAAATGATTATATCGGTTAAAACCAAAATTTTGATCAAATTAACGGATTTTAATTTCAAATGGTATTAGGCATTGGCACCATTTCTAGCAGTTGTGGGGTGCCTTTGAATTATCATTCTTGTCAAAGGAAAATGGACATCTTTCATCTTATAGAATAAGGACCTATACCTTTTTTTAAGTAATTTATATGAGTTGAATTCAATTTTTCCATCTATTTGCCCAAATTTCAACCCTAAATTAATCCCCCGCCTCCTTGAACTTGACCAACAACAACAAACAGATAGATTTTGCTTTATCTTAAGATCCAAATTAAAATGTAATTCATCTATTCATTGCAAATCATGCTAATTAAGTACGAATAAATACAAAGTATAATTATCTTTTATTTTAGAGGATTACATTCTTCTTTGGGAAAATCTCAAGAAAATACTACTTAAAGTTAAACTTTAAAATCCTAAATAATTGATATCCTAATAAAGCGAGTTGTCAATTGCTTTATTATTCTTATTAATTCCAATATTGTTGTTGTTAACTAGATTTTAAAGTTTTTTCTGCCATTAAAAAAATGTACAATATTCTTCTTCTTTTTCGGACAAAAGTAAAATTATCTTGATAGACGGTTTTTTTCCCCTAATTCACTCTAATATAATGAAAGTTTAATTATTGATGGTGATGCCTTGTCTTGTTCACTTGTTATAGTGATCACTATTATCCGTCGCGCCTCCTTCTCCTTTCCTCCTTGGTTCGTCGGCCTTCCTCCTCCTCCTCAAGATCTCCGGTCCTCCACCTCCACGTTGCATTTTCCGGCCAGGTAACGTCCTCTCTCTTCCTCAATGGAAAGATTTGCCTAATTCTTGTGAGTTCAATCTATGCTGGGTTTTTCATATCCTAGTTTTTCAGTTCACTTAGTTTCATTTCTCCATGATTTAGTCTTGTTTGTTGCATTTGGCTGATGGTTGATTCTAGATAGAGATAGAGATATTATTGTATAAGATATTTAGCAATATGAACAAAAGTATTATATTTGTGTAAATATATTATATTATGTATTTATTTTTTGAAAACCGTAAGTCATGTTAAAAAAGAATAAATTCAGAAATACAATTTTATATAATGATAATTTGTTGAGAATATAATTATGGATGTTATTTGTACCAACAGTTTTAGGGTTAAGGTGCACTAAACAACTTGAAATATTTGCTTAGATGTTAAGTGATGTAATTTGCCCTCTAAAATAATAAAGGTGGAGTAATGTCACCCTTACATGTACATACTCTTTTTTAACTATAAAAGTGGAGCAATATGGTTTATACATGAATGTTCTTATTAAAAGAGGGTTAATGTTATTATTTTTAATAATCAAGTATAACCGAGTTAATCCTTTTTAAACTATTGACTCTTGAATCACAACCTTTATTTATGTGATTTTATTTTGGTTTTTTTTTCCTTCGTGCAATCGGTTACTAGAATTGAGGTAACAATCTACAAACCTTATGTAATTGTGGGTTTGTATTGTAATAAAATAGTATTACATATGTTTTCCCCATAATTTGTAATGTCTCCTTTTCTCGTGTACTTTATCATTCTTTATTTTCCCTTCCACAAGCATGTCCCCATCTTCTAGTGTACTATCCTCATTCTCTAGTTGCCTGGGACATGTTTTTTGTTCACCGCATGTGTTTGTAGGTCACTTTCTTGATTACGTGGCAATTGGTTGGTAACAGCGGCCAGTTGTGTTTACTGTTTAGGTTAGTAGCTGAATTAGTTAGTATTTACGTGCTTGTTCCAAAAGTCTTTGTGTAGGGTTGGGTTGGGAAAGTATGGAAGGCGATCATGATAGGAGTTGGATGTACAATCGTCTAACTCAGAAAAAACAACTTACTCGAGTATTCTTAGAGGGTTTGAAAGAGTTCATCCAATTTTCTTTGGAGCACGCAACTAATTCAATTACCTCGATTAGTTGTCCGTGTGAAATGTAGGTGTTTGCAATTTCAAGATGTGAGCACGGTCAAAATCCA
This sequence comes from Acacia acuminata, assembly GCA_019022655.1. NCBI lineage: Eukaryota > Viridiplantae > Streptophyta > Magnoliopsida > Fabales > Fabaceae > Acacia > Acacia acuminata. The sequence goes on from JAFJYI010000248.1 coordinate 1,123,420, forward strand.
TTTGTGTAAAAAAGGATTTATGATGAATTATGAATGTTGGGAATATCATGAGGAAGTCCAACAGACACCGAGTGGTTATTACGGGGACACTAATCATCGAGAGAACCTTAATCAATATGAACAATTGGTTATGGATGCCGCGGGACCGTCGATCGACCAATATTTTGATCTCGTTACTCATGATGAACCGTCATACATGGGAGAGGAGACCGATGCACATACTCAACCATCATACATGGGAGAGGATCCTAATCCGGAAGCCGACAGGTTCTATAAAATGCTTCAAGATGCGCAGCGTCCATTATGGGAAGGATGCAAACACATTGAAAGTAGTGAATATTCATCGCTTGCCGCTACCCTAGCAACACTAAGCTTAAAGACTGATCACCATATGAGTTAGAAGAATTACAATGAAATGATGCAGATCATGAGTAACGTTGTTCCCAATGACAATAATTTGCCAAAAGATTTTTACCAAGCAAAGAAAAAGGTGAAAGAGCTTGGGCTTGGATGTGAAAAACTTCATTGCTGCCCCAGAGGATGTATGCTCTATTACAAGGATGATGCTGAGTGGACTACTTGTAAATTCTGTGGACATGACAGGTACAAAGTTGTGAGGAATGGAAAGAAAACAACCTTTCAAGCATTAAGCAAGATGTGGTACTTTCCTCTTATGCCCAGACTTCAGAGATTGTACTCAGCACCACAAACAGCTGATCACATGAGATGGCACCGGGAGCATCGTAGGGATGAAAAATTTGTGATGCATCCATCCAATGCTGAAGCTTGGAGTAAATTTGACGAGACGAATCCTTTGTTTGCTATGGATCCCTGTAATGTCCGTCTTGGTTTATGTTCGGATGGGTTCGCTCCTTTCAACCAGACGGGCAGGAATTATTCTTGTTGGCCTGTGATTGTGACGCCGTACAATCTCCCACCTTCCATGTGCATAAGAAGAGAGTTTTTGTTCCTCAACGCGTTAATCCCTGGGCCATCCAACCCAAAAAAGAAAATAGATGTATATCTCAGGCCTTTGATAGACGAGTTGAAGATGTTGTGAAGTGAAGAGGTTCTTACGTACGATGTATCATTGAGCCAGAATTTCACCATGCGGGCTGCCTTAATGTGGACGATAAATGATTCCCCTGCATATGGGATGTTGAGTGGCTGGCAAACGTCGGGGAAGCTTGCATGTCCGGTATGTCTCGAACAGAAGTAGGTTTTACCTTGCAATACAGTCATAAGGTCTGTTGGTTTGACAGGCACTGGCGATTCTTGCCTATCGATCATTCGCTTAGGAATAATAAAAAAGACTTTAAATGGAATATGGTTGAACGGTCAGATAAACCTCGTCGTTTAAGTGGCCAAGAAATATGGGAAAGGGTGAAGCACATTCGAAGTGTAGAAGAGGGAGCTACATCTAGCGAACTTGAGGGATATGGCGTTTAGCATCATTGGAACAAACACAGCATCTTTTGGGAGCTATCATATTGGAAAGATCAATTATTAAGACACAACCTCGATGTCATGCATATTGAGAGGAATGTGTTTTGCAATATTTTGCACACCGTAATGGACACCAAGGGCAAGACAAATGATACAGTCAATGCAAGATGTGACATATAACAAATTTGCAAAAGGCCTGCTTTGCATTTGGTGAAGAATGTCGAGGGCCGGACTTCCAAACCTAGAGCGCCTTACACATTAAACAAAGAGCAGAATTTACAATTGTTGCGATGGGTTAAAGATGTGAAACTCCCGGACGGTTATGCATCAAACTTCTCAAGATGTGTCGATCTTCACGAGGGGAAGTTCTTTGGGATGAAGAGTCATGATTGTCATGTTTTCTTTCAAAAATTGTTGTCGTGGGCCTTCAAAGCACTACCTAAGCATATATAGACTATTCTGACAGAATTTTCCATGTTCTTTAGAGAAATTTGTTCTTCTGAGCTTAATGTTCATAAGTTACAGCAGCTGGAGGAGAGCGTACAGATAATGCTATGTAAGTTAGAGATGGTGTTTCCTCCTAGCTTCTTTGACTCCATGGAACATTTGCCTATTCACTTGGCCTACGAAGTAAGGGTAGGAGGTCCGCAACAATATAGGTGGATGTATCCGTTTGAAAGGTAATATAGATATTCCTTCTGTCTGTGATTAATAGAAACACATTGTCTTGTTGTTTATAAATACCATGTGATTGTCCATTGTAGGTTTTTACACACACTTAAGAAGAAGATCAAAAATCCAAGGTACGTTGAAGGATCTATCGTTGAAGTGTATCTAATCAAAGAGGCCACTAAATTTTCCGTTTACTACTATCCCCCTGAAGTTATATCAAGATGGAGAAGGGTACCTCGTAACGATGATGGAGGTGAACCGAGTGGTCATATATCAATATTTAATTATCCTGGCCAAGTCGTGAGAAAACATTGGAGTTTAACTCTGGAAGGAAGGGATAAGAAAGTTGCGGAGTGGTACATTCTAAACAACTATGAAGAGGCCGCCCCGTATTTAAAGTAAGATTTCTTCTTTTGTTATTGTTACGGTAAGTATTAAAGTATTAATTTCATTTTTTTATTACAGTCACTTCTCTAATGGTGTCCGATCGACAAATCCTTTGATGTCGGATTCCGATATTGAGCAATTCATGAAAGCTGAGTTTCCTAATTGGTTACGATCCTACTTCATGAAAAATCCATCATATCTCAATGAAGTTGCATGGAGTTTATCTTATGGAGCTTCAATTAGTGTTACCTGGTGCAAAAAATATATAATCATTGGGTATCGGTTTCAACTATTGAAGCGAACGCAAATACACTGTGTTGCAATTACGGTGTATGTTGTCGAGGTGGCCAAGTTGACGAGGTCGAAGGCGACTAGTACGGGAAGATAGTTGACATAATTCAGTTGCATTACCAGTGGGACAAGTCGGTGACTCTATTTAAATGTGAGTGATTTGATAACACTCCGCGTGGGACTAAAGTGGACAACTATGGAAATATTGAGATCCACTCGTCAAGGAGATATACAGTTAGTTATGATTCATTCTTGCTCAACAGGCGAAACAAGTTTATTATACATCATACCCCTCATCCCGCCAAGGGTGGATGGGGGTTATCAAAACCAAAGCACGAAATATTATACCAAAGTCGAAAGAGTCAGAAAAGATGACGATATACCTTAACCATTCCAAGCTGATATGGAACATGTACTTGACGTCAGTATGGTCGAGGACAATCCACCAAGCAATCTCTTTGATTCTACTGCGAAGTTAGAATTGATTCCTATCCATATTGACAATGAGGAATCAGACGATGAGCCAGAAGAGAGTTACTCTGATAGTGAATCTGAATTCAATGACTATGAGACGCCGGAGGAAGGTGGGCAAGAAGAGATCGAAGAACAAGAATCGTCCGATTGATTTGTGTTAGTTTTATTGTTTACACCAATTTATTATACTAGATACTCTGTTATTTTGCTATTGACATATTAAGTATATTTCTTATTTGAATATATAATTTGACATAATGTTTCTAAGTGTTTAGAGATGGAGTAGTCCGCAGGGCCTTCAGGTAGTGGTCGTGGTGGTGGTAGAGCTCGACCCCATCCTATTAGAGGGGGTAGGGTGATATCATCTGCCCCCACTGGAGGTAGAGGGCTTGCTCTTCCCCAGAGATGCCACCACTAAATATGTCATCTTCACCGTCTACTTGCAACTCCTTTTTGGGTGGTCCAGATGTGCCTGTCACCCCGACTTATCCACAGCAAGAGGCAGAGCAAGTTTAGTTTATGATTTATGATTGATTTACATGTATTTTGTTTTCTTTAAGCATTTATGTAATAACATTTTCAATACTTTTGCCTTAAGCACACTGCGTCGCCTCAGAGTTAAGTCGGGGAAGCTAGTTCCTCGGATGCACCAGTCTGGGGAACGATTAATCCTACGACTAGACTGATGTGGATCCGTCCTATCGGTACCACCGAGTATGTCTTGTAAAGTTACTCGTAATGTTATTATGTTTTACCTTTAGTTTGTATGAAAATATTTACAACATTTCCTATGTCTTCAGGTTTGATCCTTATACTAAGGTGGCCGATTTCATCGGGGATCAAATATTCTGAAATTTCACTCACCCTTGGGCCAAATGGACAGAGATTCCTCTGGAACATCGGAATGCTTAGTTTAATAATTTCTTGGTAAGTTATATGATTTATGGTTATTAATTTCTTCTTTTATAAGTTGGAGCACTAATATTTTATTATTGATTTTCAGACAAAGTTTAGGTGGTTGCCTGAGGATAAGGACAATTTAAAAAAAGCTTATAACTTCAAGGGAAGCAAGTGGTTAACTGATAAGTGTTATAAATTGAGACATGATAGAGGTAAGAAAACTTGGATTCAACCTGAAACGGAAGGACAATTATTTGAAAGATGGGCCACCAACCCGAAATTTAAAAAGGCAAGCGAGCAAAATAAATTAAATAGGGCCAAGATGCAAGGACCGTCATATGCTGGTGGCTCCATTCCATATAGCGAGCATGTCAGGAAAATTGTAAGTATACGTTATTTTCTATTTCAGCATTCAATATTTTGTACTTTTGAGGTAAGTAATTAACGGTCATCATTTGTGTTTGCAGGCAGCGCCCGGGGAAGTTCCTGCAGCATCTATTGATTGGGATGCCTTTAAGTAGACTCATTCCCAGGAAACTGAAGGTGGGAAGCGTTGGATTAACGCCAAGTCCCAGCAATTCGCGGTGAGACATTAATTACATTTATTATTTGTTTTAAACGATAAAATATTTATTTCATTTAACATATCTTATTTGTTATGTATTTTTGTACTTGTAAGAAAGCTTTCAGCAGCTGTCGCAGCAGAGAGACTCGCAAATTGAGAACGACCCGACATCCTCTCAATCCGATAACACGAGTATCTTCATTGAGGCTGCAGGCGGATTTGACAAAAAAGGGAGAGGCTTTGGGATGGGTGCCTCTGCCAGTAGATTGAAGTCATCTACGAAGCGCTTATCGAGCCATGTTGGAGGTGTTTCTACAAGTAAACGTAATACTTTTGTTATCAGTTGTTACATACATTTTATTTCCTCGTCCATTTAGATAAAGTACAAAAACATAAACTGACTTCATAATTATTGTTGGTTTTGTAGATGATAAGAGGGTGAAGGCGTTAGAACAGGTGGTAAGTTAGCAAGAAGATCAACCAAATGAGCAACGAGCGATGATTATCGAGATGCAGGCATTACTCCATTCCCTATTGCAAGGCAAGGGTACGCGGTCGCCTCGTGATGATGACCATACTGGCAGTGGTGATGATCGTACTGGTGGTGGTGATGATCATATTGGCGGTGGTGATGATGACCAGCCTGCTGCTTAGACTCTTTTTTCATTTTTTCATTTTCGTCGCAACATTATTATTTATATTTTGTTTTTACTGTGTAAAGTCTTATGATTGATATAATATATTTTTATGATATGTCTTTTTTATTTCGTAATTTTTAATATAATTTTTCAATTTTTGTATTTTGTATTTTTTTTTTTAAATTAAAATGAATTTTCCAAAGGAATTTATACAATATTTTTATGATGTCTTTTTTATTTCGTAATTTTTTTATATATTTTTTTCAAATTTTTATTTTTTAAAAAATTAAAATGAATTTTGCGAGAGAAATATAAACTCCGCCGCAAAATTTAAATATTGCGGTAGTTTGCGACGGATTAACCGTCCGCCGCAAAACGATAGTTTTGATGGTGGAACCGTTATTCCGCCACAAATTTGATATGTCGGCGGAATAAACAATATGTCGCAACATTTAAATTTGCGACGGAATTTACTTCCGCCGCAAATTTTAAATTTTGCGACAGATTCATTATTCTGCCGCAAATGTGATATTCTACGACGGAATTTATTTTCCGCCGTAAATTATGAATTTGCGATGGAAAATTTAAATTCCGCCGCAAAAAAGTGGTTTGCGAGGACCAATTTTGCAACGGGATCGAAATCCGCCGAGACCACTTTTGCAACGGAAAAGAAGTGTTTTGCGACGGAAAATTTCCACCACAAAACAGATTTTTTTAAGCAAAGTGAATGGAGTCTACAACACCGTGATATTCAACTTCGATCCTAGAAACCACTTGGTTTTTGGAAACCCATAATATTGGATTTGCACCAAGGTAAATGCGGTAACCATTTCGGTGGATCTTTTATTTTCAAGAAGAATCTGAACTTCTTCATTTTTGTTGTTTTTCTTAGTACTGGTACCTCCCCAATTAGAGTCGGCATAAGCTTGAATGTCGAACTATTAAACTGGTTTAATGCATAAACCATGTGTTTCGGGTGCTATTTAACTATCAAAGAAGTCTCTTAACACATTCCCACTGTTTTGCAGATGGTTCCTATAGAAATTGACTTAGTTTGTTGACAATGAATGCAATATCTATCTTGGTGTAGCAAAGATACTAAAGAGAACCCACATCACTTCGATATAAATGTGGATCAGAGAAAGGTAGACTGTCATTGGCACATAACTGAACATTAACAGCCATGGGAGAACCATAAGCATGAGCACCAATCATTTGAGTTTTTGCAAGTAGATTATGAATGTACTTCTTCTGAGTCAAATGAATTCCTTTAGAGGATCTTTGAAATTCAATTCTAAGAAGAAAGATAGTTTACCTAAGTCCTTTAAAGAAGATACAAAACTCATCTCGTAATAATGTTTTGCACTATATCTTCATTAGATCCAGTGATCACCAAATCATCAACATAAACAAGTAGATATGTGACATGATCCTCATCTTTTTTAACAAATAAGCAAGACTGTGACATGATCCTCATCTTTTTGGCAGAGAGAAAACCCAGAGTTTTCAGATAAGTGATTAATTTCATAAACCAAGCTCTAGGTGCTTGCTTTAACCCATATAGAGCTCTTTTAAGTTTACAAAAAAAGTGGCTTACCTTCTGCATCATTTGAACAAATCCCGTTGGTTGTTCCATAAAGACCTCCTCTATTAAGTCCCCAATTAGAAAAGTATTGTTGAAGTCAACTTGATGAAACTTCCATTGATTAGTGACAACTAGTGTTAGTAGTGTGCGGATTGTAGCTACTTTGACTACTGAAATTAAAGTTTCCCTATAGTCTGCACTAACTTCCTAAGAGTAGCCCTTAGCTACTAATCTTCCTTTATACCGTGTAATGGAACCATCAGCCCGAGTCTTCAATCTATATAGTCATCTTCAACTAATAACTTTCTTGTTTGCAGGCAAAGGGACAAGATCTCATGTCTTGAATTTTTGAAGAGCATCATATTCTTCCTGAACATCCCTTACCCAATTTGGATTTGCTAGAGCCTCATCAATAGTCTTTGGAATAGAAAAATCCTCAGCCACAATAAATATCTTAGGTTTGAAAACACCTGCTTTGCTTTTAGTGATGACAGAATGAGTGTTGGCAAAAGAAGGGGAGTAGGGTTTGGATGAGATAGGTGGTTCAGAGGGAGGTAATTGAGAGGGAGTGATAGTAATTTGTGAAGATGAGGAAATTATTTGTGAAGAGGAAGGAGAATTGGAAGGTGATGAGAGTAAAGAAGCTGATGGAATACTAGAAGTGGAGGAGGGAAACTGTGATATGGGAGGTTTAAAACTAGGAACTGATATTGACTGAGAAGCACGTCTAATATTGAATTGGGATTGAGCAGGGAAAATATTTTCATGACATTGGACATGACGAGTGATGTATACACGACTAGTGGTCCTGTTAAGATAATTGTACCCTCTATGATGAAAGCTATATCTTAGAAACAAGCAAGATACAGATCTAAACTCCAGTTTATGATTGTTGTATAGACGCAAATATGGAAAACACTCAGCAAAAAAGTTCAAGTAAGGAGTAATCTGGTTTAATCCCAAAGAGCTTTTCATAAGGTGTAAAACCTTGTAACACAGCGGTAGGCAAACGATTCAAAAGGAAAACAGTTGAAAGAAAAGCATCTCCCTAATAAAATAAAGGAAGAGAAGTTGTTTCAAATAAGGTTAATCATGTCTCCACAATGGACCTATATTTCCTTTTGACAAGTCTATTTTGCTCAAATGAATATGGACATGTAAATCTGTGTTGTATACCACATTTGACAAGAAAAGGAGTAAAAGATAAGAACTCCCCACCATTATCACTTTACACTTGCTGTATTTTTGTAGCAAATCTATTTTCAACTAAAATCTTAAACTCTTTGAATTTTTGAAGAGCATTAGATTTTTTATGTATAAGATATATCCATGTGAATTTCTATATGCATCCATAAAAGCTATACAATTGAAAAAACCATTTGAAACAAATGGTGCAGGACCCTATAAATCCATGGATACTAATTGCAGTGGTCTATTGTATATAGTAGAGGAAGCTAGAAAGGGAAGCCTATGAATCTTGCCCCTTTTACAAACATTGCAAACATCTTCTATGTTGATTTGTTAACAGAAATATTAATGGACTTAAGTACATTTTTTATAGTGCCTGATAAGGATGTCCAAGTCGTCTATGTCACAAAGCAAATGTATTCAAAGTAGTAGTGTAATGACAAAACTTAGAATGATGTTGTTGACCACAATCTTGTCTACGTAGTGAAGATATTGGAAAGGAAGCAACATCAAGATTATACATCCCAGCTAATTCAACTCCAGTCAAGAAAGGTTTCCTTATCTGCAGATCCTTAACAACACATGCATGAGGAAAAAATTCAATTGAAACTCCATTTTCTTTTGTTACTTGAGCAATAGAGATTAAGTTCTTTTGCATCGTTATAGCACATAGAAGTTTGTTCAACAATAGCTTAGATGATGATGTTTAATTATTTAAACATGTATGGCCAATATATGAGACAGGTAAACTAGTACCTCTACCAACTATAACTGTGCATTTACCTTTTAGTGGTGCTATAGAGTTAAGTGCATGAACTAAGTTAGTTATATGTTGATCAGCTCCAGAATCAAGATACCAAGCTTCATCTGTAATTATCTTAGGTGAAGCAACAAAAGGTTGAGGCAAGACAAATTCAGATGATGTAGCAACATTATTAGTGGATGAAGTAGATGCATATGCAACAACAATAGGTTGCTTAACAGTCTGAGTAGTATGAGCAGCAAGATTGACAATTTGTTTATATGTAGGATTCACATAGTGAGATGAAGATACATAAATTTCAGTGTAGTGAGATGGACAATTACCATAATTGTCAGGATCATATGATATCACATTATGAGAATTGCTTGAGTGTGTGTAATGTACCTGAGCTGTAAACGAGTAGGAGCAGATGAATCATACTTGAAGTAACATACATCTGCCAGATGACCTACCTTGTGACAGATTTGACAAGAGGCTTTTAATTTGACAAAAACCTTAGTCGCCTCAGGATCAAATCACAATTTACCACAAATTAAAATGCAATATAGTGCAAACAACTCGGGATCGTTCTCTTATTAAGAAGCCTTTTATTTTGAATTCCCTAGGTTAAACTAAGTGCTAAAAACATGGTTAGAAAGGGGTTTTGAAATTGATTTTCTCTAAACTAAAATTCATAAAAATATAAAGAAACTAATTCTATTCTTTTTGGTATTTTTGGAAAATGGTGAAGAATGCTCTGGATTAAAAGGGATTAATGATAGATGCTCTTCGTAATGAAGAAGATGGCTATCATTGCTAAAAAATATATGGCAGTTTCATTAAGTTTAAAGAGCAACGTCAAGATAATACTTGAGTCCAATAATCTTAATTAATAGTAGCTCCTACAAACATAGCAAACTACTACCTCTTGAGATATTGTTAAAATCCACTTAATGTGTAATTAAAATTGGGATGATGTAAATTGCTCTTCTCAATTAAAATGTTCTAATGAACCATTCAAAAGCTAAAATCAACTATGATTATGAATCACAAACATGACAGCAAGCATAATTTCATCAAGCATATAAAGTAATTTGGAAATTTGAACATTAAAATAATCATCCAATTAAAACTACAATAATCAATCCAAATGGACACATAACAAACAATCCAAGTCTCACAACTAAATAATGATAAACCTAAACAAGGAAATCAAATAAATAGTCTAAGCAAAAGATTGAATTAAATAACTCCCCTATTGAAGCACAATTGCTCAAACCACAATCTCCATCACCAATAAGCAAAGATTTAGCCACACATAGCCATGGGATAAACTCTAATACAACGGAATCAAACAAGCCATGAAAACAAGCCTCGTTGGGATTTGGAATTAGCTCGCGAATGCGGAATTATGTCTTCGGAAATAATGGAAGATGAAGGTGGTGTGACGATGGAGGGGTGGTGAATGGAGGATGATGAAGTCGAAGGTCAAGGTTGAAGGTTCAGAGTTCGCGGCGTGGATCTTCTTTTCTCCAATCGATCTCCTTTGCAGAGCTGGCTCTTGCATTCTTTTTTATCCTTTTCTTTTTCAATTCCAGTAGCCTAAAACAATATCTTCTTTTTGCGTCTCGGGCTCTCCCAAGAAGGTCCAGCTGCTGACCTAAAAATTCGGTGCAAAACGCGGTGTTTTGCACTTTGGTCCTTCTCTGTCATGCTTTCAATTTTAAGTCCTTCTCTAACAGCAATTTAGGTCCTTCTCTGATATGCTTTCAATTTTAGCTCCTTCTCTGACAGGTATTTCTGGTCCTCCTTAGTTAACATTTTTCAAATTTATTCTAAAATTCCTACAATGCAAAATTAAGCACAATGTAACATCAAAAGTCCAAAGAATCATTTGCATGAATAGTTAATAAATTATGACCATTTTGCCCCTAATTTTACTTAATCCAATACAAATGTCCATACCTCAAATTAGTGCTTAATTATGCAATAATATCCCAGAAAATGCATTAAGAATCCCAATTTTATTATTAAAATTCATATAAAAATATGGTACAATCAGCTTTGTTTTGAAAAGAAAATCCACAACCTCATCCTTTTCCATTAGAGCAATGAGAACAAAAAAGGTGGTACATGAGGTTGATCTCGTCATATTGAACCAAAAGTTATAGGATTAGTGCTAGATCGAAAGTAAAGAAAGACTAGTTGGTCTTCTTGAGAATAATCCAAAAATTGTGATGGTGCATTGTATAGTGAGCTTGAGACACAAAGAGCTTGAGAATCAAGTAGCATAGTTGTTCTTGTCTCTAAATCAAATTTTTGTTTAGTGGCATTAATAGTAGCAAGCGTTGATTCATATTCCATAGCGAGTCCATTCAAGATATGAGATATTCTACTTGCATCAGAAGCTGGTTGATCACAGATAGATTTCAAATTAGCCAGATAATCATGTATGCTTAATTCTTCCTTACGCTGATTAGTTAAAATATTATTATAGTACAAGATCTTTGAATCGGACTTATCAAAGTATAATCAATTCAATTTCTGCCAAATTTAAGATGTCATTTCTAAACCAACTAATTCAGGAAGAACATAAGAAGTTTCCAAACCAAGAAGCCAGGATGCAAGAGCTAAATCTAGTTGTTCATATACTTCAAACGCTGGATTATTGATCACTAAACCACATTTAGTATTTCAAATCCTCTGAGGAGGTACACGCATAGAACCATCAAGATAAGAGAATTTTCCAGATTAGATAGTTCGAACCATCAAGCTTCACCTTGATCTTCTTGTTAGTGAAGTTGAGAATGCTCAAGCTCGATCGGACGGACAGAAAAAAAGCTATTGTGGACATTGTATTGGTGATTTGTCAATCCAATGTTTCAGAGACTAATCCTCGTTAATGTCTCATTTTTCTAGTTTGATTGGAAACTAGAGCTTCACTAGAGTGGCTTAGGATCTGATACCATGCCAATATCTCTGAATTTGATATATGATTCAGAGAATAGAATCAATCTTGTTGATAGTGAGATATGAATGCATTGTTGGAAATTATGCCGTAGGGGCAAGTCATTGTACTTTAAACGTTTATGTTATTTAAAGTATTCTCCTTTAGTTATCATTTCATTTGCATGTTTATAATGATAACTGTATCCTTGGATATATCTTATAGATTATCCTAAATGTCCCTGGTCGGTCATCTACGCGGGAGCGAAGATGAAATAAGACAAGTATGACTTTGATGAGGTATGGAGATACAAATCAAAGTCATAGGTACTTGTAAGAGTGCAAGGTGCTGGACTGACCCACTATGAGAAAGCTGCATGGATTTCGTCATAAGCTTATCTCATGTATAACCGCGTCACAACGCCCTATGACCTAAGATCGTCATGGATTCCTACATGATGAGTCGCTGATCTTGACCTAGTCAAAAGTCACCTTTGACCGGGTGATGATAAAGGCTATCATTGGGATAAGCGATTTTCATGCAGAGGAATGTGAATGGTCAAGATGGAATTTGTCCATCACATTTGTAGAGAGATAATACTGGGCCCCTCGATGAGTGAGTCTGAGAAACGTATGGCCATACTACGATGGAAAGGAGTTTCCATTTCAATTAGACTACTCAAGAATCGAGAAAGTAATGGTCAAGAACAGGAAGTTGACATTATCCATGCCTCATCCTTGACCAAATTATCGCGTGACAAAAGGGACGTGACATGGGGTATTTATACGATAGGTTGTATTGTATCATCGATCCCCATATGAATTGGATAGTCGCAATGTCTTGCTAGAGGCCGCTTGTGACTTATGGGTACAAAGCATTGGCCCTCGCCAATCTCATGTGGGGCATAGGTCGCACACAAGAATAGCCCAACACGAGCAATAGTATCAGATTCGGTGAATCTTAGATATGTCTAACATTTAATGAATACGTTAATCTAGGGTTGATATATATATATATATGAATTATATTATATATAATATAATATAATATAAATTCAAAAGTAATAATGATATTATTTATAGATGATAATATTATTATGTATAGTATCTAATTTATTTGATAAATTAAATAACTATAATAAATTGAGATATTATATCTCGATTTAATTTTTGAATAAAGATGTAGTATCTCATATTTAATTAAATTGAGATATAGTATCTCAGGTTTAATTAAATAAAAAGATATATATCTTAGATTTAATTTATAAAGATAAATTAAATCTGTTGGCTCATAATTCGGATTAAATAAATATATTTGATTAGATCTGTTGGACAAATTTTATTAATATATTATTTTAATTCATATCGAATTTCAAGATTAATTAGATTAATTTTGAATATTTTAATACGACTCATTAGGGCTTTAGAAACTCTTTAAATAGATATTGATCTAGTCGTATTAAGAGTACGGATGAATTAGAGAAGCCGCAAGAAACCCTAGAGAGAAAAGGAGAGACGCGAGAATACTGAAGGCGCTAGCACACTGCCGTCCGTGTTCAAGGTTATTTGTGTGGATACCGGCAGGGGAGGAGATTCTAGAGTCAACTTCTGGTGATCGAGCAAGTAGCCTACGAGTTCAAATAGAATGAGAGGCACACCAGTTCGATATAGGTACGGTTTTTTTAACAAACCTTGATCAAAACGCTGTTGAGCGATCCTCTTTGGGATTCGTAAGTTTTTTTAATTCCACTGCGTGTACGGATCCCAACATGCACACTATATAGAGTCTCTGATTGCATTACACATTGAGAAGCTAATAGAACGATAACAGAAACTATAACAGAACACTTAACAACTTGATGACTTGTGACACGTCATATAATAGAGTGTAACTAATAATGACACATGGCAGGCTACTTTAACTAATCTGCAATGAGTTGTAATCTATTAATAGGGATCACCTTGCCATTGGGGCAATATTCTCACACGCCGCGTGGTGCGATATGCCTTGCACTTTTAAGATCATTTTACTTCTACATTAGTTAAACATGCTCGTTGTATCTATCGCTCATTAATAGTAATTAATGCATCGTTATTACATTTGAAGAAAGTCAATTCATTATTAAAAAATTTTACTTTTTTTTGAACTAGAAGCTAAGAGAGCTAAGCTAGCAATACGGGGGCTCAATCCCTATAATTATGTCTCTCTACATGTATGTATATCACTAATAGAAAATAGTAAATTGGTGACGAAATTTATGACAGAAAAAATTTCATTGCAAATTGTGCCTATTTTTGCGACGGCAAGCACATCCATTTCAATTTGCACCGGATTTTTTAAATCCGTCGCAAAATAATGAGGGGTGGGAAGTTTTGCGACGGAAATGGGATTCCGTCACAAAAGTAAGTGATTTTCAACGGAATACTATTTTTGTCACAAAAGGCTTGTCCATTTGCGACAGAAACACTATTTCGTCGCAAAAGGTGTCAATTTTAACGCCTTTTGGCGACGGAAGTCACTTCCATTTGCAACGGAAACTGGATTCCGTTGCAAAAAGGCGTCAAAACTGACGCCTTTTTGCGATGAAAGAGACTTCCATCGCAAAAGGCTGGCCTCGTTTGTGACGAAAACACCATTCCATCGTAAAAAGGCGTCAGTTTTGAACCCTTTTTGCAACGAAAACCTGTGCCGTCGCAAAAAGGCAAAAAAATGATGCCTTTTTCGATTGAATCATTGATCTGTCACAAAATCACTTATTTTTGTGACGGATTATTATTCCATCGCATAATAGACAATAATATCTCCAGTTCCACCGACAATCCACATCCACATCATGTGTTGCAAACCCCACTCTCTCCGTCAATCTCCAGTCTCCACCACATTCGTCAGGTTCTCGTCTCCACCGTAGGTAGCCAGCACTTGTCTTCATTCTCTGGCGTGAGTCTCCGTTCTCAAGGTTAGAACTATAATTTCTTTTTCTGGTGTGAACATTGGATCAATTTCTTATCTCATGCATTACTTTTTATCGTCCTATAATAGTATTTATTTATCAAAGAAACTTAACAAAGCGAGACAAAATATTTCAAAATCCATTTACATTGCACGGGATATACGACATACATAAATTCAATCTTAGCTTCCACCACTATATATATATATATATATAAGCCCAATTAACATTTTAATTTTCTTAGTTCTTAATATTCAGGAAATATCGATGTTCTGTTTGTAGAACATAGATGTCTAACCTCAATGGGTTAGTAAATGATTTATATGGGATCTGTTATACTCTCCAAGGTATGTAAGTGCTTATACCGAAGAGAAGATGATTATTCTAGGATGTCTATGAGGAAGACACCGAAGAATATCAGATGATCACTGTGCTACACAAATATGGCATTTTGCTAAAGAGGGGTAGGGTGTGTGCACAGTGAGACTGAATTATAGAATAGATTAATAGAGAGTGTGCACCTGAGGTTAATCTTCTATTTATAAGGATTACCTTTAGGGTTTTGGTCCTTGGGCTGTGCGCGCCTCTAGGCTATCATGTCTGCTCCATGTCTGCTCTACTAACTGTGCATGTCTACTCCACTACCTGTAGTATCCATAATTATAGCCGGGATTACGCGTTGATTAGCGTTTTACCTGATTATTGTGAGATTCTGTCATAAAGTATCCCTGCTAGGCCGTATAATACTGGGCCCAATATTCCGGTCCATAACAGTTGCCCCTAAGCTTGGTAGTTCAGGGCTCGAGCAACCGAAATTAACTTAATGCTTAACCCGGACTCTCCGTCCGATTTTCTTAGCCTACCTTTCATGGTTTTCACTTTTTCGGTCATGGAGAATTGCTGAATTCCTGATTTATTTGTAGCTTGCCCCCAAACATGCATGCCAAGTTAATTTGCTTTGACAACTCCCTTGCTTTCATGATAACCGGGATTTCCTTTGCATCTTTTACTTCAAATTACCGAAATCATGTATTCCTACCACGTGTTGTCCCCAATTCAGGGTGTCATGAGAGAATTCAAATGGGTTCCATTTGCCTATGCTGCTGACATCATGGCGTGAAGCCTTCATTTCTCGCGTACTGGCCCCGATCATCGCCCTTGAAACCCGTGCGCATTAAATGTTCACGTCATTTCACAACGGTCATCATTGCACTTTTAGGTTTTCAAATCTAATTCTCAGTGTGAATTGTCTTTACTACCCCTCTACTCTTCAGATTCAAACGTCTATATATTCCAACTTCCTCTTCTTCTTTCCTCTTTACTCTCAAAGCTTCTCTTGCCTTCACAAATAAATTTTTCATCTCTATAAAACTTTCCTCCCACAAGCTCTATTCTGCCTTGCACTTCTTCGACTTCTTCAACCATTCTTCGATCATGTATTCTTTCTACCTCCCTTTCTTCTTTAATTTCTACTTCCTTCTTTGATTTACTCTGTCTATCATTTCTCTCCTTCTTCGACTGTGGTTCTCTTAGGCCATTTTTCTTCATTTTCTAGGTAAATACTTATGGTTTCTGGGTCTCTGAGATTTATTACACATTCAATCTCCGATATCATCCCTTTCTATTTTCCTTTTAAACCGAATGTGTTGATATTGGATGACAGTGATGACCTATTAGGAAATTCTTCGCTAAGCTAACAAGGCTGAAATACCTAGATTAAGTCATTCCAATACTCAACTTTTCATTCTTTTTTCGAGGGCCTTCATGGATCCTCCTCTCGTTGGACATGTATGGTAACCCAATTCCAAAAGAAGATAGAGAAGTGCTTAAAACTCTTTCTTCTGGACAAAAATTCTGGTTTTGGTCCATAACTTGCACTGAGGAAGAGAAAAAAGATGCCCTGCTTCTCAAACCTCAGGGTAGTGGGAGTAAGAAAGATTTCCAAGTTCAACTACGTGAGACCCATAATTCGAATCTTATCATCCCGGGACCTTCTACAAGTCGGGGCTTAGGTCATAACATCCCTGTCCCAACTTCTCAAATTTATGCCCAGATTTCAATTGAGTTAGATCGGAACCCCATCCGGAAACATCTTCGACCCCTGCGATTAGTGCTTTTATAAAAATATTATTCTTGTTAATGAAGGTCGTGAGAGAGAAGCCGAGTTGGTTTTGGCTGCTTGCCGTCATAAATATATTTCGCAAGCTATCCCGGCCTCTATTAACCTAAACCACCCTAGCCTAGCACCTTCAAATTTTCTGCATAATAGCTCTTTTGACTGAGGTATACTTCCCTTTTCTAACTTTTACACTTTTTATTATAGGCATAAATGGATTCATCTTCATGCCACATTGAACGATCCATAACGAAAGAGTCAAGTTCAACTGGTATTTCCAAAGCTTCGACAATTCTAGATCCGTGGGTTACTGAAGAGGTATTACGTATTAAAAATACGATGACTTTAGACGAACTCACCGACCTCAGCATCCATGATGGCGATCCCCACTTCTTTTTCTTCTATCAAAATCTAGTTTCCCGGCTTGGTATCTAGTTTCCATTTACCGAATTCCAGCTCTGTCTTCTCAACCACTTACATCTTGCCCCCACTCAACTTCATCCCACTAGCTAGGCTTTCGCAATAACCTTTGAGAATCTTTGTAAAGATAAAAGATTAGCTTGTACCCTTCCAGTTTTCTTTTACTTTTATTCCATACTTGAGGCCTGTTCTAATAAAGATACCAATGACGACGCCCCTTTAAGGAAAGGTTGGACCTCCCTTATAAGTGTCCGGGAACGTCAACTTTTCAAACCTTTCACTGACTCATGGAAAAACTTCAAATTTTCCTTTTTCAAGGTGGTTGTCGAGCCCAGGCTGCCTTGGTTTCTTCAAACCTTCAAGTCTGGGGAGCTAGAGGGGAAATTTCCCCTGTATACAATCACCATAAACTTGCTCCCTCCGACTTCGACTTTCCTGTTGACAACCTTTCCGATGCCGAAAACAAAACAATATCCTATCTAGAGCATCAAAAGAAAAACAAAAGTCGGCCCATCAAACTCATCCCAAAAATCCAAAGAGAAGATGAAGGAGCCTATCAAGCCCCCAGTGGCTATCACAAAAACAATTAATCCCGACCCCAATCTTCCTATTACTTCACCAAGTCTTCCTCCTCCACCACCAAACTCAGAATTTCCCCATGGAGTTGTCTGGAATCATGACGTCCCTACTGAGCTCAACTATGCCATTTGTCCTCCTGAGCGCTTCTTTGAGTCGACAAAGTATGGTGCTGCTGAGATTTAGAAGATCGTCGACTTAACGTGATGCACCTTACAATTTATTGGCTTGGCCCAAACTTTAATTACCTTGAACTGTCGGTATGCTTCACGGGCGGCCGAGTTACAAAAAGCTAGATTGGAGGTAGAAGAGCAAAGCATTCATTTGAATAAAATGATGAAAGCGGTTAAGTCGACACTCTAAGGCAAGTACAAAATGCAGAAGCCGTAAGACACAAGCTGAAAAAGTAGGTGGAGATGGTAAAAGTGGATCTCAATAAGGCACTCTCGAATTTACGCCAATTCGAAGAAACTCAAGCCCAGGACAAGTTCATGATAGGCTCGCTCGTTAGGGAGCAAGAAGAACTCCAAGCTCAACTAAATGGCTACAAGGATGCCTTAGATGGTGTCAACTATGCCATTGAGCTTAAAGACGTGGCAATAAAGAAGTCTCGTTGAGGAGTCTTTTGAGAATGCCCTAAAGCATTCGCCTTTTGAATCTCAATGTCAATTTTAATACCACCGGCATGTACTGCATGTCTTTTGTCGATGAAGACAAAATAATACCACTCTTTCCTTCTTCTGAGATTCGTTCCGAAATCCAATTTGGAGGGGACCAAGGTAAAGATAGAGGTGAAGAGGTTCAAAATGACATTGGGGCTCCTTCCCGCTAGCCTCCAAATTCAGATATATTTGCCAATCTACATCCACATGACTCAACACTTTATTGGGGTGCTTGTTCTTCACCACACGATGATCATCTAAAGCTTATCCAACATTAGGGAGTTCAGTTGCCTTTTTGCAAACTTTTAAATTCTGCCTTGCTACTGCAGTTCTTTACTTCTGATTTTCTCCTAACCTCGAAGTTCAGATATACCTGCCCAACTTTGTTTTTACTTCCTTCCCGGGGGTACTAGAGCCCCCCCCGGTCTCGATTTCTTTGTATTTTTTCCTTGGGCGATGACCCGGTTTATTTTCCCGTAAGAAGATCATATATACAATTCAACCATTAATGGAAAAATACTTACTTTTTCGCCAACTTTGTATGCTAGTTTGAGCTTCATCCTTATTGCATTAGTTGCATTTTGAGAACTTGAGTTTGTCTTCAAAATTCTATTACATGACTTGGCCAGAGTCAAAAATTCATTACGTAAAATATGTGTTTGGGACCACCCATGAACTAAATGTCCCAGTATGGTTGACCAGAATTTAACCCATAATAAAAGGAATGAAGCATGTTTTAACTGTCTTTTTGCTTTTATCGGGTTTCAGCCGAAACACGTTTTAACCGTTCTTTCAGTTTTATCGGGTTCCGACCGGAACACGTTTTAACTGTTCCTTTCATTGAAACTGGGTTTCGTACCCTGGATTCGTTTCTCCAAATTTTTTTAGGACCAAGTTTCGTACCTTGAATCCTATCAGTCTGCGGATCTTTATTTGAAATTGCTTAATAATATTGATTGTATAACAGCATTGTCGTCCTTACAAAACTCTCTCATCTATAGGCCTAAAATAAATGCAATCTAACAAGTAACCATTTAATTGCATTCGAAATCAGCCTCAGGAAACTCATCATCATCGTTAACCGCTTTCTTCCTTTTCTCGTTCGCCTTCTTCGATCCGGACCGCTTCCACCGCGACCAGGTTGTTTGCGCTTACTCTTCTGTCCCTGGGTTTCTATCACATACTGTCGCAACTTTCCCTCTCGAACGAAGTTCTCAATAGCATCTTGGAGGTCATAACGTTGGTCCATTGTACGTCCTGGGCCGTCATGTAATGCGCAATACCAAGACTGATATGCTTCTGGTCTATTGTAGGAAGGACGAGGTCGTTCCGCTTTTTTCATTTCGCTCTGAGCCACCTCCTTCCAAACTTGCGATCGTGATACATTCAAGGGAGTGTAATGTTCATATTTTGCTCTGATATCGCTCCTTTCACCCTGGTATTTATTGTCTGGATTCCGCCCTCAAAATTCTCACTTCTGATTCCGAGTTCCTCCTTTTCCTTGAATGACTTTCCGGGCTGCTCCTTTTCCTTTAAGGGTGAACTCTTTCCCCTATCTTTTGTCACCGCATTGGCAAGTTCCACTTGTTCCAGCTCCAAGTATTTCGTCGCCCGCTCTCCAAAAGCCTCTAGGTCTTCGACGCGCTCCTTGATGAGTGATCTGGCCAACCATGATGAAGAATCTAGGCCGGCTATGAGGAGATACACATGCACACTTTCCTTTAATTCTTGCACTTACATAGCAACGTCCCTTAAGCGGTTTACGTAATTTTGGAGATTCTCACTTGGTAACTGCTTAATTTTGCTCAGGGTAAACTCAGACTTAAGCTGTGTCTTCCTCGTCACAAAATTCAGCAAAAACTTGTTTCCGATATCCTCAAAATTGTAAACTGACTTGGCCGGCAACATATGGAACCACTCCTGTGCTACTCCTCACAGGGTCGCAGCAAATAATCGGGATATGATGGGCTCCTCAAACTACCTTACATACATCCGTAACTCAAATGTATCAATGTAAGCCTGCAGATCCTAAGTTCCATCATATGTAGGCAAGTCGACCAAGTTAAAGTTCTTTGGGTATAGGGCATTTGCGATCTCATTTGAAAAAGGACTACTATTATTTTCCCCTGCTATACTTTCTTCTACATTTTTCAGGTACGCTCTTGGTTATTGGCAGTGCATCTTTATTTGATATGATAGTGTACCAAATAAGCTCAGCTTACTTGTTCGTATGAGTTCGGGCCTGATCCCGGTCAATCACATCTTTTCCAGCATTATCATTCTGTGGTCCCTCAGCGTTGACTTGAACAGAAACTGAAGGAGTATTTCCGGTGAGATCATCCCAGTCTCTGTTTTTGGTTGAGTTCTCAATTTTCTCAATTCGTTTGAGGTGCTCCTCGAGCAATATCATTCTTTGGCTATCCGTCTGTCGAGTATCTTCTGTATCAGTTTGAGTAGAAGACGCGTCATTAACTCAGCTAGGCGCCTCTTCATCATGGGTCACGGTCGTACTCCAGTAACCCCTGGTATTGACTTGACCAAGGTTCTTTCCCGGCTAGGGCTGGCCTCATTCTGATTCTCGCCA
This sequence comes from Acacia acuminata, assembly GCA_019022655.1. NCBI lineage: Eukaryota > Viridiplantae > Streptophyta > Magnoliopsida > Fabales > Fabaceae > Acacia > Acacia acuminata. Next base: position 1,144,563 of record JAFJYI010000248.1, read on the forward strand.
GGAACAAGACTTTCGATCTGTCTGAGCCATTCCTCCAGTAACCTTTCTCCCGCGCGCGCAGCGCATTACGATGGTTCATATCCTCTTGTATAAGTTGGACATCCTCTTGTCTCTGAAGTCGGCTTTGGTGCTCCATTTCCTCCATCCGCTTGAATAATGAACCCGCTGTATTTTGTAACAGTCGAATTCGAGTTTTCGATCTGAAATTGCGGAGGAGGGTCTTGTTGTTGAACTGGTGGTTGAACCTACTGGATAACCTGGTTTTGAGGGGTTGGAGAAGTTGCGATATCAGTGTCTCCGCCTCTGCCTCCACCGTAACATGATTATAACTCGGAATGAGCAAATCCTCATGTTGAATCGTCTGCTCCTGATGCTACTGCGGTTGTCCCTCTGGCAACTGGTCCTACCGAGGTATCTAGCTACGAATTCTTGTGTTTGCAGCCATTTTCAGTAGTTTGGGAATCAAAGTTTATCTCTCCCCACGGTCGGTGCCAATGTTCTATTTGTAGAACACAGATGTCTAACCTCAATGGGTTAGTAAATGATTTATATGGGATCTGTTATACTCTCCAAGGTATGTAAGTGCTTATCCCGAAGAAAAGATGATTATTCTAGGATGTCTATGAGGAAGACACCAAAGAATATCAGATGATCACTGTGCTACACAAATATGGCGTTTTGCCAAAGAGGGGTAGGGTGTGTGCAGTGAAGACGAATTATAGAATAGATGAATAGAGAGTGTGCACCTGTGAGGTTAATCTTCTGTTTATAAGGATTACCTCTAGGGTTTTGGTCCTCGGGTTGTGCGCACCTCCAGGCCATCGTGCTTGCTCCACTAATTGTGCATGTCTACTCCACTACCTGTACTATCCATAATTATAGCCGAGATTACACGGTGATTAGCGTTTTACCTTATTATGGTGAGATTCTGTCATAAAGTGTCCCTGTTGGGCCGCATAACACTGGGCCCAATATTTTGGTCCATAACAATCGCAATGCACCGAAGATATATATTTTTTGCACATAAAAATTTCAATTTATAAACGATCAATAATCCAAATTTCAAATAAAAGATCAGATAAAAAAATTATCAAATAAATTAGATAATGATAAAACAGATTGCGGCGTATCGTATGTATGTATCTTATATGTATCTGTTTCGATTACGTAAAAACCACCTCAAATTTGGATATAAAAGAATGGGATCCTCCTCAACTCTCCCAATAGTCCAGAGCAAGGTTTTGATCTAAAATTTTTCTAAAATTTAATTATAATTAAATTTTTAAATATTTAATATTAGTAATATCAATTTTTAAGCATATATTGCTATTCCGTGAAACACAGGGTAATTAACTCTAATTTTTTTATCTTTGTTTAAAAGTTGAAATTCTCAAAATATATCTTATATTTAAAATAGAAGTAGTAGTTAGTTAAACCAAAATTCTATAAATATGGTAGTTGTAATATCCTAAATTTCAGGCATGGAGACTTGATAATAAGCCTAAGTTAGGCGACTACTAAGCCCGATTCAAGAAGTGTGACTTTTCCGGATAGATAAAGATCCTCTGCATTTTTTAGGAAAATAGGAAGAGAAGGAGACACTGGAGAGTCAAATGTCAAAAAAGCAAGAGTTAGTGTATTGATTACATTGGGACTCGTGTTACTTCGGGGTAAAAGAGGAAAAGCAAGGGAAAAATAGTCAATTCCTTGTCCTTTTTAACATTGAATTTCGTCCACCATGAGAGAGAAGAGAAAACTAGATGATTTTAGTCATATTTAAGCCCAAACTCAAAATGCGGGTCCCACAAGTGAGTAGTCGATAGAAAAGGCACCGATAAGGACCAGTTAGGGGTTTCCTTTGGATTGAAGGGATAAGTGTGGGGCCATTTTGAAAATTTAAGAAGGCGCCACATATGAATGTCCATTCAGGGGAAAGGATCTGGAAAAGTTGAAGAAAAGTTCAAAGGGAAACACCATGTTGACCAGCGGGACCCATGTGGACCAGCAGGAGGAGATTGGACCAGATAAAGTGAAAAGTTAGGGGTAAAGTTGGAAGGCAGATTTGCTGGGCCCAAAGTAGCACCACCCAGCCCCCAATAATCATGAAAAACATGCTTGAAGAAAAAGAAAGAGAACAATTAGTGCAAAAGTCAAGGTGCGGGACCCACTTGGCGGAAAAATGGGAATTAATCAGATAAATTAGGAAAAATAAAATAAAATCATAGAATCTAATTTGCGGGGTCCAGAAGGTGCCACCTAGCCCTAGGAAGTGTCTAGAGAGCTTGGGGAAAAATAAAAGAATAATAAAGAAGTTTCGGGCCAAATTGGTAGTTTTCGTAAATTCCGGGCCAAAGTAGTTAATTTTCTCCAAATGAAAAGTAAAAATCTACATATTTTGAAGGGGACACGCCACTTGGTAGACCTAGAACCCTCTGGAATTTTTCTTGGAGAAAAAGTAAAGCCAATCGAGTCCATTAGGACGGGATGTGTGCCCTTTCGGTTGGTCAAAAAGTGTTTTGGGTCAAAATAAGTAATTTTCACCACTTGAAAAGTAAAAATCTGCCAAACTTGGATAAGAATGTGCCACATGTACCCCTTCTGGAATTCTCTGGAGATTCTTGGGAATTAAGTCAAAAATTCAGATGAAATTCATTAATTCGGACAGAATTTACACCGGTTATTTCAAACCGCTTGAATTCTTTTAATTATTTAAAAGGGCAAAAGCTCTCTCTCTCCTAAACCATGAGGAGCATGAAATTGCAAAGGGAAGAGAGAAGGTTTCAGCCAAGTTTCCAAAGCCAAAGCAAGGTCCAAGCTCCAAGGATCATCCATCAAACTTCCGATTCAGGTAAACACTGAAAACTCGAACCTTTGCAACTTGAACTTGTGATTTTCGTGCAAGGGGTTTGGGTATGGTGTTGCAATCTGATTTTTGGATTTTTTTTTTTATAGTCTCAAAGTGTTCTAAACATGATTTTCTATGGGGTTAACCTATGGTTTAATTTTCCAAACTCAAAAACACTGAAAAACCCCTAAGAACAAGCTTATTGTTGATTCTGGAAATTCTGGCAGCGGACCTTCAACTGGGTTCTAAAAATAGAAAGTGAACTTGAAATAATCTGAAATTTTACAGGTAGAAATTAAACTTCCTGAGATTCACTATGATGTATAATGTTGCATCATTTGGAGTTTTCTACTAAGACATAAAAAATTTTAAAGTTAGCTCAGAAGCATCAGGCCAAATCTGGACCAGAGGGTAGAAAAATAGCTACATGTCAAAATACATGTCCTTTTGGTTTATGGAAATATTTTTCCAACAAAATGGACATTTTAATGGTTCAAATGGAACTAGTTTCATGTAAAAATTATTTTTTTAGAATTTATTAAAAATCCTGGAATTTGGGTCAGATTCTGTGTGGGCTCGGTTTTGAAGGAAATTGCAAGGGTATTTTTGGAAAATACTCAAATAAATTCTTTTGGTATTATTTAGGGTCAAACAATGTGTTGGAGAGCTAGTGGACCCCTTAAAATCATAAGACGGTATATTTATCTCCAGGTAGTAACAACTTTACTCCCACACTTTTATGTGTTTGTTGTATGTTTTGCTTGCCATATCTATTTTTGTATATGTGTTGCCAAATATGCATATAGAACATGTTTGTGATGTGTCCCTAGCGCTGAGGGTGCCTGCCGGGCATCTGCTTATGTGGAAACTCAACAGAAACAGGTGATGCCTGCTGGGGTCTGCCTGCGTGGCGACTCAACAGAAACAGGCTTGTGATTTCAGTAATTCCGAGGCTTGCCTTGGTAAGGCGGCTCAATGGTGTGAAGACGTGTTATGGTATATGTTTCTGTTTGCATATTGTGGTGTATTTGGCATACTTATCTATGTTCATATATATACATGGTTGCATGCATACATGTCACACATTTAGTGCATGAGTATTGATGGTTATTCTGGGGGTCATTGTTGAACTCCAGAAGCTTCTGGTGACACATGGGGTCGTGCCGGAAGTTTGAAGTACCTTTTTGGAGAGGTAGGGTATATCAGTGTTGATTGAAGAATAGGGAATGCCCTATTATACTTTGTATTTATTATAGGATGACTGTACATATATATTTGGTATTTTATTTTGGATAATGTACCCTTACCTTCGGGGATTTTTATTTTCTCGTTTATTTTACTTTTACCAAGACGGTAGATTGTCTAAACCGGTTAAATGCTCTATTGCGCTTACTCGATACACGTTAAATGGACCTAATAATGAAGGAAAGTTAACTAAGTAAATGAATCCCTCTAACCCGCCACCCGAAAGGGCAAGGCCGATGGGGGTGTAATAGTAGTCATTGACATAAAAAAATTAATAAGCTATAGGGTCAATAATAATAAAATTTTGTTGACATTATCTTGTAGCCAACAATAATATTTTTTATAATAACAAAAATGACTTGAACTAAATTAAAACTATGTAGTAAGCATAAAATTTTCAAAATAAGTTGCATTTTATAATTTAGGAATCATATAACCTTTCATAATTTTTACCTTGTGTGTGTATATCAATAACACATCAAATGCTTTAGATAAGAACATGTGCAAGTTGTACAGGTTTATCAATTCACTGAATTGTATATTTTGTTGCTAGTAAATTTTAATGGAATGGCTCATTAAAAAATGCAATGAAGAAATAAGATGGTTGATCAAATGAGGGGGCAATGCACATAAGATGTGGATCTATACAAATTATTATTAATAATAATTATTGAAGATAAATAGGTAGCTCTAAAGAAAAATAGTTATTTTTAATTAAAGTCTAGGTCTGCTTGTAATATTTTGTATTTCATTACATTTATTTATAATGTTGATTTCTCATTAAAGTTTAGGTCTGCTTGTTTTTCTTTTTCTCGCAATCGATTGCTTTGGAATTGAGGTAACAAACTACAACCTTGAATAAGCTAGGAGAGAAGCTGAACCGGCAAGAGTAGATGATGAATCACCAAGCGGAGATGATGAAGCAGATGCAAGATCTACACCAATCCCTATTGAAGGACGGGGTATGGGTTCGGCACCTGATGATGATAATGACCATACTGCTGCTGTTTTGACCTTTTTTTAGTCCATTTTGTTAGCAACATTATTATTTATATTTCGTTTTCTCTATATAAACTCTTATGATTGCTATATATTTTTATCATATACATTTTTTTAAATTTTGTAATTTTTGTATTTTTATTTTATTTTATTGAGTTTTACAATGGAACAAAGTAATTCCGTTGCAAAATTCTTCATTTGCGACGGAATCTTGTCCGTCGCAAATTTTCAATTTTGCGACGGAATTTAATTCCATCGCAAAATTGATTTTTTGCGATGATATTTCTTGCGTCCGTCACAAAGTGTTTTTGCGACAGAATTTTCCTCTTTTGCAACAGATTTTGTCCGTCACAAATCCTAACTTTTCTTGTAGTGAGTCAAACTAATTAGATTGAAGAAAAAAAAAATTCTAAAGTAATTTAATTAGCTTTCTTAATCTCTCCAAAAAATCAACTAATTAGATTGCTCTTGTTAGTGTGACGCACCCACTCAACAGCCACATTGTTGGACCTGACATTTTTATGACGTGAACACTTGTGATGTGGGCTCTAAGTCCCAGTCATAAACCTAGTCAGCCACCACATCATATGACACATTGCCTCCTAAGTCCCATTCATTAGCTACAATACCCGACACGCAGTCTTATAGTCCAAGTCATTAGACTGGTCAGCAGCCAAATAACCTTCCACATCATCCCTTAGTCCTAATCGTCATCCCAGTCAGCAAGCGATTCACATGCCATGTTGTCCCTTAGTCCCAATCGCCCACCCATCACTTGGCACGTCATCTCTTGAGTAGCGATCTTGCTTCGGCATAAACCCTTACATACATGTAGAACGAGACACAGGTAGAGATTGTAGAGGTTTGTTCGTCCAGTTCTAAAAGCTTCCTTGGCTTCCAACATTTAATAATCGTTGTCTTTATCAATAAAATGAAATATGAGTCGTTATAACAGCAACTTCGGCGACTCGACTTCTTACCGTGACCAGAGAAGGTAAATGTTGTCAATCCCTTTTAATGGTTTTCTGAATCTTCAACTGAACATCCCTCACCCACATTTATTGACCTTCTTAGTCGATACTTATGGAGGTTTAGAGTAGTGATTAATTATCTTTATACGTAATATATATTGTAAACAAATGGGGGGAGAAAATATTTTTTTTTTTTGTCATATTTACAATTTAAACTTTTTTCATATTTCTGAAGGATATGCTTCATTGTTATAGAATAAGTGACCCCTAAGAACTATTTATTGTATTTCATTGTTTTTCTAATTCTACAAGCATAATTATCTTTAGTAATAATTAACGTAATAGGGAAACTTACTTTTCTTGTTAAAATCTTGGAGTTTTGTAGACTGGCCCCATGATCAAAAGCTTTGCCAGTGCGAAAATCTATGTAACCAATAGATTTGAGGGTGGCTGCAGAAAAGGTATGAGAGCGAAGACTATCATCATCTGAAGTAGGACCTTCTTGCCAAACATGATTCACCATCTTTGAATTCCGAGGAAGCTGAAACCTTGAATATAATATCATTGTGCTATCCTTGAAACTCACAGAAACTCCAAGAACCTCAAAGTTCAAGCTCCCTTCCTCCAACATCGTACCATATGAGGTTATGGGAGAGGTGTAAGACGCCATAGTTCCATTAGATTTCTGAAAAGCAACAAATGCCTTAGAGCCCACCATGCCCGTGGATGTTGGGTTAATAGCCCAAGTGATCCAACTTTTATACTTAGATTTGTTCTTCCAGAAAATGACATCGATCGAGTTTGAAGAGGAGTGGTAGGTCTGGTGAAGAGAAGAATCAAGAACAGGCAGGTCATTACAGGCTAAAAATTTTGTAGTATTGGGAACTGGCATGATTCACAAGCTTGTGGTTGGGGTTGTGAGGTTACGGGGACCTTGAAGATGATGATAAGCATAGAGTAGAGGGTCAAAAAAAGGGAAAGCTTGTAAAGCGAACCATGAAAAGAGAGATCAATAGAGAAGAGGTAATGGGAAGAAGTAGGGTTTTAGGAGAAGGAGGGTTTTAGAAATGATCTCTCATTCATGGCTAGCTAGGAATTTATAGGGAGTGATTTTCCCAATAACTCATACAAAAGGATAATATTTCATAAATATTAAATTTAGATCTTAAAGTGTAATAAGTTTTCATTATTTTTATTGTTTGTTATTTTCATTGATTACTTTTCCAAATATTTAAATGAAGACTCATACAAAGCTTAAGCATAGCGTTTTTAATATATATATATATATATATATATATATTTATATATTCAATTCATATCTTTTTATGAAGGTTGACACTCAATTGAGAATTTCGTCATTGTAATAGTTGTCTGTATTTTTTTTTATATCGTATTTTTATTTAGTTGTCTATATGCATTTAATTTAATATTTGTAGCTTACTTTTTTTTAACAATAATTGAGTTTATTGATTTTTTAATAAAATATTTTTTGTAAACCGAGTCTCCAACCATTACTAAAATTATCTCTCTTGACTTACAGGTGATCTACCCTTTTATTTTATTTTTATTAATATCATTTAAAAACTTTTTTTTTTTTTGAAAAGTACAGGCAAGCCAAGGCTTGAGAAAGAGAAAGGGACAAGACTATGAAAGCCTAGCCCTAAATACAAAAGGGAAACCAAAAACTAAGGATGACAGACCAATAGGTCCTGTAAATACATTTGGAGACATCCAGTAGGCACAGTTGGAATTGAAACCTCATCCGCTTGAGATTGATTGCCATAACCATACTTGGCCATAAAGTCAGCACAGGAAATGTTCTCTCTCGGAGTGTAGTAGATCTCAACGCTCCAATCTTGGAAGATTAGGTCCCGAGTCTCTCTGATAATATCTTTCGAGAAGATTATCAAGACAAAGAATCTCTCATGAGAATGTTGACCTCAAGGAGTCGGAGTAGAGGTGGACTTTCTGGAAACGTGCATGAAGGAACCAAGAAGATTAATTTCCGTCGGCTGCAAAAAAACTCATTTTAGCATCAATACTTTTAAGAATATTTAAACCCATTTTAGGAATTTAAATAGATTTTTGTCATACTTAAAATTTAATAGTTTTAAATATGTGAAGAATATGCATCATTGTTATAGATCAAGTGACCCTACAAACTATAAAATCTGTTTACCGTCTTTAATATTTTTAATAACTTTATAAATTGCGGCACCTTATTAGCAATATTTTGACACTTATGAATCACTAAACACTCACTTTCGTTAACAACTTTTCTAAAAATCTGGGTGTATAATCCTTTATATGGAATGAACTTAAATTTGGAAATCCAACACTAACTATTATCATTAGGGAGCACATCCATTCTACTAAACCATGCCTCAACATAACTATCATCTTTGTGTTTATCAAAAAAATAATAATAACTATCATCTTTGTCATCCAGCTATTTATCTTAATTTTGAGCAGCTCCCAACTTTAAGAACTCAAAGGTTTAAATTTCTAGCTTTTATTTTCAATTCTTTAGAAACGTGGGTATATAATGTTCATCAAAATAATAAACTTACCTTAGCAGACCTCAAATAAGGCTGATAAATATCTTCTCAAATTTTTAGGGTGTTACACAAATATAAAGTAATTACTATAGGTTCATACATTTTATATTTGGCATCATGGTCTCATTTAAAATACCTTAGGTAAGTAATATATATTTTATTTTATTTCAAGGAACCCAACTAAAAATTGAGGGTGAGGGTAAAGAAACACACGAGAAAGATTACAATAGGATGAGATCGAATAACCCTTTGTTAACATGTTGATCAAACGTACATTTTAGTCCATATATAGACACACAACATATATATATATATATATAACATACTCTTGTAATACTTTTATATATTCACGTGGCCTGAGAGTTTCAATTTTTGTAGATCAACTAGCTTAATCCTAGAGCACAAATCGAATTAAAAAAATAAAAATAATAAATTCTGAATTATAATCCCTTGAGAACCATTGCTATTTTATGTCCGAGAGAATCCTCATCCTCCCCCTCCTTCTCGTTAACCAATATCTTTTGTTATTTGGCCAATGCGTTGACTCTTCACTCTTTTATTAAGAGGATATACTCTAATAATGTTTTAGGCTAAATATATCCGCATGCTCAATTTGTTGTAGTAATTTAACAAAATATGATCAATTTTGGCGTTGATGAAGGCAAACAATATTTAGAAAAAGTGTACATATAATTGATGATGATATATATGACTTGAGAACATAAAAACATCTACAAGCATAATAATATTTCCAACCGGTGTAATCTTAAAAATGCGTTGCACAATACTATGTATACAATTATAATCGAAGGGTTATGTCCTAGCTAGTAATATACGGTTCAAACGATCTCTTGGTGTGAAATTTTGTCATTAGTAAAAGTCTCCTTCAAATTCATCGTCTTCTTGATCCTTCATTTGCAGACCATAAACCAAGTAATGACTTCTAATATGAGAGCCACATAGCCCAATGAAACAATGACGCCAAAATAAGCATTCTTCCACGTATGGGAGGAGTTTGGAACGGAGAAGCCTCTGAACATGTTGAAGACAAAGAGGGCGATGACTCCATAGCCAAGGACGTAGTGGAAGATGTTCCAAAAGATTCTGGCCTTGTGATGTTTGTTAGGTCTGAGGAATATAGCAACCAAGACTTGGATAGATGCAGAGACAAACACAACGATTCCAATGGAGGCATGAGCAAAACCAGAAGGAGACAGAGATGGCAGAGACACGTTTGACAAGAAGATGCCGAGAGCGAAGCCATCAGTGTCGATGATATAAGCAAGGGTTTGACATGCTCTGTGTAAATGAAACCATGTTGATCCAATGGCTTTGAATGTCTTTAGATAACATCCCATCAGTGCTCCTGTTGGCATAAGAATCCCGCAACCTATTTGTTAGAATATTAGGAAATAAATTAGCTTTATTAGGATCCCTTGACTATTGCCTTGATTATAGGATCCTGATTTCAACTTTATTAGTTTTGATTAGCCTTTATTGTAATCCCTGATTTACCTCCTCTTTTCTCTCTTGCTTAGCCTATATATAGATTGTAACCTTCTTCATCCAATATAACAATATACAGAGTGTGATGATCTCTCTGATTTATAACATGGTATCAAAGCGAGATTAATTCTTGAAGCAAATTAACAGTTCTGCGTTGGTTTTTCGGTGCTGGTGACTCGCTCGCTGCTATGTTCAGAATTTCAGAGAGGCAGTGAGTTACACAACGCCGGGAGACACCCACTTTCATCATTGTTTTCTGTTGAATCAGCCGCGAGTTCTCTCTCCCTCACACCACAGCCCCATTCCTGTTTCTTGCTCTGGTCGCTAGAGTCGACCACCACCCGCGGAAGAGGCGAACCTGTAATACCCAAAATTTCTTTTTATCTTAGATACAATATTTTGATAGAAAAAGCCTATTTAAAATAGGTGAATATGTGGTCTCAAATTTTGAGATGTGTTTATTCTATTTTCTAGGGATTAGAATAACCAATGATTTAATAAATTTTGTTAGGCATCATAAAATACCATAAAATATAATAAATACCATATTAAGCTATGGTTTATATAGAATTTAAAAGAGCAAGGAAGTGTTATGAAAATACCTAAATAAATTTAGAGAAATCAATGGCAATTAATTACCAACTAAACATTCACTAAATTAAATAAATTGTGCAAGTCTTCATAATTAAAGGACCATAAACACCAATTTTCATAATTTGTTAAGAGACTAAATTTTCTAATACCCTATAATTAATATTTAGTTCATATTTATTTCATAGAAGGCCATAAAGAATTATCAAAACACTTGAACAATTAAGGGGCAATTGCTAATAATTAATGAGCAATTAAAATTACACTAATGGAATATTTAGGTAATTCTTTAACAATTAATATTAATAGCCATTAATTAGAGGTGTATTAGGCTAATTAAAAGTCAAGAACCAATAAGGGATTAGGATTGGCACTAATGAATTGTTAACAATCGTAAATCACTCCATGAACCAATAATGCAACAATCAAAAGATAATTAAGCTTTTGATTAAGGTGTTAATCAAATGTTAATCAAGCTTTGAAAAGTCAACAATTTCAACTATGATCTAAGGGCCAAGATTTAACCTCATAAAGCTTATCTAAAGGCTCTAATTAGTTATGATAAAGCTTAATCCTTGTGACCTAAGCTTAACCAATGAGAGAGAGAGAGAAATTAATTAAAGCAAATTTGATAATGGTTTGAAATCCAGTAAATATCTGATGTACACAGTAAAAACTCAAAAGAACAAATAAAGTGAGAATTTATACAAATTTAGAAAGTTGTGAAGAAGTAGGAACCGGAGAAAATATAAGGACTTATCTTGAACCCACATAATTTAACCTCGAAAGTAAGCCTAGTAAAGGCTATTTTTGCAAACGTTGAAGAATAAGCTTAGTATAACCAGGGGAATCTCATTAGACCATAAACGGATATCTAACTACTAATCAAAAAGCATACTCGAGAATTTAAGAGTATTGGTAATTGATCAAGCAACCAAAAATAGATTTCATTAAAGTAAATTAATTCTCAAAAAGCAAAACTTAGAGATTAAGTTAGGGTCTTCTAATCACATGGATGGATGAGATTAAAACTTCTTTACTAAGTTTAGATCCAAGGGTTAAGAATGAATAAAAGTTGTTAGGTAGTTAACCTCAAAATTTGCTATAAATAGGGAGGTAGTGCATTCATAAATCCTCACCAATTCACAAAGCAACAACATCTGAAATATAGAGAGAAAGTGAGAGTGAGAGTCTTGGAGAAGAAGGAGCAAAATTTCTTGGTAAGTTCTCTAGCTCTAGCTTTAAGTTCTTTAAGTTCTAGTTCTTAAATTCTTAGATAGAAGTAGCTTAGATCTTAAATATGCTAGGATAATTTTATTTACATGTTTTATGGTCAAAATTGGATTTATTTCAAAAAATTGATGAAGAAGAAGTTATGGCAAAATTTCTGGAAGAAAATCATCAAAGTAACGAAGTTCGTGAAATTTCATCGGTTTCGGAATTTCTGGAGTCAGTGATGAAAACGCCAGGATTTCATATTGAAAATAGGGTCACAAAATTCTGAGAAAATTCATGGTTAAGATAGACATATATTGATTTTTAAATATGCCAAGAACATGTCCAAATGATTTCTGTACAGGGAGATAAAAATCCTCAAATTTAGGCTACGAATTTCTGGAAAAATTCTGGGCAGAGGTTCAAAACTTAAAACCTGGGAGTGATTCGTATAATCTGGGCAAAGGTGATTATTTTTACTTGAAAATATACATCCTAAGGATTCCAAGGAATTTTACGTATACTCGTTTCAATTTTTCTAGAATTAATTATGATTTTTTAAAGTTAGACGAAATGCTGCCCAGATTTGTACCAGCGTTGTTCTACGAATTTTGAAGGAATAAAGTGAAAAATAAATGTTGCAAGGGCAAAATAGTCATTTGTGACTAAGATATATATTAGGATATGTTTTGGGAATTAATAAATGCGATATTACCCTCATAGGATATCTGTGAACACATTTTCGACCGAGGAAACGTACCGTATTCATCAACGAAGGTACGTTCGCGTACTGTAACACTAGCTCTGATGCTTATTGTATGATTATATATGATTGTTGTGTTCATCGACTAAGACTTACATACGTGGTTATGTCACATACGAGGTTATGTTCTAACCATTGCTGTAGCATACGTGGTTATGTTACATACGTTATTATCTTACATATGTGGTTATGTATTTCTAATCATACATCCGTTATGGGCTTTTGTATTGATTATTGTTGTAATGTCATGAATATCTGTCATACATAACTGTTACATAAGCATGAGGTTAACCGTTACCTGGGGTCCGATGGGTATTGGACCTCAGCTCTTACCATAGCTTCAGGTCCGGGAATCAAGGACTGAAGACAGGAGTAAGCAGAGTAGACAGCACACGTACAGACCCGCCTGTAGATCCTATTTCTAGACTTGTACCGTGATGACATCACTCAGATAAATGTACTGTACATTATGAACATATGGATACGCCACAGTTAATGATATATCAGTTACTCACTCTCTAACTTTCTTCAATGCTCTACTCTGATGAAAAAAAAAATTATTCCGCTTTCGAAAAATGGGATGTTACAGAACCAAATCGCGCCTCTACCGACGGCCAGAAGAATCACCGCGGCGAGAACCAGGGCAAAGCAGCGCCAGAAGACCGCTGCATCTACACCTTCTCCTCCTTGCTCCGCCATCCCTTCCTCGCCATTATTTTAGATCGTAGGAGAAGGAGAAAAGAGAAGGAGAAGGTGAAGAAGAAGAAGGATCCAGTGAAGAAGAAGAAGGTATGTCCGGTGAAGAAGAAGAAGGATCGGGTGACGAAGAAGAAGAAGAGAAGGTACCGAGAGACCGAGACGCATGAGGAAGAAGTGGATCTGACCTAAATCATTATTGTTATTAAAAAAACAAAAAAAAACAGAGTACAAGCCCAGACAAAATAAATGGGTCTCTGAGACTAAAAAAGGGGTATAAGTCTAAGGATTTTGAAGACTCAAGCAGTTATGGGAACTTCATCTTCGATCTTGTCGCGGCTTCTGCCCGTCCGTCAATCTTGTCGCAGCCAGTAATTCTCAATGTTGTCAAGTTCTGCTACTCAATATAGGACCTCTGAGACTCCGAAAAATGAGTACAAGCCCAAACAAAATATGGGACCTCTGAGACTCAAAAAGGAGTACAAGCCCAAACAAAATCTGGGACCTTTAAGACTTGAAGAAGAGTACAAGCCCAGACAAAAATAAATGGGCCACTGAGACTCAAGAAGTACAAGCCTAAAGATTTTGAAGATTGAAGCAGGCAGAACGAAGTTTGAAGGATTTCGAGGCAAGCTGGGAATGAGGATTTCGAGGCAAGCTGGGAATGATCAACATATTCTCTCCAGCTTGAGGGGGAGTGTTAGAATATTAGGAAATAAATTAGCTTTATTAGGATCCCTTGACTATTGCCTTGATTATAGGATCCTGATTTCAACTTTATTAGTTTTGATTAGCCTTTATTGTAATCCTTGATTTACCTCCTCTTTTCTTTCTTGCTTAGCCTATATATAGATTGTAACCTTCTTCATCCAATATAACAATATACAGAGTGTGATGATCTCTCTGATTTATAACACTATTCCATTCAATATTCCATGGACCTGCATACCGAATAGAAAATCCAATCCCACAGTTATTAATTAAAAGTTAATGAATTTAAGATATTCTAAAAACATTGATGATTTTAGCTAATGATTTGAAGATGTTCAAATAATAGTTTAAACACATGTGGAGGAAAAAAGATTCTTTTGCTGTCATAGTTACCATTGAAACGTTTTCATGCCTCATTGCTCTAGATTGAGTGACCCAAAGAACCATTTAAAGAGTGATATAACGAAAGTACAGAGTTTCTATCGATTTCAACCGCCAATGCTAAACTATGAGGTGGCAAAATCCAGAAATAACAAATTATATTAGACAATTTTATAATTGATTCTCACCAATGTTTGCGTTACTCAAGACGACATTCTCGCTTCCACTTCGTCCATCACTGCTCGCGCAGGTCCTTCCCTCTAAGGCGGAACGCTCCCCTAAGTTCACCAAATAAATTATCGGGGAAGATGATAGAAAAATATCATCTAGACTTTAAAATTCTGTGGACAACAATAGTGATCAGATTAACAAGAATAACAAAACAATTGACAACTCATTCTATTGGAAAATCACCTATTTGAGATTTTGAAATTCAATGGTATTTTCTTGGTGTTTTTTCTAAATTATCTTTAGTTTCGGGTATGCTACCAATTTCAAGACCAATTGAGGGATTGCTCATTGTTTTAGAGAAATACAGATAAACACCATTGTTGAAAATACTATCACAAGCTCTCTTCTTGTTGAAATTAAATAGTCGTTAAAACGTGTGTCCGTATTTATAAATTCACTTATCAATACATGTAAATTATTCTATTAGAAGCTCTTATAATATGATTGTTAGATATATAGGCGATCTTATCATGCTGAACAACTAAATAGCATAAGATCAATGCGGAAAAATGAAGTAGAGATCACAAATACCTCCCGCCATTGATTTGTCTCCAGAAGCAAGTAGGGACAAACTCCAAGTCTCCATACAGGAACGAATCCAAGCCAGCAAGCGCAGAACGAACTCCGAGTCTTTGTCCTTCTAATCCTTCTCCCGAATCTCGCAGATGGTGTGCTTTCCTCAAGGTCGAGCGGGTTGGGGGACCGATGTAATTACACCGTGCGTCTCCCCTCCGGCCATCACGAGCTAAAAAAGGAAACGCATTCAATACGCACTTATTGCGTATTAATTGGGCCGTTACATAAAGTATTAATGGACGGTTACAAAACCAGCAATAATGTGGGCCATAAATAGAAATAACGGAATATTGATTACTAAATTAAATATTCCAACATTCTCCCACTTGGCCCACATACTTCAAGTATATACCTTTGAAAAACAAAATGCATGGATCATAGCGATAGGTCCTCTTAAAGTGAGTAATATCTTCCATGTATCACAGTGCATCGTGTTTCCCAAGCCCAAGTAACTTAATGAATAAACCCTACGTTTATTCTTGGTCCAAACTCAATGATGTTCCTCAAATTAAACAAATAAATGTGTACACAAACTGAAATGAGAAAAACATCACAAATGGGGTTCCATAAAATAACAACGTTCTTACAACGAAAGAAAATCATTCAAAATGAAATTCAAAGAAAGGCACTAATTCCCATTCTTTCCACATGATCCATAAACTTCATCGGAGGCATGCCTTTAGTTAAAGGATCGCAATCATCAATTCAGTCTTGATGTGTTCGATGACCATTGTTTCATTCTTAACACGTTCTCTTATGGCTAGATACTTGATGTCGATATGTTTGCTTCGACTACCACTTTTGTTGTTCTTAGCCATAAAGACAAGAATAATTGTCACAATATATCTTTAATGGCCTAGAAATTGAATCCATGATTCTAAGCCCGAAATGAAACCCTTCATCCATACACCATGTGAGGTAGCCTCAAAACATGACACGAACTCGCTTCCATCGTAGAAGTAGCAATCAAAGGCGCTTCTTGCTACTCCATGACACAGCTCCACCGACTAGCATAAAAATGTATCCAGAAGTGGATTTCCTTGAGTCAATGCAGCTAGCATAGTCTGAGTCGGAATAACCAATCACTTCTAGATTGTCAGTCCGTTTGTACTTAAGCACGTAATCCTTAGTCCCTTGAAGGTATCTCAACACCTTCTTCACGGCTTTCCAGTGGTCCATACCGGATTACTCGATATCTCCCTAACATTCCAACAAGCAAATGCAATATCGTGTCCAGTGCACTGAGCATACATAAGGCTTCCTACAATTTTGAAGCATAAGGGATGTTTTTCATTTGTTCTCTCTCAAAATCATTCTTTGGACACTGATTCAGATTGAACTGTCACCTTTCACAATGGGAGCTGCGCTTTGTGAACAATGCCTCATCCGAAATCTTTCTAAAACTTTGTTGATATAGGTCTCTTGAGACAAACCTAGAACACCTCTACGTCTGTCTCTTTGTATCTTAATGCCAATGACATAAGATGCATCTCCCATATCCTTCATATCAAAGCTTTTAGAGAGGAATTGTTTTACTTCATAAAATAAGCCATTGTCATTGGTTGCAAGCAAAATATCATCCACATATAGAATTAGAAAACAAATCTTACTCCCTTTGACCTTCGGGTATATACATCCATCCATAACGTTCTCCACAAAACCAAAAGAAGAGATAACGTCATGAAATTTTAAATACCATTGCCGGAAGCTTGTTTCAATCCATATATGAATTTTCGAGCTTGCATACCAAATGCTCACCATCACTAGAGGAAAATCCTTCAGGTTGTTTCATGTAAACCTCTTCCTCTAGTTCTCCATTGAGAAAAGCCGTTTTCACATCCATTTGTTGCAACTCCAAATCAAATGTGCAACTAATGCTGGAATGATGCGAAGAGAATCTTTCTTAGATACAGGAGAAAATGTCTCCTTGTAATCGATTCCTTCTCTCTGAGTGAATCCTTTGGCTATGAGTCTTGCTTTATGTCTGTCAAGGTTGCCTAATGAATCTCTCTTTGTTTTGAAGACCCATTTACATCCAATGGCCTTCGCACCATCAGGCAACTCAACAAGATCCCAGACTCTATTGGATGCCATAGAATTCATCTCATCCTTCATAGCATCATACCATGATACTGAATCTCTACAGTTCATGGCTTGTGAAAACGTTGCAGGATCATTTTCAGCTCCTACATTATAGTCAGATTCTTGCAAATACACAACGTATTCACTAGGTATCGTTGGTCTTCTTGGTCTAGTAGATCTCCTCAATGTTGTTTCATTATCTTCTTGAGGAACTTGATGTTCAACTGGTTGTTCAACAATTTCTTGTTGTTCCTCATCAACAACTTGATCTACTGGATCAATATCAGCCGGTTGTGGATCTTGTATGACTGGTTGTACAACACTCGATTGAGCTGAAGGAGCATTGTCAACAACCAATCTAAGACCTGAAGTAGAAGGTTGGCAATCTAAATGATCTTCTTCAGAAACTAGGTTTCTGAATTGATCGCTCCCACTAATCAAATCATTCTCAAGAAATTTAGCATTCCTTGATTCCACAAACCTAGTGGTATGAGATGGACAGTAAAACCTGTACCCCTTAGACCTCTCGGCATATCCAATGAAATATCCACTAATGGTCCTTGGGTCCAGCTTCTTTTCTTGTGGGTTATAAATTCTGACTTCAGACGGGCATCCCCAAACGTGTACATGTCGCAAACTCGGTTTCCAACCCTTGAATAACTGAAATGGCATCTTTGAGACAGCCTTGGTTGGAACCCGGTTTAATATGTACACAGCCGTCTTAAGTGCATCAACCCACAAGGACTTAGGTAGCTTAGAGCTACTAAGCATACTTCTCACCATGTCCAATAATGTTCGGTTTCTTCTTTTCGCTACGCCATTCGTGCGGAGAACCAGGCATGGTGTATTAGGCAACAATCCCATGTTCTTGAAGAAACTTCGCAAATGGACCAGGTGCTTGTCCATCTTCGGTGTATCTACCATAATATTCACCACCTCTATCCGATCTCACGATCTTGATTTGTTTACCACATTGTTTCTCTACCTCAGATTTGAATACCTTAAAGGCATCCAATGCTTCGTGCTTGTTATGAAGCATGTAGAGATACATGTATCATGAGTAATCATCAATAAAGGAGATGAAGTATTTCTGACCATACGCGTCCATTTCAGGACTACAAATGTCTGTATGTATGATTTCCAACAATTCAGTACTCCTCTTAGCACCTTTCTTTGACTTGTTAGTCTACTTTCCCTTTATGCAGTCTACACAAGTCTCAAAATCAGTAAAGTCTAGAGTACTAAGTACCCCTTCCTTCACCAATCTTTCAATTCTCTGAATGGAGATATGTCCCAATCTCCGGTGCCACAACATAGAGGAATGCTCATTCATAACACTACGTTTCGAACCAACAGAAACATGCATGGCATCATAAGTAGTATCATGTTGTAAGTAAATAAGAAAAAGACCGTTAGGCAATGTACCATTCCCAACTTTATTTGATTTATAAAATAGATCCAAAGATGTCTCATAAAACATAAAGGAATAATCCAAAAGTACAAGTCTTGAAACAGAAATTAAGTTCCTAGTGAAACTTGGAACATAAAATGTCTTTTCCAAATTTAAAACATAGCCACTACTTAGAACTAAACTGCAAGTCCCTACGGCCTCCACATGCGAACGAATCCTTCCACCCGAGTAGATGAATTGTTCACTTCCCAATGGCTTCCTTAGGTTTTGCATACCCCGCAAGGTATTCGAAACATGGATTGTAGAACCGAATCAATCCACCATGTGCCATTAATGTCATCAACCATATTAGATTCATAACAGACAAATGAGACTGACATACCTTTCTTCTCAAGCCACTGCGGGAATTTAGAGCAGTCCTTCTTCATGTGTCCCTTCTTTTTATAGAAGAAACACTTGGATTCCTTCTTAATTCCACCTTGGGGTGGTGTTTTTCCTTTCCCCTTCTTCTTGGCTTGAGTCTGACCCTTTTTCTCAGTTGTCATAAATGAACTCTATCCCATTTCCATTTTTAGCCTTCCCTCCTCCTGAACACACATGGTCAAAAGTTCATTGATTGACCATTTATCCTTATGTGTGTTATAGGATATCTTGAAGGGCCCATATGGTCTGTGGAAGAGTGTTCGAGAATGTAGTGGACAAGGAAAGAGTCGACATGTCAACCTCAAGTTGCTTTATTTGAGCTGCAATGTCCCTCATTTGCATGATGTTCTCACGCACACCTTTCACTGTAGTAAGTCTTAGGGATGAAAACTTCATAATTAGGGTGCTGGCAAGTGCCTTACCTGAAGTTTGAAATTGATCATCGATCGCCTTCAGAAGTGGCCTAATTTTGTCATGTTGTTTGACAGAACCACGAATGCCAGCAGAGATATGAGTCTTTATGAACATTACTGAGAGACGATTAGATCGCTCCCACTTTTCATAAAGATCAACCCCGATCCGGAGTCTTTGGTTGCGATAATGGAAGGTGGTTCGTCTTTCCTTATAGCATAATCAATGTCCATCCACCCCAATTGGAGAAGAACTTTTTCTCTCCATACCTTATAGTTATCACCCTCGGTTCGGGAATATCGTTTTTCATATCGAGAAATTCGCGAGGTTGTTTTACCGCATAATTAAGAAATACATGCTTAAAAAATCAAGAATTGAGACTAATAAACTAAATCATGTTTTAGCAATGTAAATCATGCTAAAATTCATAAATCTACCGACATACAACTTGCCTGTGGGCTAAAGTTCTAATTCAATTAGATTTATACATAATCAGATGAGAAAACTATCAAATTATTTCCTTATTCTTAATACCTGTGGGTAAGTTAAGAATATAATTTGATATTTTATCCTAATTAATCATACAAAAACATATAATAAAAATTTCTGTGGGATAAAATTTTATTATATTTCATATGATCTATTACAACTAATGTTACTATGTGATCATGCAACTCTATTTACATTTTCAATTAATTAAAGATCTTGTGGCTACTCTCTAATTAATTAAAACATAAGGATCACTTAACATTACTATATAATATTGCAAGAAACTATAAGCAATATTAAAATAAAATTGGATAATTCATGTTTTGCATGTTATTCATCACAACATTGCATGTATAATTAAATAAAAATTAACCATGCAAATAACAGAATATGTAATTTATAATCACATGAAATCCCAATTTTAAACAAAATCAGATTTATATTTAAATCCAAAAAGCTCATAATATTTAAATAAAAATCTCTTAAAATAACACAAATGTCATCTCAATTTGGATGGTCCGAAGGCCCAATTAAGTCTCCGGACCGAAAGAATGTGGGTTCGAATCCCATTTTCTGCACTTTAAAATATTTTTATTTTCACGGGGAAAAAACAAACATTCAAATAAATTAATGTTTCAAAAAATAAAACACAAGGGGCGTAGCACAACTGGTTGAATATTGGTCCTTAAAGGCGCCCACATGTCCATTTGGTCTCGGGTTCGAATCCATTCAGGACCACTTTTAAAAAAAAATTTGGTTTTATTTGGAAAACAATTTAAGTTAAATAAGCGCTCATAATACATCGCATGGAGCCCGTGGCTCGGTGGTAAAGCGCCGACCCTTAAGGCGCCCACGCGCCTTCAGTCCGGGTTCGAATCGCTTGAGACCATTCTAGAGTTTCTAAAAATTTTGCTTATCCAATAAAAGATTGTTGATATATACTAAATGATAAACATTGAACGCAAGGAGCACACGCAGCTGGTGGCAAAATGTGGCATTCGGGATACTTCCCATGCTCATATAGGTCTCAGGTTCGAAACTCCATTTTAGCATTATGTAAAATTTTCCAAACTGAATAAATAAATCATGTATATTTATTAATAGCTCATACTTCACCACATATGAGCACATGGCCCATCTGGCGTAAGGCTAGCTTTTAAGGTACTCAAGTGCTTGCTGGTCCCCTGTTTGAAACCTCCAGAGACCATTCTGTATTTTTTTTAAAATCAAAAATCAAAAACACTGTAGATCATCTTCCTTACCCGGTTCAAGACCCGACCCGACCCGTCAACCCAAAAATTCCCAGAAAATTTCAAGCGCAGAATGATCAAAAAAAACGTTTTTAACGGCAAAAATCACATAAAAACAAACCGGAACACAATATGTTTGATATAATCATAAAATCGATACAAATAACAACCAAAAGAGATTAAATCAAACAATCTGAAAAATTTTCCAGAAAAATTCAGATTTAATGAAAACTGATGAAAATAAAACTTCATCGGTGAAAAATCAAGGCAGAGGCATATTTTCATGGCTTTGATACCAAATGTTAGATATATAGGCGATCTTATCATGCTGAACAACTAAATAGCATAAGATCAATGCGGAAAAATGAAGTAGAGATCACAAATACCTCCACCATTGATTTGTCTCCGAAGCAAGCGGGGACGAACTCCGAGTCTCCATACAGAACGAATCCAAGCCGCCAAAGCGGAACGAACTCCGAGTCTTTGTCCTTCGATCCTTCTCTCTCGAATCTGCGAGATGGTGTGCTTTCCTTAAGGTCGAGCAGGTTCAAGGGACCGATGCAATTACACCGTGTCTCCCTCCGCCATCTTGAGCTAAAAAGGAAACGCATTCAATACGCACTTATTGCGTATTAATTGGCCGTTACAGTATTAATGGACGGTTACAAAACCAGCAATAATGTGGGCCATAAATAGAAATAACGGAATATTGATTACTAAATTAAATATTCCAACAATGATTTGTAAATTTTTATTTGTACACTTGTTATTTCGCTATAGGTAGCTGTTAAAATATTTTTAAAAACAAAGTTCCTATCAAATAATATCAAGATTCCAAGGTTAGGGGAGATGTCCTGGTGGATGCACCACGTTTGATTGCATCGATCCTCCTTTTTGCAAATTCGGTTTCCTTCTATAACTTTGCTTTCCTCTGCGACAACCCTCAGGTCCTCGTTTTCCTGTTGGACCCTCCGTTCTTCGGAAAAACGTCTTGTTTCAAACTTTTACCATGTTTTCAGTGTTAAATAATCAGTTATTCAATACAGTCTTGTATTTGTGTTTATCTTTTTAGGTAACTTAAAATGGCAGAGAGAAAGAGACGATGTACGTGACCGGCGGGGATATTTGCCTGAAGGCCCTTTTCTTCGTGAACCACTGATACAACGCTCGCGTTTGCCACCTCATCATATCCAGCTATTTTGGAAGAAGAACTTGAAATTCAGCACGCAGAAATATATTTTGTTGTTGGCCAGCGCGTTGACCCTTCACTCTTTTATCAAGATGATATATTCTTATAAGGTTTTAGGTTAAATATATTGGCATGCTCAATTTGTTGTAGTACTCTAACCAAATATGACTAATTTCGGCATTGATGAAGGAAAACAATATTTAGAAAAAGAGTACATATAATCGAGATATATATGACTTGAGAACATAAAAAGGCCACAAGTATAATAATATTTCCAACTGGTATAATCTTAAAAATGCATTACACAACACTGTATATAAAATCATAATCTAAGGGTTATGTCCCAGCTAGTAATGTATGGTTCAAACGATCTCTTGGTGTGAAATGTTGTCATCAGTAGAAGTCTCCTTCAAATCCATCATCTTCTTGGTCCTTCTTTTGCAGACCAGAAACCAAGTAATGACTTCCAATATGAGAGCTGCACAGCCTAATGAAACGATGACGCCAAAATAAGCATTCTTCCACGTATGGGAGGAGTTTGAAAGAGAGAAGCCTTTGAACATGTTGAAGATAGAGAGGGCCATGACTCCATAGCCAACGACGTAGTGGAAGATGTTCCAGAAGATTCTGGCCTTGTGATGTTTGTCGGTCCGAGGAATATAGCAACCAAGACTTGGACAAGATGCGAGAGACAAACACGCGATTCCAATGGAGGCATGAGCAAAACCGAAGGAGACAGACGACAGAGATGGGGTTGACAAGAAGATGCCGAGAGCAAAGCCAACAGTGCCAACGATATAAGCAAGAGTCGACACGCTCTGTGTAAATGAAACCATGTTGATCTAGCGACTTCGAATGTTTTTAGATAACGTCCCATCATTGCTCCTGTTGGCATAAGAATCCCCCAGCCTATTCCGTTCAATATTCCATGGACCTGCACGCCGAATACAAAATCCGATCCGACAGTTATTAATTAAGAGTTAATGAATTTAAGATATTCTAAAAACATTGATGATTTTAGAACAAGTGAACTATTTTCGTATTTCATTGTTTTTCTAATTCCCGGCAGAATTATCTTGATAATAATTAATGCAATAGGGAAATTACCTTTCTTATTAAAATCTTGGAGTTTTGTAGATCGGCCTCATGATCGAAACTTTGCCGGTAAGAAAATCTATGTGACAGATTTGAGGTTGGCCCCGAAAAGGCATGAGAGAGAAGACTATCATCATTTGAAACAAGACCTTCTTGCCAAACATGATTAACTTGACTTTGAATTCCCGGAAGCTGAAAGCTTGCATATAAGATCATCATGCCATCCTCGAAACTTGCGTAAACTCCAAGAACCTTGAAACTCAAACTCCGTTCCTCCAACGTCATACCATAAGAGGTTACAGGAGAGGTATAAGCCGCCATAGTTCCGTCAAATTTTTGAAAAGCAACAAACGCCTGAGAGCCCACCATGCCTGTAGATATTGGGTTAATAGCCCAAGTGATCCAACTTTTATGGTTGGCTTTGTTCTTCTTGAAAGCGACATCGATCGAGTTTGAAGAGGAGTGGAAGGTCAAGTGAAGAGAAGAATCAAGAACGGGAAGGTCGTTACGGGCTAAAAACTTTGTAGTATTGGGGAATTGGTATGATTCACAAGCTTGTGGTTGGGGTTGTGAGGTTACAGGGTCGATGCAGATGGTGATAAGCATAGAGTAGAGGGTCAAGAAAAGGGAAAGTTTGCGAGAGGGAGCCATGAGTGGAGAGATGAATAGAGAAGAGGGAACGAGGGAGAAGTAGGGTTTTAGGAATGAGCTCTCATTCATGGCTAGCTACTAATTTATAGGGAGTGATTTGCCAGATAACTCATACAAAAGGATAATATTATATAAGTGTTAAATTTAGATCTTAAAATGTAACAAGTTTCATTATTTTTATTTTCATCGATTGCTTTTCCAGATATTTTAACAAGACTCGTACAAAGCTTAAGCATAGCATTTTTTTGCTTAATAAAAAACATTTAATTCATATCTTTTTATGAAGGTTGACTATCACGTGAGAATTTCGTCATTGTGATAGTTGTCTGTATATATAGTTTTTGATATCTTATTTTTTATGTAGTTGTCTGTATGCATTTAATCTAATATCTGTAGCTTACTTTTTTGAGCGATACATTGAGTTTTGTGTTTTTTCAATAAAATATTTTCTTAAATTGAGTCTTCAACCATTACTAAAATTATCTGATCTCTTGACTTAGGGGTGATCTATCCTTTATTTTATTGTTATTAAAAATCTTAAATTTTGAAAATGTGCACGGACGTACTAATAAGAAGATCAGTTTCCATCGGCCGCAAAAAAAATCCATCTTACACCGATACCTTTAATAATATTTTAAACCCATTTTGAGAAAATAGATTTTTGCCATACCTAAAATTTAAATTTTTTTTTTTTTTTGCTCAGAAAAATTTGATAGTTTTTAAATATGTGAAGAATATGCATCATTGTTACAGATCAGGTGACGCTACAAACTACCGTATTTGATTGTTTTATTAACTTTATAAATTGCAGCACCCTACCAGCAATTTTTTGACGCTTTTGAATCACTAAACACGCACTTTCTTTAAAAACATTTGTAAAAAGCTCGGTGTATAATCCTTTATATTATATGGAATGAACCTAAATTTGGAAATCCAATACTAACTATTATCATTAGGGAGCATATTCATTCTACTCAACCATGGCCCAGCATTACTATCACCTCTGACATCTAGCTATTTATCTTAATTTTGAGCAGCTACCAACTTTAAGAACTTAAAGGTTTAAATTTCCAGCTTTTAATTTCCATTCTCTAGAAACTTGGGTATACAATAATGTTCATCAAAATAATAAACTTACCTTAGACCTCAAATAAGGCCGATAAATATGGTCTCAAATTTTTTTGGATGTTACAAAAATATAATTATTTCTGGTAGTAATTACTATAAGTTAATACGTTTTATATTTGGCAGCATTGTCTTATTTAAAATACCTTAGCTAAGTAATATATATTTTATTTTATTTCAAGGAACCCAACTAAAAATTGAGGGAGGGTAAAAAGAACACAGGCGAAAGATTACAGTAGGATGAGAATAACCCCTTGTTAACATGCTGATCAAACGTATAGACACATTTATTTATGTATAATTTTAGTCCATATATAGACACATTTATATATTTAATTTTAGTCCATTGATGAGGCTTCAATATCATACCTTTTCCGGCACATCAAATCATATATTTTCTCAGCCTTTACGTGATTTCCAGAAGACAGGTAACCGCTCAAGATGATGTTGCATGACCGAGCATTAACACCAATAGCAATATCACTAACCATTTGGTTAAAGATATCTTCAGCCTGGTCAAGGTTACCGACTTTTACCAAAGAATCCAAGTATATACTGTAAATGGCATGATTAGGATGGCATTTCTCTAGCCACTGATAAAATACGGTCTCCAACTTATCATGCAAGTCCAATTAGAAATACATGTTCAGTAAATTGACATATGATGGAGTGAGGGGCTTCAGACCACTCCATATAAAATCTGCCATTATTGATTCTGCTTGTTCAGTTTCATAAGATTTGCATAGTATCTCTATTATCTTATTATATGCTGCAACACTTGTGTCCCCTAGTTTCTCTTGCATCTTCCCGAATATCTCCAAAGACTTCATAGGTTTGCCAACCTTTGAGTAGACTTCCATCAAGTGCACAAAAGCTAGTGATGGGGAGTATATTTAAATGTACATTTCCAAGTGAATTATTTGGCGAATATACTTAAATGTATTGAGAGTTCCATTTTCATTGGCTTCCCTCCTCTCTCCCTCTAAATTCACTACAAAGGATTTGAGCCAAAACGGTGAAGAGTTAGGCTTACCCTAAACCCGGTCTCATTCTCGCGAATCCGCATGCAATGCACCACAACATAAGTAGCATCATCCTGCCTCATCCATTTGTTTTGTCCATTCAGTATTCGAACCAATGTCCCCGCCCTGTGCGCCGGCAATTCCTTACATAACCACGCCAGCCTGGCTCTCCGCCACTGCTCCGGCAGCTCGCTCAAATCCTTCACCTCCAGGTCCAGGTCGGGGGTCGATAGGTGCTTCAAGTCGGTTGCTGCAAAACACTTATCGAAGTTGAAAACTTCAACTTCGCTCCGAGTAGAAAAATCCCAGGATCGTGGAGTCGCGGCGCTCGTCACTTTTTTTCCTGGTCTGCGTTTCTGGATGGTGGAGGAAGTAGGTCGCCGGCGGTGATGGTGGTGAAGGAGTAGACCGCCGGCGACTTCAAGTAGGGTGACGATAATAATGAACGATGAAGCTCGGTCAAAGATCCAAGGTCGAAGGTGTGAGCTCCATGGCGCGGCGTTGCTCTGTTCGTTTATATATGGAGCATGAGGAATGAAAGGAAGAGAGAAGACGGAAAAAAAATTAAAGAAACGGCGTCGTTTCTGGTTTGCTGCAGAAAACTTTTTTTGCAGCAACAGCAAAAATGTTAATCCCATTTATATATGTAATGCTAGTCATTTACAAATACATACACTTCTAATACTTTTAAAGATTCACATGGCCCACGAGTTTCAATTTTTACAGATCAAGTAGCATAATCCTAGGACCCGAACTAAAATTAAAATAATTAATTCTGAATTATAATCCCTTAGGACCATCCTTATTTGTTGTCAGAGAGAATCCTCCTCCTCCTCTCTAACCAATATCTTTCGTTCTTTGGCCAAAGTGATGACCCTTCACTTTTTTATCAAGAGGATATATTGTTGTAATGTTTTAGGAAAAATATATTGGCATGCTCAATTTGTTGTAGTACTCTAACCAAATATGATCAATTTCGGCGTTGATGAAGGAAAACAATACTTAGAAAAAGAGCACGTATAATCGAGATATATATGACTTGAGAACATAAAAAAGCTACAAGTATAATAATATTTCCAACTGGTACAATCTTAGAAATGCATTACACAACCCTGTATATATACAATTATAATCTAAGGTTTATGTCTTAGCGAGTAATGTACTGTTCAAACGATCTCTTGATGTAAAATGTTGTCATCAGAGTCAGAGTAGGTTAACTTTATAACATGATTTTTTAGTCATAAAAGACTAGTAGACCTGTGTCTGATACCTTATCTGATAGGTTTAGTATCAGAGTTAGGGTGGCTTTGAAACCTGCTATCATCAAAAGGTTTGAATACGAACTTCCTCTAAGGAGGTAACAATACATCTCGCGTCTGGGAGGAGTGTGGATCTGGTTTGCATTTGTGGACCAATAAGTAATAGAAGACTGGTAGACTTGTTCTGATACTGCTTCATTCTTAAGATTTGGTATCAAAGCGACCATTAGTTCAAATTCCCAATCCATCAAAGATTTGAACATAATCCATATTTTCATCACTTGCTCTAAATATGTCATTCCGTAATCCATATTTTCATCCCTCCCTGTGCATTGTCGCCGACATCACCGGTGCCAATGATAATTCAAACCATTGAAGTCTATCCTCGTGTCTAGCAATTTGACCTGTTTACCCCTAAAAATTGAAATCAGTTTGTAGTTGTCGAAGAAAAATTGTTCTCATAGTAGTTGTGTATCTTAATCCTCGTGTTGTTGGGATATGCTGCAGATGTGAAGGATGTGAAATACGTAATAAAGTATAACTTCGCAGGATCTTTGAAAGACTATGTTCATCGCATTAGTCGGAACAGCAAAGCCAGTGCAATAGGGACTTCGTGCTCTTTCTTCACAGCTGCTAATGCCAGATTTTCCAAGGAACTTATAGCCATACTTGTGAAAGTTTGGCAGAAATTGAGTCCATGAACACCTTCATGTTAGTTGACTTGACTGGATTATAAATAATTTTAGGGTGTAGCAGCTTGTGTTTATATTCAATGGTTAAACTTCCATGTGAAATAAAACTATAGGCAAGGTAAGAATATTCTGTATATATTTATTCAAAGGGATCAGTTGCCTATTTTGAGTTTAACCCATTAAACAAAATTAAGTCGTTTACAATGAGAAACATGGGATGAAGTTCTCGTCCTTTTCCTTATGCAATGTCGACCAGAAGGGGAGGGAAGCCAATTCTCATCAGAGGTTGCATCAGCAGGAGCTGCATGATGAGGAATAACTAACGTCACCACTTGAGCATTCCAGTGGGCTGGAAGGAGAGGGAGCCCAAGTCTCATCAGACTCTACATCTTTCATTACAAGACTTGGTGATTAAGGCCCAAATTTTTAATCCAAGACTTCTTTTTTTTTTTTTGGTATCCCACCCAGTTCACCAGAACCTTTGGTTCCAACTCATCCGAATTCACTTCAAGTCAAGCCTACAGTTGTGGGGAAAGCTATTACAGAGATAGTTATCATGGAAAAAGGCCAGGGGACCAGATCTAGGACCCAACTCATGTAACCGTACGTGTGGCTTGTTCACCTCCTTAGCACAAGGAAGCCATAAATTATTTTTCTTAAAAAAAAAATAAAAGCGAATTTTATTAGATGAGTCACTTGCCAACTAGGATTAAAATGATGTGAGCTTTAATATGTTTTTATTGGACAAGGTTTAGATGACATGGAACTCTTAGAGTATCTAAGTAGATTTCTCGCTTTATTAATAAATTAAACTAATGGCGCATTTAGATTAATTAACCATCTATTGACTTGTATAATGAAAGAACATTTTTTACAATGGCTTGTAAATTAAGGCACACGTGCTTTCTAGCACATTAATTGAAAAAATATCACAGTTTTGACCAAGAAATGAGAAAAGTTCATTAAAGATGAAAAAGAGAAAGTCAATTAGATTGCCACGTGATTTTGAGAGATTACGAAGATCATCATGATTATATGTATACTTATATTTATATTTGATGGATTTACGAAATCTCACATTTGCACCATGCCTCACAACTTCCCCTCCCAACTCCCAAGTGTCAATCATGTCCTCGTGGGGGAGTTCAAAGCTTTATGCTTTTTTTCCATCATAAATCCAGGAGTTAGATAATTTATTTTTTAAAACATATATGTACTGAATTTTTTAAGATATATCTTTTAATCATTTGGTTAAAACTATTTCTTTTACACAAAACCCTTCATTTTAGATTTGAGAAAGCAAACCCGCTCCATTAGCTCATAAAAAAAATAATTCTGTACCTTCAAAAAAGATCAAGAGTCCTTGATATTCATATAATATTAATCAGAAACTATGAAAAAACATGTAGTTTACAAATCATGAATAATATAGCTTATCTCAGTCTGTACAAAGCATAAGATTCAGTACCCACATTCTAGTTTTATTAATTGGATTGACATCAACACTCTCAAACCATTTAGATATCAGAAATATAGGCCTTGTTTGTTTTGGTTTTCAATTTTTTTTTTTTCACTCCAAACAGTTTTGTAAAATTATTTTTCAAAACATGTTTTGAGAATAGAATCCAAACTTTATAACTAATATCTTATTATATTGATACACCAACAGCCACTGTTATCCTACTTGATGAGATTGACTATAGGATCACACGACGTCATTGAACTTCATCTACTCAAAAAAATATACAATTATCAACGGAATTGCAAAAATTAGTAACAGAATTTCAATTTGTCGCTAATTTTGCCGCCAATCGACAATTGTCAACGGCAGTGACATGGCGGCAGTCGCCGGTGGGGATGTGAGGGTGGCCAGCGAGAAGACATGAAAACAATCATCCTGATGTCTATGGCGGACAGTGGTGACCTCAAACAAAGAAAGAAGGAGCTTCTCGCTCATCCAAAACAAAAAATAAGAAATAAAACAATAAAAAAGAAAACATCTAAAAAGTTGTTATGCATGCCTCACTGAAAATAAATTACTAAATAAGTTGTTTTTTTTTTTTTAAGAAAAAATTTCTTCTTAAAACAAGAAAACAAATAAGGCGTTAAAATGCTGGATATTATTGGCTTCAATTCAACTCGTTTGCTCTCAAGCCAAAGGTGCTTTATATATATATATATATTATATATATATATATATATATATATATATATAATGAACAAACACTGCACGGGTGAAAGGTTTACATTTGCTTTTTCGGCCTAAGAAGCATCTTACTTATCATTAGTTAGGTATGCTTTTCACAAAGCATACTATAAATATATATTCTCCCACTCATACAAAAAGGTCAGTTTCACAAAACCTCTTTCTCTCTCTCTTGCACGCGTACACACACATGCACAATCATTCTTTCACAATTAAAGCTACATAGTGACCCCCATATGCTGATCATTACGTGTGTGTGTGTGTGTTTGTGCCTCGCAAAGTGGTATTAATAGAGGCTATCTGCAGAGACCTAGCTAGCTAATACAGCATCATCAGCACACAATAATGGACAACGTCTGGGTTGTGTTTGTGACAGCCTTAATTCTGTTCTTGTCCATTGTGGTCCTTACCTTCTTCCAAAAACGATTCAGACTCAAAAGTTTTAAGTCCAGAGATAATCATCAACTTCCCTTAGGTTCTATGGGATGGCCTTTCATCGGTGAAACCGCCGATTACGTTTCGTCTGCTTATACTGTTGGCCCCGACGCCTTCATCAACAAGCGACGCAGCATGTAAGTCTATATATATGTGTGTGTCGTGTGTGTGTGTATGTGTTTATATCCACAAACACCATATGATAATACATGCACACACAAACACTCTTATATGTTGATTCATGGCTATCATGTGTTAACTGTCTTATATTGGTCTTCACTTAGTATATGTTTGTTAGCTGTTTGATGTTATGGTCACTTGCTATAAAAAGCTGCAATGCATTTAGTTATAGTCTGACGATATTGTCTAATGTTCACGCCTCTCATGTTAGGGATAGATAACTAGGATATGGGTGTGATGACTTTTAATATTGTCCGCGTTGAAACTATCACCACTTACGGTTAAAACATGTCAAGATGGGAGGTTTTAGACCTTATAAAGTGTCTGTCTTTCGTTTCCCTCCCCATCTTACAATGATGGTCATAGTATGGTGGTTTCAAACTTCATCATGATCTTAGGGTTGTGCAACTAAACAGTACTCTTGTTATCATGTAGGGTACAGTATCTGAGTTTCTAATTTTTTTTATTTTTTATTTTTGGCATCTGGGTTGTCAGAATCAAAAGTGGCTATAGCTTCAAATTAAAGTTCATCATTATTATCTCAAGGTTTTGCAGAAAGAGAAGAATCTAAGGACACTATGCTCTTTTTCTTTGTTTTAGGTATGGGAAGGTGTTTAAGTCTCACATGTTTGGGAGTCCAACAATAGTATCGACGGATGCAGAAGTTAATAGATTTGTACTACAAAGTGATGCAACAGTTTTTGTTCCATGTTATCCAAAGTCTGTGTCTGAGCTAATGGGAGAGTTGTCGATTCTGTGTATCAATGGAAGGCTTCACAGGAAAATACATTGCCTCGTTGCAGGTTTTTTCAAGTCTCACAGGCTTAAGTCTCAGATTACTACAGAAATGCAGAGTTTTGTCCAACAATCTATGGCTACTTGGAGCGAGGATCGCCCAGTGTTCATCCAGGATGTCGCCAAATCTGTTATCTCTCTCTCTCTCTCTCTAGGGCTTTTGTATGGTTATATTGAGAATACTTTCATGGAGAATTACTAGTACTACCTCCAATCCTAATTATAAGACCGAATTAATGTTTTTTTGGAGAGATTAAGGAAGTTAAATAAGTTATTTAATCATATCATATGTTATGTATCCTTAGATTATATATTAGTTTATTCGTCAAACTAATTAATTTGGAGAAAAAATAAAAATAAAATACTCCGGAGTAATTTAATTAGCTTTTTTAATCTTTTCGAAAAAGTCAACTTAGTCTTATAATTAAGACCGGAGATAATAATTATTTACTCATGTATGTCTTTCTTCTTTATGCCGAACATGCACAAGAGTTTTTTTACCCCAAAGCTGCATGATGAAATATTCCCCTCGCCATCTCTGACTCAATATTTATGTTTTATGTTGTCTTAAAGTAATTATTAATGTTTGAGTTGTCTCTGGCTCGTACCTAAGTTCTGAGATCACATAGCTTGAACATGGAAAAAAGAGAAAGTTATCCTTTTTTGATTACTAATGGGGTTCATAATCATTTTTAATAAATTATACTGCCCTGAAAATGAGAACCACAATTATGAGTTTCACACTCTTTTTGTTATATATATCTATATTTTAAAATTTGCAGATTGCCTTTCAATTCCTAGTCAAGACATTGATTAGTCTAGATCCAGGTGATGAAATGGATCTTCTAAGGAAACATTATCAAGAATTCATCTCTGGATTCATATCTCTACCTATAAACCTACCAGGAACTAAGCTTCATCATTCTTTACAGGCAAGCCAACGAAGTAAAAACAAAAAAATTAATTGATTTCGTTAATGTATATATAATTATTAGTAGTGACTTTAATTTGATTTTGGTTTCATCAGGCCAAAAATAAAATGATGAAAGTAGTGCAGAAAATTATCCAAGAAAAGAGAGATACAGGGCTCTATAAGGATCCAAAAGATGTAGTGGATTTGCTACTGAAGGATGCAAGTGGGCATTGTGATAAATTGATAGCAGATAATGTAATTGATATGATGATTCCAGGAGAAGACTCTGTGCCTGTTCTTGTTGCTTTAGCTATCAAGTACCTATCAGAATCTCCTCTTGCTCTTCAACAATTAACGGTACATATATATATAAATGTGTCATTTCTTGAACATTATTTGTCATTTTCTCAGGTTTGGAAATAATATGCAGGTACATTAGAGATGGTTTGATAAGAACTCTCTAGATAAGGTTTAGTACACTGTTGGTCCTTAAAGTTTGATCAATTTTTGGTTTTAGTCCCTATAGTTTCATGAGAACTTTGTTTAAATTTAACACCCAGGACCAGAACCCCTTTCGATAATTGCATTCTAAAAGCTAGCTTACGAGATAGTACAAACCAAGGTTCATATAAATCTCACATAAGAATCTTATGTTTCCAATGTAGAATAAATTTGCCTTACAATCTCACATGGATTTTTTGCTTCCCATTTGTCAATGCTTATGAACTGTTTGTGTTGGCATATCACAGACCACATGTGGCTATAATAAAGCCATGAAACTAATTTCCTTATGACTAGTGTTGCTTAATTTTTTGATGAACTCCTCATTACAGGAGGAAAATATGAAACTTAAGAGACTCAAAGATCAGAATGGGGAGCCTTTTAGTTGGAAAGATTACATGTCATTACCATTTACTCAAAAAGTAAGCACTTGGTTTCTCTTTGAAGAAATTACATCTAAAAGAAAAACTGAATAAGAAAACACCATATACACTTTCTGAGCTAATTTTTTTGGGTTCAATATTTCAATTTATACAGGTTATTACAGAAACTTTAAGGATGGGGAATATTATAATGGGAGTATTCAGAAAGGCCATGAAAGATGTTGAAGTAAAAGGGATTTCAATACCAAAAGGATGGTGTGTTTTTACATATTTTAGATCAGTTCATCTAGATGACACTAACTATGATCATCCTCACCAGTTTAATCCATGGAGATGGCAAGTAAGACAACAACATCCTGTATATTCTCTTCATTTATTTGTGTTATTGTTGTAGCTTTTAAGTTATTGAATTTGGAGATTTTTTATATATAACAGAACAAGGACATGAGCAGTACCAGCTTCACCCCATTTGGTGGGGGACTAAGGCTTTGTCCTGGTCTTGACTTGTCCAGGTTGGGAGCTTCCATCTTTCTCCACCACCTTGTTACTCGATTCAGGTAACTCCTCTCTGTGTGTCTTTGTTTGTCCTGGTGTGTCATGGATCAAATGTCTTTTTGTTGCAAATAGGCAAATATGGAATTATGTAGTGAAGTAGTGAAACGCATGGGGCTAGAAAGCTTCACACACTCCACTAGAAAGATTATCTAATTCTAATCTGATCTCCTATCAAATTTTGCTAAAAAAGCTTAAGAGTTGTTTGCTAGTCTTGGGCCCTTTGAAGTGTTTGTCTTCTTGTTAATGATGAGAATGGCTCAAAAGTAATCATATCCAAATAATAATTTCAATTTATTAAGTAGGTAATGTAAAGTACGGAATTTGATATATGAGCTGGACTGATAATCACTACATAATCTACATTTTATCATTTTATGTTTTATATTGATATTGGTTACTAACATAGAAGTGCAAATTTATCAAATCCACTTCTAAAGTAAGATTAACATTCTTTTCTAATCATGATTAACTTGAATTGACAGATGAGTAAGACAACATGATCCTCCTAAATATTATTTGTAGGATTTGAATTTTTACGCATGTGCTTCTATACATGAATATGTCTTTACAAGTTGAACAAGAATATCTAGGCCCTAGGGTCTAGCTTAGCTTGGCCTTCATAATATGCAATCCTATCTCCATATCTCTGGTGATCTTGTTGATCTCTCCCTTTTCATCACATGCACTTTGTGAAGACGGAATCAATTCTTTGCTCAGATTAATTAGTTTGTCCTAAACATTTTAAGGGCCAAAAAAAAACAACTCTACTGATCAATGCCACCTTATAATTATCAGAGACAAGTATCTCAGGATTTTTGTTTCACATGCATATTGCTGCAGATGGTCAGCAGAAGAAGACACAATAGTGAACTTCCCCACAGTAAGAATGAAAAGGAGAATGCCAATATGGGTAAAGAAAGTGAAGCTGGATTGAGCTGCTTTTTGTGGACCAAAAAAGGCACAATGAACAAAATCATGCTGAGAAGAAGAAAAGAGAGAAAGGTAGGGGACAAAGAGCTTGGCAAATGTAAACACATGTGTGCACTGTATTGGATCTATTTTGCAGATATAAACAATAAAGGACTCACTTTTTTTTTAAGGACAAAACACTTAGATTCCTCTTCTAGGCCTTTACTTTTTACCATACCTTTTGTCCTTTGTTTTTACTCTGTTTTTCTTTCTGTCTTTGGAGGAGATGTAAGGTGGTGTTATTTAAGTGGGTATGGACAATAATAGTTTGAGTTTTAGGGTCCCATAACATACAGTGGCAATGGGATTGTTTACAGACAGGTAGTAATAGCACTTTTGGATCAGATAACCAAAACAAATCAGTTACAGTGTTCTTTTGAATTCTTTTACTCCCTCCAATCTTTTATATAAGATATATTTACCTAATTGATTAGATTAATGAAGCTAATCAAGTTAGTTTATATGATATATATATATTCCCTCATTCACTCTCTTACTTAATTATTGTTGATGGAGCATCAATAGGGGTAAATTAGGAAAATATTGATAAATATGAAAAATATACTCCTATGTTCATTAATATAAGACATATTTACCTAATTTGATTAGATTAAAGAAGTTAGTTAATATGACATGTATTTTCTAAAACATCATAGTCAGTCATCTTCCTTAATTCTCTTATTCTCTCTCCTCCTTAATATTGTTGAAGGAACATCAATAGGGTAAATTAGGAAAAGATTGATAAATATGAAAATTATGTCTTATATTTAGGGCCAAGATCAATTCCTCAAATATGATTTATATTAAGGACAAGAGAAAGTATCTTATACTTAGGACCAAGATCAATTCTCCGGATAGAGTATATCTTATGGCCTCAACTAGAAGTATATATACTTAAGATCTGGTAAGATTTTAATATATTTGGTTTACAAAGATAGCAATAAAACCTCATCTAACATGAGGTTTAATTCTTCATTATTAATTGGGTGTCATCTCATCACAACACAAATCCAATATTCTCTATGATGAGAATATTTTGCTCAAGGATTGATATTGAAGGCTTAGGAATATCATAAACAGGTTGCATTACATCTAGTAGGGTCCCTATTATTGGGCATCTTCTACCAGCAATTTTTGATCTCAAATATAAGTTCTTAACAGCCTCACTAATCAACTTTTCTAACATTTAACTCTTATTATTGATTGAGGTTTAAAGTTGGGAAAATCAAATAACATTATTTTAAAAAAGGCAAAGTTGAAAAAATTAATCAGTTAAGGACAAATTTATTGACTTAACTGTTGTTCCCGTATACATGAGAATTAGTTGATATTGTTCGTTTAGAACAGTGACTGAGAGTGTTTAAAAGCAGTTTTTCAATCATGATTTATGAAATACACCATAAGTATGTGAGAGGAGTGTTGTCTCGACTTATATGCATAAACACTTATAAGTTTCACAGTCGCTCAATAACAGCTTTCAAAGTGGATCATCATATCACCCTTGGCCAAATGAAAAATGCTTCATAAATTGCTCTTTTGTTTTCCGATCTTATCCACTTTCCACTCTTACCACCTTAATTAATTTGTATGTCCTTACCTCAAACGATCAACTATTTCACTATTGTAAATCATAAATGGCTTTGATTAAAGTTCAAACCTATGCTTTGGTTGATATATTCATTTGGTTTTCTCTCACATGCTAACTCAGTCCATGTTAAATACTTTGTTAAAAGAGTTTTGCCACTATTGTTATCCTTCCCAATTCAACCCCTATTAGTTGTATCATCCTTGCAATCCAAATATAAAATTTTCTATTATTAACTAATTTCTTATCAAGTCTTTTAAAAATATAAATATTTCGTGATTTATAAATATTCATGGGCATTTTAAAAATAGACATAAATCATACCCAAAATTTGGACACTTAAAATTTAATACTACCGGCCAACTACCTTGGGCCTTTGTGATTTATCGCTATGCTTTTATACCACTAGGCCCGAGTTCAAGAGCTGGCATGCCTAGAAAAAAGGCAATAATAATAATATATTATAGAGGTCAAATTAAATTATTAAATATATTAACAAAAAAAATAGAATTTTTATAAAGTCTCGTGGAGGTAATATAATTTTCAACCAATCCAAAAAAAAATATTGAAATATTAGTGAACAGAAATAACATTATGTTTTGATGATAAATGATTAAATTAATAACCTTTACACTTTGACCTAAAACATTTCAGGGCCTTGGTTCATATCATTTTATCAAGATCTACATATTGCCAAATGCAAATATGAGAAAAACAGCAACCATCAGACTTTAATGGAAACAGTCATTTACGGAGGTAGAAGAATGATATAAAAGAAAGTACATAGTTTCTATCTCGTTTCAACTGCCAATTCTAAACTGGATGGTGTCAAAATCTAGAAATAAAAACTATATTAAACAATTTTATATAGTAGTAATTGATAGTTCACCAAATAAATTATCCAGCATAATGATGAACTAAAAATTTGGGTATGTAACCAATTTCGAGGCCATTTGAGAGATTGCTCATTGTTTTAGACAAATACTGATAAACACAATAGTTGAAAATACTATCACAAGCTCTCTTCTTGATGAAATTAAATAGTTTTTAAAATGTGTGTCTATATTTATAAATTCACTTATCAATACATGTGAATTAGTCTATTAGAAGCTCTTATAATATGATTTGTAAATTTTTATTTGTACACTTGTTATTTTGCTACAGGTAGTTGTTAAAATGTTTGTAAATTTGCCTATGAACACTTGTAAGCTTTTCTATCAAAAGGTTGCTTTGAATTGTAAATTTTCATATATACACTTGTTATATTGTTATTGTCACTTTATGTGTGCATCATATATACACTTATAAATTCACCTATGATATCTTATACTACATCCGATCCTAATTATAAGAACACTTTTGTAGTGCAATTTATACTATAAAAGTGTTCATATAATCAAAACCGAAAAGAGTATCTTTTTTTTTTTTCATAAGCTCTAATAATATAAATTAAAACTTGCAAATTTTCATGTGGACATTTCTATTTTGATATTATTAGCTGTTATAATACATATGTGTACTTGTAAGTTTAATTACGAACAGCTATAAAGTTTTCTATTAGAAGCTCTTCTAATGTAAACTAGCACTTAGAAATTTTTTATGAACATAATTAACATGTATTATTTTATTATTATTAATTGCTTAAATGTGTACCATTGCAATTTTTCTATCATATCGGGTTAGCATGTAAATTAGAAAGCTTAGTTTATGGCATATATAAATTCTTGCACCATATAATTAAATAGTTTAATTTCATGGCATGGGGTTTTTTTTTTTTTTTTGTGCTATAAAGAGATATGGGTTCAAACGTCAAACCCCTCCTTTGCCATTTCAAGGTCCAGCATTGCATTGACTTTTTAAAAAAAAAAAAAATAAAGGAAATGCATTTTGGTCATTTATTATTAAAATAATTTTAATTTCATTCTTTCTGGCAAAACATTTTAAGAGGAAAAGATATAAAAAGTACCACTTGAACTCTATAATTCCAACTCAATGATTTCTTATGAGTTATTATCTATTAGACTCTTATAATCAATACATATACTCTTATAGGTACAAATACTAATTTTAAATTTTAAATTTTAAGTAGTATTTTCGTGTATTTTCTCCAAATCTTAATTTCATTCTAAAAAATTTTACTAAAATTCCGTAATCTCTTGGAACATGTTATAAGTTAGGTTGTTTTTGTGGGATTTTATTGAAATTCCAAGAAAAAATCCTTTAAGGATAATTCTTTTTATAAGCATACAAAATGATATTCAAGCAAAAAAAAAAATGAAAAGAAATACTCCCCCTTCCCTAATTATAAGACATATTTAACTGATTTTGGGAAGATTAAGAATAGAAGTTAAATTAGTTAATTCTACTTATTTTCCTATAATGCCCTTATATAAATTAAAATGACATAAATAAACCTCTTTAGTCCTAATTATAAGACATATTTAACCAATTTTGGGAAGATTAAGAATAGAAGTTAAATTAGTTAATTCTACTTATTTTCCTATAATGCCCTTATATAAATTAAAATGACATAAATAAAAGTGAATCAACAACTCCTGTCACACGCCTCTCCCACTTAATTTTTTTTTTTATTTCCACACGCTTTCTAATTAAAATGATAGTGAGTCAACAACCCCCGTCACACACCTCTCCCACTTAAATTTTTTTTATTTCCACACGCTTTCTAATTAAAATGATAGTCTTGTTATGTATACGTGTGTGTGTGCGTGCGTGCGCGCGCGAGATATAGACACATATATGTGTGTGTACATATATCTATACACATATATATAGACAAACACAAATAGATATATATGTGTGTGTACATAGAGATATAGACACATATATGTGTGTACATATATCTATACACATATATATATAGACACACACAGATAGATATATGTGTGTGTGTGTGTTTATATATGTACAGATACATATATATATATATATATCTACACACACATAGATATACATATATGTATATACACACACATTTACTTTTGTATGTGTGGTGGCACGCGTGTTGGTGTGTGTTTATATATATTTGTGTGTAGACACACATATATACATATATATAAACACACACACAAATATATATATATATGTGTGTGTATCTCTCTCTCTATATATATATTGGTAAATTTACGTTAGTTAATTGATAAATAAATTAAAATCTAATAATTTAAAATTTTTATTGACCAGAAGAGTCTAAACACCCACATACATATATACTCATTAAAAACCAAACATACTTGAAATATTAAAATAGAGGTATTTTATGAAGAAATTGACAAAAACTAAAATTTTGTTCTATAATTAAGACCAAAACTAATTTTTAAATATTATCTTATAATTAGTAGCGGAGAGAGTAATAAAATACAAATTTGGGACTAAACCTTAAACCTAGCAGCCGATTTTTTATTTTTAAAAAAACAAAGCTAAGATTTCCTAAAAATCTAGGATCTAGCCCATTCCTTTGGTTTTTCTGTGAATTTCGTGACCTAAATACCAAATCTAATAAACGACATCGTAAAACCCTACGCCGCGGATCCAAGATTCCAAGGTTAGGGAAGATGGCCTGGTGAATGCACCACGTTTGATTTCATCGATCCTCCTTTTTGCAAATTCGATTTCCTTCCATAACTCTTCTTTCCTGTGCGACAACCCTCAGGTCCTCGTTTTCCAGTTGGACCCTCCATTCTTCGGAAAAATAGTCAGAAGGTTCAATATTCTTCTTCATATTTTTTTCACCGATGAAAAACTTGTTATTCTGCTTCGTCCTTTGCTTGTTCTGTAATTTCTGAAGCTCCTTTTTACGTCTTTCCGTGAGTGTTTCCGGTTTTATTTCATTTTTAATATCCCTTTGTGTATACGTGTTGCAGTCTTCTCCTTTATGTGTCTCATCTCGCTTTGCTGTAAACTTGTGTCTTGTTTCAAACTTTTACCATGGTTTCAGTGTTCAATAATCAGTTGTTCAATACAGTCTTGAATTTATGTTTATCCTTTTAGGTAACTTAAAATGTCTAAACGTAGCCGTGGTCAGAGAGAAAGAGAAGCCGTACGTGACCGGCGGGGATATTTGCCTGAAGGCCCTTTTCTTCGTGAACCACCGATGCAACGCCCGCGTTTGCCTCCTCATCCAGCTATTTTGGAAGAAGAACTTGAAATTCAGCACGCAGAAATCCAGAGGTTGAGAGCGGATAATCGGAGGTTCGCTGAGGATCGAATGACTTTGCAGCGGGAGCTTGCAGCTGCAATGGAGGAGATTCATCGGATGAATCTTGCCATTGTTGACCTTCGTTCAGAGCAAGAGCTGCGTTCGAGGGAATTTATTGAGAAGGGACTGGAGTTGGAATCTGAGCTTCGTGCAAACTCGCCTTTGAAGAAGGAGACTGCACAATTGCGAGCTGAAGCTCAGAAACTTAATAATCTTAGACAAGAGCTTTCAGGGAAAGTTCAGACACTCACCCAAGATCTTTCAAGGTTACAAGCTGATAATAAACAAATTCACATGCTGAGGGCCGAGATCGAAGGCCTGCATCAAGAGCTTATGCGTACTAGGTGCGTGGTTTAATTACTAATGAAGTTTTCGTTTTTAATATTTAATATCTTTTGCGATGTGCAATTCTGCAAAGCTGCGTTAAATTGATAAATTTTCTTTTAAATTTTCTAGAACCATGGTTGACTATGAAAAGAAAGCCAATGCAGAGTTGGTGGAACAGAGACAGGCGATGGAGAAAAGTATGGTTTCTCTGTCCCGGGACGTGGAGAAATTACGCGCTGAGCTTACTATTGCTGAAGGTAGACACTGGAACGCAGGTATGAGATGCTTATTGTTCTGTGTTCATTCCTCTCCAGAACTTTGATGGTCCTCCTGAGATATATCATCATTGTGTCTCTTTAGTTGGTTAACTGTTTAGCAATACTGGTTAGGGGAATATGATTAAGTTGAATTTTGGAAATGTGATGAATAACTGGAAAGTCAACTCTTTCAATTTGAAGATCTGAAAGGAGGCATATATCCACCTAGATTGAAGCCCTAAAAACGTGCTGAATATTAAAATAATTATTATCGATTAGACTTCTAATGTAAGTGCTTATTGTTGCTCTATTGTAAATCGTGGGCTTTTTCTTGTCTTGCTTCATCATTTTCAAGGTGGGCCTTATGGTACAAGATATGGTGGCTTGGATTTACCAGTTCCATATGCAGATGGATATGGTGCTTATATGGTATGATCTGCCGTATAATTAAAAGTTAAGATTTTCTCAATTTCTTCGGTTTCATTTATGTTTTGTTTGCTGCTGTCTAGGGTGGTGCAGAGAAAAACTCTTTGTATGGACGAGTTCCTACTTCAGGGGAGGGCGAGAAGCCTCACTCATCTCGCCGTTGAGATATAATTAATTGCTGTTGGAATGAACCAAGGCACTTCCTTTGTTTATGGGAACATCTGTTTCTGAGATAAATTCTGAAGCTGCTCTCTGCTTGCTTGCGGCATCAACAGTCAATCATCTGGATATATTATTAGTCCTAAACGACATATATAAGGTTTTAGACTCAGTGTTGCTTTACTTTTATTGCTGGCATTCTGTTGCTGCAATATGTCTTAGTTTATTTCTATGATGGAAATCTGACTCTTATGTTTTATTGATTGATAGTTTTCCTTCTTACTGTTATATCAATTATGAATTTAAGTCTTTGTTCTCTGTAAAGTCATCTTTTCTATCAGTTAAATTGGAACCTGGAAGGCCTTGTTTAGGTTTTTCTACTCCCTTGTGCTGAATCATTTGGGTTGAACTTCACTGTACAACAAGTATCACATTGTCAAACATTAGTAGACTATGTAGTTTGAAAACCCAGCCACACATTTAAATGAGTTAAGCTGTTTAATACATTCCATGTTAAGGATTATGAACAAGTGATTTCCGCTTTAGTCTAGCATTTGGTACATAGAAATCTGGTACTGAAGTTACCAATATCCAGAAGTCTTTAGAGGACTAGTCATTCATGTATTGCTGATTTAGTAATGAAAGCAGTACAACGTTTTGCCAGAAAGCAGAGTGTATTTTTCCTTTAGGTTAGATTGATAGTTAAATATATGTGTAAATACTCCAAAACTAGATTGGCCAAACATCTTAATGCTGATGTTGGTGGTGTGGAAGCTTTCATTTGGCAGTAGTCAGTGAAATCATGCAACTGAGAAGGCAAACAACCTGCTTACAAGTTATTGAGAAATGGGAATATCAATTTGTGAGTCACTTTTATTACCGACAAGTCGACAACTTCCTGGCTGTGCAAATCAGATGCCCCTTTCTCAGAGATGAAGTTGCTGGCTTCTCGTGGAGGAGTTATGATTTATGGGACTTTCTTCGATCCTTCTTCTGGGGACAATGTTCGTTGTGATCTTGGGAGTGTTTAGGTTGACATGTATAAGCATCTTTTGCTCCTTCTATTATCTGCTGATGAGACCTGGAAATTGCCTGTACTCTGTATATTTGAATAATAGATTGTATCACAGTTATGTTCAATGGGTTATAAGAGCAAATATTGACAAAATCGGACCAATTGAGTGCTAACCCAGGTTTGAAAAGTCAAGGAGATGAGGGAAGTAAAATAAAGCACAAAATGAAGGAATCTCCATACTTTTGAGAGTTCAGTTAATCCCCATGCCCAAAACAGTAGCTTCCGTCATCTACTGCTGCACAGTCCTGGAAAACATCTTACTCAGCCCTTGCCATGTTAGTAGCTTGGCCAGCATCCAACTCAGCATTTTCAGCTGGAGTGTTTAGGTTGACATGTATAAGCATATTTTGCTCCTTATGTTATCTGCTGATGAGACCTGGAAATTGTCTGTATTGTATCTGAATAATGGATTGTGTTACAGCTCTATTCAACGGGTTATAAGAGCAAATAGTGACAAAATCATACCAATCGAAAGCTAAGCCAGATTTTGAAAATTCAAGGAGATAAGGGAAATAAAATAAGGAGCTTCATTGAAAAGAAGGAATCTCCTTACTTTTGAGTGGTCAGGTCCTCTCCATGCCCAAAACAGTAGCTTCCTTCATCTCCTGCTTTGCACATTGTCCTAGAATACGCCTTACTCAGCCCTTCCATGTCAGTAGCTTTGTCAGGATCCAACTCATCAATTCCAGCTGACCAACTAGCTCTGATTGCTGGGCTTATGCTTCTAAACCCCCATTTCCTATTACAGATTTAGAAGTGTCATGGGCCACTGTTTGGTTTTCACACAAAATGTGATTATTTACTTAGATCTTTGCAGCTGCAAATTGTTAAATAATATCAGACTTTTGCTTGGGGAGCTGAGTTATTGGAATTGGTTTGTTTTAACTGCCAAGGTGATAGGTCTTAAAGGTTTTGCAAGTTGTCCTACACCGACAGTTTTTTCAAAGTATACCACAAAATTATTTGATTTGATGAAGGTGGGATGTGATGTTGGTGAAAGTAGACATCTCTCTGAAACTAAAAATTAAGGGCCATATTATCAATTTCACGGCCATTTTAATCGTGGAAGGAAACAATTGTTATTGGTGTTGTTTCTCCTACGTGATATGCAAGTTTTCCTTATGGTGCTTGTATTGTCATAAAATAATGGAAGAAAGGATTGTGGATAATCTGAAGACTTGCAGCCAATCTGAAGCTCATAGGGAAGTATTCCACATCTGGGTCAGAATGATTTGACAAATATGGAGCCGTGCTGATCATGCTGAATATCTTCATGTAAGGTTTAGTAACTGCATTTGAAATTTAATTGTTGCTCGTCTAAATTGAGATGTAGTATTAGATCATCTTGGCATTTCTATCAAGTA
The DNA here is from genome assembly GCA_019022655.1 of Acacia acuminata. Classification (NCBI taxonomy): domain Eukaryota; kingdom Viridiplantae; phylum Streptophyta; class Magnoliopsida; order Fabales; family Fabaceae; genus Acacia; species Acacia acuminata. The sequence goes on from JAFJYI010000248.1 coordinate 1,189,296, forward strand.
TGTCATCTTACTGGAAACATTAGTGTAGAAGAATAGCAAGGAATTTCAAATCCTAATTTAATTGGATCAGTATTATAATTTATTTGATATATTAAATTATAAATCCAAAGTGGTGACCTTTCCCCCTCCATTTCTTGCTATGAGATTACCTTACTTTTTTTGTGATACTGGGAAGATCGTAGGGATAGTAGCCTATCTATGGTTATTAAATTTTTTTCCATCGTTTTTTGGTGTTTTTTAGACAATACACTTTCTGAAATAAGATATTCAAATTAGTCTTTTTGGGATTCTTGCTGATTATCCTTCCAGTACTGGAGACGATTGACGGTCCTCTTGTTAAGTTGGCACAAATGTTAAATTATACTGTATTGTTGGTGAACTCTGATAGTCCATAATGGTCCTCCTGTTTGCATTATGTTATTATTGTAATTATTTTAAATTGCATATCCTACTTTGGAATGCAAAGCCATAGAAGTAATTGGATGGCATCAGTGGCTGTGGAGAATGTGAAAGAGCTCCTATGTATTATGGTTTTATTCCATATTCTTGGAGCTAGCTGAAGAGTTGTAGGATGAGACCTTCCTCATAAGTTGTTCCTACATACCAGTCTCTTAATTAGCCTTTTAGTATTAGCAAGAGGTGTAGATCTTAGTTAGTGCAGGTGACAATCCACGGTGAACTATGAAATCATTTAATATGGTTTCTGGATTTTGCGACATCTAGTTTCCTTGGAGCTTTGGCAGTCGATGCCTGAAGATTATGCTTTGATTAAATGACTAAACTTGTTTCTAGTAAAATCCACCGGTTGTTGCTGTTTTTCTCAGACTTGCATAGCAGTGTTTAGACTTTGATGAAAGAACAAGAACCTAGGGCTGGAAATATTTTAGGTCAAAATGCAACCATTAATAATTTTGCTGATTCAAACCTAAACTGATTAAAGCGGTTTTGAACATGTGCAAAGAAAGTCAAATGACTAATAAGGAGAGTTAAATGGATGGGTTTCAGCCTTATGAAGAGATGGAAAGGGAGACCAAAAAGGACACTCAAGGAAGTTATCAAATCTGATCTCTTTCTGTAGAATTAGTTATTAAGCATAATAGTCTTGGGTTATGATGAAGCTGACTTCACTTAGTAGGATAAGGAGATCAAGAAGGATGCTCAAGGAAGTTATCAAATGTGATCTCTTTCTGTAGAATTAGTTATTAAGCATAATAGTCTTGGGTTATGATGAAGCTGACTTCACTTAGTAGGATAAGGGAGATCAAGAAGGATGCTCAAGGAAGTTATCAAT